>JAPQWN010000007.1:69298507-69813507 GCA_028538565.1 Umbellularia californica | reverse complement strand
CCCGCATATTAGCAAAAACCCTACTTAAATCATCTAAGCAACCACATTTTGCATACATATCCATCAAAGAATTGCCAATCACGGCATCACAACTAAATGCTAGATTCTTTACAACCTGGCCATGAACTTCTTTCCCTTTCATCAAATCTCCTTCCCTCCCACAGGCATTAAGAACACTAGGAATTGTTCTCGAATCCATATTCACTCCATCAAACTGCATCTTCCTAAAAGCACATAATGCTTCTAATGAGAACCCAGCTCTTCCAAGCCCCAAAATCATTGCATTCCAAACAACAACATCTCTCTGGGTCATCATCTCAAACAATCGATGCGCACCATCCAAACACCCACATTTTGCATACATATCTAAAATTGAACTTTTGACGATAACATATTCTTCAAAGCCCAATCTAATGACCCAATTATGGAGCTTCTTTCCTAAGTAAAAATCTCTGATTCCAGCGCATGCCTTGAAGAGGGACGGAAATGTGAAATGATCGGGCCGGAGTCCTGCATTCAGAAACCCATTAAAAAGCCTTAGAGCTTCATTGAAGAGGGAAGACTGACAGTAGGAGGATATCAAAATGTTCCAAGAATGCATGTTTCTTTCAGGCATTTCATCGAATATGTGTCGGGCATCGTCAAGATGGTTGCATTTCGTGTACATTAGCAGGAGATCTGTTTGAAGAGTGACATGGGGGAGGAATCCAAGTGCTAGGATTTGGGCATGGGTTTGCTTTCCTGGGTTAATTGAAGAGAGAGGGATGCAGTTTCTCAAAAGGGCAGACATGAAAACTACATTTTGCTGTGCCATTTAGCGGGCTTTTCAAATACAACGGTCTTCTATGAATGGTTGGTATTCAATGGTCCACTCAATGGATTCAAGCATTAAAAACTATAGGATTTTCATGTAACTGAATGATTTGTGAAACTATAATAGCCCATTTGACACCATAGATGTCATTTATAAAGAGGAGGCCATAGTTCAAAATCACATACCTGTACGTTTGGTTTTTGTAGGTGAGGACCTCAAGAACTTATCCTTCTATTGATAATGCCATTGTGCTGCAGTGGGGATCAAGATTCAAGTGCACCTTATGGAGTTTGGTTGTACAAAGACCAGATACACTGGACCTTTGCTAGACACCACCTATTTTGTTGTGGTATGTCATGTGCCATACACTTGGGGATCCTTGCTTAGATTCCCTGGCTGCTGAGGAACTTTTCTAGCCTTTTTCTGACCATCCATTTATTGAACATTTGTGGCCCACCTTGTGAATGGACATGCTCAAATTTAGTGTCTGGATGTACTGATGTTGTCTAAATGCTTCATTATCTCACGGCCAGGAGAGAATAAGAAAGTTAGTTTGACTTGATACCAAGTGTTCAATCTTCTTCTTCATTCAATATCCAAGTGTAGCTATTAATTATTGTAGCCCATTGAAATCAATTAGTTGTTGACTTTACTATGGATAACTAATGGGTTGACCTTTCTTTTTCTCCTTTATTTTATTAACCTGACTTCAATCTCTCCTCATTTTGAGTTGTGCAAAGGTGGGCGCTTGAGTTTGGAAGCTCATTGACATCTGCAACCGTAAGAGGTGCTGCACATATATGGTACCATATGCACAGCCCAGAAGAGCATTATTCCTATTTGATTGAAAAGATCTTAATCTATATTCAGCCAAATGTAGTAATTAGCTAGTGGTTCAATCCCTTTTCTATTTTTTTCAAAAGAACTCCAGCAACTCGGTTGCTCCTGGAATAAGGGGGAAAAGCAATTTTGTTATTTTAGCTTCGTCGATATAGGTTTGTTTGTCTGGGATTGGGTTCTAAGATTATGTGGTAATCCTTTTTTTTTTTTTTTTTCTCTCAAAGGATAAGTCACCCTGCATGGGGGTGTTCTATTATGACATTGAATGTAATGCATTATTATTTCAGTGTTTTGATTTAGAATAAAATCAGTGTTGGATATATTCCTTTCATTTATTCCAATAATATTCATCAGTACTATTCTGTATTTACAGTTTGGAAGTGTCTCCTCTAGTAGAATAAAGCCATTCAATCAAGGGTTGTCAAAGGGCCAGACCCGATTGTCCTTACCCCACCCGCCACAATATATTTAGGGCTAAGCCCAGACGAGCTAATGCTGTCGAAGGGGCTTGCATTACCAAGGCCCTTACCCTACAATCGAGTGTCAGGGTGGGCTCAGGGCTAAAAATAAGAAAAGTAATTTTTCTTTTTCTTTTTTTTATACACTACTACCAAGAATCAAGTATTGACTGAGCATGTATTCAGATGGGTTCATAGTCTCCCCTCTAGGTCACTAAAACAAAAAGTATTGACTGAGCATTATTTTGTGTGAACTCTTTTGCAAAGGGACTAGTAAGAAAATCTTTGGAGAACAAAAGTTGTTTTTAGATACTTCTTATATTGAGCAAATGAATACGCACTTTGGTGACTTGGGTTTTAGATGTACGATTTATTTATTTTGTTAGAAAAGGAAATTAAATGGGTTAAATAGTTTATTTTGTCTCACACCTTTCATAAGAATTTTGACGTACCAAGTCATTCTGGCGGAATCTTATCTTTGAGAAGTTTAAACCATTTGCATTCATATATATACCAATCATGAATTGCCATTATTTCAATTTAGCACTGATCTAACTATTAATTGTTGTCGAATTTCATTCACAAAAAGGAACGCACTTCAAAATACTATTATTTTAGACTTTAAGAAATTGGTAGTTATAATTATCTAATTAAAAGGATTTTTGACCCCCATATTGGTTGGCATCTCAAGTAACTCTACATAGGAAAAACGTACGCCCCCCTTTTGCACTAATAAGAATATATAAAGATAATAAAAAAAGCATAAATAAGAAGCAATAAATTTAGAAGAAGGGGATTGGAGGCAGCCATACAATACTTATTACTTTTGTCTCATGGATCCAGAGCCTCTTTATTTCAAACCATTCTTTCATTCGATCCTGGAATAATACGCGCCCTGCATGTTCAAACAAAGATGGCTGGCGACAGAGACTTTCCTCCTTTAACAGTCCGTTTGGGAAGGGGGAAAAGAGGGGGGAAGGAAAAAAAGGAAGGGAAAGTGGGGGGAAAATTTTTTTGGGGGGTGTTTGGGAAGGAGGGGGAGGAAAAGGAGGGGGGGGGAGGGAAGTGGGGGGAAAGTTTTTGTCCTCTTGTGGCAAAAAATTTTCCCCCAAAAATGGGGGAAAAATGAAGGGGAAAGAGGGGAATGAGGGGGAAAATACCAAAATGCCCTTTTTTGTCATTTTGAAATTTTTTCGAAAGGAAGGGCAAAATAGTCTTTATCTCCCTACTTTTTCATTTTCCTTCCCCTACTTTTTGACTTCCCAAACGAGAGGAGGGAAAATTAATTTTTCCTCCCCTCCCCTTCATTTTCCTTCCCCTCAAATTTTCCCTCCCCTCCCCTCCCCTCCCCTCCCAAACACAGCCTAAAGGAAAAGGAGTGACCGAGCTCTGAGTTCTCCAAGGTCACATGGCTGAGTTGATTGATTTGGGATTTGGAAAACTGTAAAGCAGAATAGAACTAATGGGGTTGAGTTGCGGTCAAAGATTCCTCACAAGGAAGCTTCTATCCATCTGCTTGGGATGATATATGGTACACACATTGGCACTTGGCTCTGGACATTTTCCAATAAAAATCATTGTAGTCCAAGTCCTTTTATTGACTTCTATGTTGGCTGAAGCTTTCTCGACTATATTTTGTTCTCCCCCCACACAAAGATCCTTTCCATCTTCTAAGCATGCTTCAATCATAAAACCTCTCCTTTTCTTTCTTATTTGCAATTCCTTTTCTTTTTTTTTTTAATCTCACAAAGGCAACAATATCTCATGATAGTCATGCTGTGGGATCTTATCGTTTGAACTGATACTATTTTATAGTCAGTCTACTTTCCTCAACTGAGTTTGCCTGCAAACCAGCTTCTGAAACAGTAGAATAATTGAAGACTCGCCAAAGAACTGATCAATTTTGTTGAAGAAATCACTTCTTTTTTTTTTTTTTAGACATTTTTCTTGGTCACCACTCATTTGTTTGGGCCAGGGAACTCTTGTGGGGTGTGCAGCTCACCAGCTCAGTATCTTGTCAACTTGAATCATCATTGTCATGAAGACATAACTAATGATACCAATTCATACTCTTGCACATGTGTTTGATTAGAAAATGGAGATTAAGCTTATATTATATGTATATTTTTTCATGTTCTATGTATGTGGACGGTCTAGAATAATGTAAGCTAGCATTGTTGTTATTCGTTAATGATGCTAGGCTTTTATAATTCCATTCTTACATGATATTCAAGTAAAAAAATTAAATGGTAATATTTTGGATTAAAGATCTATGAATGTATTCTCTCAACCATTGTTACCTAGTTCACTAAGAAGGTCTTTACATTGTGATAAGTTTGGTTCGAAAAACTTGCAATCCAGTTTTCAAAGTGTTCTCATAAATTCTTTAAACAAAGTCTTATTCACCCATTGCACTGCACCCCCGTGTACTAATGGTAGTTTATATTTAACTCCAATTGAAGTTGGTCACACCTGGAGACTGATCACCCATAAAACATTAGATTTTACTTTCGTTTTCATCTCAATTAAACACGTGGTCAATTTGATGATAGTCATGGTTTTGGTTCGGGTAAAATTTGACCCATAATTCATATGAAAAGGGACACATATTTTCAATGGTTTAGATTTTAGATGGGGCCTTGGTGATGGATTTGTAGTACTCAAAATGCCAAAGATTTGATTTTCACTCCATGAAACTTTTAGATTAAATTTGAGTCTAAGATTATGAATTGTGAATAGTTGAACTGTAACCTGGGTAATATTATGCTCTCAACATCAAGCAGATTCTCTAGTCAAAAAGTAGAAAACCTTGGTGAAATTACCTAGCTGATCTTCAACACCACATTTTAAAACTACTACAGCACTGCCCTTGAAGGATCATGTCCTCTCTAATTGTTTGATCGGTAAGTCACCCCCAAAATGCTTTTGAATCAAATCAATGGCCACTTTGAGGTTGTTATCCTTATCAATGTATTTATGGGCACATGAGCTAAACATCAAAATACTACACCTTTCTATCTATAAGATATATATTGTGCCACCCCAGATTCAAGAGGAAAGCTCCAGGCAACTGAAGCCTGGGGCAGTCACATATACTTTAGTATATACATGATATTTCTTCTGATCTTTTAACCTGCCTGTTACTCATCATAGTACTCATCTTTCTAATACAAGCCCAACTAACACAGGTTTTGAATCAATATTGTCTTACGCACCAGGGGCTAGGAAGTTCACCATTTGACTATGGGTGGCACTTTCGACCCACTGCACCAATGCAACCCATTGTCGACCTAGTAATTTACGTTTCAGGTGGCTCTTTTTCTATTTCAGCTTAGGGAGGGTTGAAATTTCCGAGTTGACTAACAAATGGGTTGGATTAGGGTTGAGTGTATTCTGCTATTTAACTTGAGGTTGGGTTGGGTTAGAAATAGACTAGTGGTTGGGGTCCTGTTTTTGGCAACTGCCTAGAATTTGATCCCCGAGCTCTCTCCCCCGTGTGTGGGGGATCCTTTCCCTAACACGAGCTTAGGGTTCAACTCTCAAGTCAATGGATTCAATGTAGGATCCAGCCACCTTGGGTGTTACCCAAAAAAATAAAAATAAAATTGCAAGCACGACCCAATTTCATCAGTAGCACTATAACATGTCAACCTAACCAGGACCCAATCTGTTAATTAGGGTTTTGAGATGACACTTTTGATATTGAAGTTGGATTTAGACTTGACCGTTTTGAGCCTATATATGTGATAGCATCGCTTAGTCCAAGATGGGCCTGACTACGCCCAACCCATGTTGCCCTATATTTTGACTCAGAAAGTTCTGGGGTAGGCACTTCCCACACATCAACTGGGCTGGTCATGATCCAAGCCGCAGGCTGTACTTTCGGCCCAACTTTTACACCCATAGTTGAAAGGTAATGCTTATGCTCATGGAATCCTTAAAAACCCATACTTAACACAAAAGACCATAAAATATTGAGAAAGAAATCTGGCCCGCTTACACATAATCAAATGATTACCTTCTCCCCCTTTTCTTTTCAACACCCACTCACAGGCATGGACCCCGACTCCCCCCCCCCCCCCCCCCCCCCGCGGCGGTTCTCTCTCTCTCTCTCTCCCCCTCCCTCTCCCTCTCCCCCTCCCCCTCCCTCCCTCCCTCCCTCCCTCCTTAAAATTGCCATTTCCACCCTGAAGGGACAGTTACAAGTACAACAAAGGGATTTCCTACCAGTACTTTTTAAAGTTTCAAGGCTATCTTGTTAGTCTTTCATAGTTTCACCCTTAATCATTAACAGCACATACGTGCTGATTGAATTATCTGGTGAATTTAGATGGCCTGGCCGTGTTGGCCTGTTGGGCTACTTGGATGATCTCTAGTAGAATCATATATCACACAAACTTCTATGAATAATTTACCATGATTTAGAAATCTGAATCAAGTACAAGAACCAAGAACTACTGGGCCTAAAAATGCTTTCTTCTATAGCCATCCAATCGATGAGACAATACCGAGGGTGGATATCAACATCCAATCGTTATTAACTTAGTTCATGTCCTAATTGTAATGCATGCCTTCTCTCTTTGTTTGTAGCTGATGAGGGCATCCCGGCAGTATTTAATCCGAAATGAATAATCCCTGTGGTGCACACATAACCTCACAATATATATATATATATATATATATATATGAGGATCTTCGAGTGCATCTATCTCTTACAATTTGTGACGAAGGACGCCCCTTTTGGGGAAGTTTCAAAGTGTAAAAGAGAGGTACAAAAGAGAAATACACATCTTTTTTATACTTGAAACTTCCCCAAAATAGGGATGGCAACGGGGCGGATCGGGGACGGAATTGGGGTTCCCCGCCCCCGCCCCGAACTTGCCCTGCCCCGCCCCGCCCCGCCATGTCCCGCGGGGTACCCCCCCCCCCCCCCCCCAATTGTAAAAATTTTAAATGTGCAAGACTTGAGATTCGAACTTGGGTGGGGGAGCAACTAGAGGTTTGCCTTACCACTAAACCAAACTTCATTTCTTGTAATGTTTTATCTTATTTAAAATATATTAATATATTCAAGATTGTTACACACATATACATACTTCACTTACTATATATATTATGACTTATATATTATTTATCATTTATTTAAAAGGAAAATGTTAAATGTAGACAACTAAGGAATCTGATTGGAAACCTTAAAGCTACATTGAGCTCGTTTCCATCTCTTGGATTTTGAAATCTTTTGGTCTTGTAAAATGAATGGAACTTTATTTTAAAAATAATAATTTCGCTGATCAAACATTTTGTTTGGATATCTATTGGACTCATGGCTTGGAAATTCTAGAATCCTTTGAAATTCTGAAATATTTTTTTGGACATCAATTGGGATTGGGCCTAATTATTTCTTCTTGTGTTTCTCAATAAAAGCTCCCAAATCTTTATCACATGAATTAGGGGTGCAATCATAATATGCCCTGCCTATTTAAGATGAAAACATGATAAGCACCCACCAAAAGGAAAATTACACAATTTGCAATTCAAATTTATAAAAGTCTTGAAATGTAGAAAAAATTCTAAAAACATATAACAGTAATTTTTGTTTAAAAAAAATAGAATTTATATATGAACTTCAAGTATTGTTATATGAATATTAAATCATTATTTATTGTATAGCTCTGTATAAAAGTCTTTATAGATTTTTAACAACTTTAATTTCATTAAATTTGAATTAGAGGGAATGGGATCATATTATATGCTTTTATAATGTCTAGGGTTCAATCAATTACATGTTTAACTTTAAAAAAAGTCTTCAATCAATCTACTTAACCCTTAATAACAACATAAAATCAATATATACAATTACATATAAATATGTTTATTTATTATAAAAGAAATCTAAAATATATATATTTTTTAGAGGATTATTAATTTCGGGGCGGGTTACGGGGCGGGTCAACGGGGCGGGGCATGGGGCGGGGCGGGGCGGGGCAAGGGGCAGACCCATCCCCGCCCCGCCCCGGCTTCGGGGTATGTTTTTTTGCCCCGTCCCCGCCCCGTCTAAGATTCGGGGCGGGGAAAACCCGTATGGGGCGTGGCGGGCACTCCGGGTTGGGGCGGGGCGGGTTAAAAATGCCATCCCTACCCCAAAAGGGGTGTCCCTCACAACAAATGGTGAGGGATGGATGTACTTGAATATTATATATATATATATATATACACACACACATATAGGGGGATATTCAAGTGCATCCATCCTTCTTCTCTTTTGTACTTGAAACTTTCTAAAAAGGGGGTGTCCCATTAGGTAGCTTGCACCGTAAGACCATAAGAGAAGCTTGTAAAAGAACATTTATATATATAGGTAAATTTGGAGGGTGTCGAAACCATGTCTTCTTTTTTTATTGATAACCCAAAGCCCAGACGGATAGTTTTAATGTATGCCTTAACCAACTTGGTATTTACATTAATTCAGACCTATCTAAATTGTGGAGTTTGTGGCTGGAAAGCTTTGATTAGTCAATCAAGTCCACTCCAAATTTATAAGATAAGACTAAAATGATTATTTATTAATGAACAAGAGATAAAATAAGAAACTTAATCTAATTCAAATCTAATTTTTAAATTTTAAATAAGATTCTATCCAAATAATAAGAAGATATCATGTGAATGTATGTAACTACAAAAAAACTTCCACTTAAGAAGATGCGGACGCACAATGTAAGCTAGTTGATTTCGTGATATATGTATGTCTATTTCATGCCAGTGAAGCACTCCAAGCAGCATTTCCCTCTATCTTAACGGCTCTCTACAAATCCAACCAACCCCAGCATAGGAAATGCCAATACTATACACCTCAACGTTTATGAAAACTAGGAATTGTCTTTGAATTTGGAATCTCCCCTGCTGAAAGTCAGCAGCAAAAATCGGAATTTGAGTTGCAAGTCTGAACAGAATTCCATTTCAGTGTGCAACTTTCATGCTTTCCTCCAATTATTACTCTCCTTCCTCAGCAACCTGTTGAAAATAAGGAGAGGAATTGGGAGAAGGAGAGACAGATAGACCCTTTTGAACAGATTTCCAAAGTTTCTTTTTTTTTTTTAAGAGTTTCTAGAGATGAATTGGTGGATTTTTGGGATTTTGTTGGGGTTGTTGGTTCTGGGTGTTGATGGGTACCCAGCAGAGGATCTTGTTTCGAGGTTGCCAGGGCAGCCACACGTGAGTTTCCGTCAGTTTGCTGGGTATGTGGATGTGGATGAGAAAAATGGAAGGAGTTTCTTCTACTACTTTGCTGAAGCAGAAAAGGACTCTGATAAGAAGCCCCTTACTGTGTGGTTGAATGGAGGTTGGTTCTTATGCTACTATTCAAATGTGATTCTTTTTTTGAAAAACTTGTTTTCTTTTTTTCATTTTGTTTTGTGAAATTGTGACTTTTCTGATCTTTCTGCATGATTTTTAGAGATGACTGTTTATGGGTTACGTTTGACTCACAATAATCTGTTTAGAGTTTGTTATCTGTGGTCTGTTTTTCATTTCTTGAAGAAGTTGTTACTTGTAAGCCTCTACAACAATATAGGTTCTTCTTCACTAATGCTGTCTGAATCTGAATTGGATGATTGTATAATTTATCAGTATTGGGAATATATGCTTTGATTGAAATTTGGGACTGGAGTCCACTTCTTTATTAATGCACTGGAAGCAGGAATTGGAATAACATAAATTATCAAAGTCAGTCTAAATTTCCTTTGAAGTTTTGTCGTTGTCATGGTTGCCATGAGATAGAACTTTAAATGGGAGCTCTGTAGAAATTTTATTTAGTAAAATTAATCTTCCTTTTAGCTTCTCACACATCTGGGATCAGGAGGATTTTTTTTTTTTTTGAAGTTGGGTCCATGTTCAAGTGATTTAACCTTGTAGTGTATTCTATCTTCCTAACTATGAAGTTCCATTTCTAATAAGTTATCTTGCAGGATAACACAACTGTGGGTTGCAATGGCACAAGATTGTCTCTTAAAGGAGATTTTAGCCACATAATTTTATTAACAAAATTTCCTAAGTTAACTTCTCTAATGTTTTCCACGGAGACCCATTTACCCTCCAAAGCTTTGAAAATGATTTAAGTACCTTTTTTTTTATGTCATGGGCCATGTGCTGCACCAAACAAACAAAATTGAATTTTCCTCAGATTTGGTTTTCACAATGCTAGGAAGTCATAAACGTGATCCAAGGGTTCTAATTTGTAGTTTTCTTTGGCTCTCCCCTAGAGTTATGTTCTCTCAACATGTTTTGCTCTATTCAGTCCAAGAGGAATGATACTGTCAATTGCTCTGTTTCGTATTGCAATTCAGGTAGTAGTTTTACAGGGGATTTCTCCAATGTCCCACATGGAGAATTTTCAGTGCAGGGTCGTCCACTTTTGTGGAACGTTGGGAATGAAAGTCTCAGCACTGCCTCTTGTGCAAAATCCATTGGAGAAAATTTTGCATAGCTTTATAAGACGCAGTTAAATTTGTTAACTTTGACAAGGGATGGTGGAAAATTAGCATATTTGAAGTTGAATTTTGCAGTTGTACATCGCCACTCCCAACTGCAGTGAGGTATCCGGAAATTAGATGTAACAATGGCTTTCTTCCCAATGTGATTAGTTGAAGTTTTATACTCCTTTAGCTTTGTCATAGCCATGTGACATACTCCCTTGACCTTTTATTGAACATTTTGTGTTCAGGCCCAGGTTGTTCTTCAGTTGGGGGTGCCTTCACAGAATTGGGTCCATTTTATCCTACAGGAGATGGCCGAGGCCTTCGGATGAATAAATATTCTTGGAATAAAGGTATCATTCACCAATCTATATCACAGCTTCTATCCAGTTTGTAGTACTTATTTTATTTTATTTTATTTTTTGTTTCCATAAATTGTATTACATTTGATGTATCTGTAATTGATCATTAACTTTCCACATAAACACGCTAACTTTGCACTTGTATTTTGATGTAGTATCAAATCTTCTTTTTGTGGAATCTCCTGCGGGAGTAGGATGGTCTTACTCAAATACAACATCTGATTACAATTGCGAAGATGCCTCTACTTGTTCGTGGAGCAATCATACCTTTCTCTTTTACTTGTGTGTTCTAGGTCATATATTTCAGCAGTTCTATCTTTTGCATGTGACAAATGTATTTGCAGGTTATAGAGATCATAGTATACATAGTTACCATTCAGGCATAAAAAACAGAGAGTACATATATACTTGAATTCATACTGAGGTTCTTCTTCTCTTCTTGGCAGCCAAAGACAATCTCTTATTCTTGCTGGGATGGTATAAGAAATTTCCTGAGTATAAATCAAGAGACTTGTTCCTAACAAGAGAAAACTATGCAGGTCTAAGTTGCAGTACAGACATTTTTCTATCATATTTCATATATGAGTAGTTTGTTGAGATGGGTTTGAATGTTTAGAGGGCATTTGCGGCTATTCTCTTGACATGGGTTTACATTTTTTATAGGGCATTATATACCACAGTTGGCTGTTGCCATGCTTAACCACAATCATCATTCAACTGGTTTCAAGTTCAATCTCAAAGGAGTAGCAGTAAGTAAAATTGGAAACTTTTAGGTGCATTTGACACAACTAATATTGCAATGTTTCATTGCAACTGTATGTTGATGTTGTTATATTGGTGACTGTCCAAATGCAAAGACAGTTGAGTACCACATGATACCTTAATAAAGAAAGAAGTTCCACATGATGCAACTGAAAGAATTTAGTTCAATAGAATATTTCAATATTAAAATATTCTGCTCTAGTGGAGCTGCAGATCTGACTGGGGAGAGTAGGAGCTGAATAATTCATATTGAAATACTCTGCAAAATGTGGAACAAAAAATACGTCTAGCCTTTGGCCCAAATACCAAATATGGATGTAAGGAAACTTCTCTTCCTTTCATTCATAAATGTTCAGATTAATTAATTGTAAGACCCCGCCCCGAGTTAATCAAGATTAACTCTAATTAATTGAAATTAATGCTAATTAATCACGTTTAATGAGGCTAATGATGGCTAATGACTAAGCTCGATGAGATTAGTCTCAAATGATTGAATTAAGCTTAGTGAAATGATAATGAAGGGGATTGAATGAATTGAATGAGTTTTAAGTCTAAACTAAGAGGACAAGACCTTTTTCGTAAATACGGATTTATACGTATTTTGTCGAATACGGAAACTCTTGATACCAACGCGTGTATCTCGACGAGTACGTCAACTTTCGTAATAGACTCGAAGTCGTTTGACGAGAATCTGGTCGGATGACCTTCCATTTGACTGAAGATGTAAATAGTCTTAGTGAAATGGACTTTATTGCAAATGAGGGCTTATGAATAGAAAATAAACTCCTTTGAGTTCATTTCCACCGACCCCATCTCAGGCAAAAACCCTAGACACCATTCTTTCTTCCTTTTCTTCTTTCTCCTTCCATTTCTCTTCATCTTGAGTGAGAATTGGAAGCTTGACAAGTGGTTGGAGTGGAGCTTCATCTTCTTCATCTTCTTCCTCGTCTTGGTCTTCATTTCGGAGTAGTGAAGCTTGTAGAGGAACTCAAGGATTTTCTTCTTGGAGCTACAAGTGAAGGAATTTCTTGCTATTTGACTCAAGAGGCAAGTGTAGACATCTATTTATGATTGAATGCTATATTACAAGTTTTCTTGAGTTATAGGAATGGGTTCTCAACCCATTCCTTGTTGTAGAGTGTATATTGTTAGGGATTGAATGGAATGGTTGATGGCTACTCCAAATGAGTGAGTTTTCTTGAACGCTTTAGGTTATTGAAGAGATTGAGTTCAAGGAACTCAATCTCAGGAATTGCTTCAGAAGTTCTGGAGTTCGAAAGAGTCATTCTGGGCTAATTGCGGCTAGCCGCGAGGCTAACCGTGAAGCCAACCGTCAAATTCTGTGAAAATGGCGAGCTTCTGGAAAGCTAACCGCCAGTTTTCGGTTAGCCGAAATTTGAATTTCGGCTAGCCGTGAGGTAACCGCGAGGTAACAGTGAGGTGACCGAAATTGAGGCAGAAATCCTGTCAGAATTGTCAGCTTCTGAAAAGCTAACCGTAAGCTAACCGCGAAAATGGCGGTTAACCGAAATTGAAATTTCGGCTAGCCGCCAGCCACATTCCGGCTAGCCGCCGACTGCGTTTCGGCTAGCAGCTAGTCAAGTTCCGGCTAACTGCCTGTGGACCTGATGCTGGCCAAATAATTATTGTGACTGAAAATTTGGCCAATCGATCGGACCTAACGGTCCGATCGATTGTGGGACTCAGTTTGAGTCCAGTGGATTTTGATATTGTGGGTGGAAAATTTTTGGGGACTAAATGCACATATTAAATGTAAATGTGATGTCCATCGAAAATAACACGTGCATTTAGTAATTAATAAATTACACCCAGAAGTTGGCTAAATTTGGGATAGAGACAAGTAAGACCGTGAATGATTAAAGATTCCTCTAATCCCCTTAAGTCTATAATGACTGCATACAATGAACCACTGAATACTGAATAAATGTAATGAACCATGGAATAATGAACAAAATGAATAAATGCAATGAATAATGAATAATCTTGCTACAGCAGATGATTGGGGTGTTCCGGAGCTCCGTGGTGATGCCAGTGATCTCTGATCAAGACACTAGTAGATCCCACACCTATAGACTGAAAAGTCAATGAATTGATAAGCCATGTAAGGAAAACTGAAATAATATTGAAGCCTCGGCCATGAATGGTTCGCCCTTCCGCCTTGTGCTTAATTAAATTGATTAAACGAAAGTGAAATAAAGCCAGGCCATGAATGGCTTGCCCTTCCGCTTGTGCTTAAGTTTCTTCCGTTGGGAGATACGAAATGAAACGAAATGACATGAAGTAAACGAATGAATTGAATAATGCTTCCCTTGGGAAGACGTTGAACTGAATGATAGTAACACTATTGTAATTGTAAATCTAGCCATTGAGTATCAATGGGCTACACTGTACATGATATTGTATTAACGTAGATGTAATTGTCTAGAGTTGTTATATTGATAATGGACAAGTTTAGCATGTGTTATCATAAATGCGTTTATACATTGTTGAACCGTCGTGTTCATAGTGTTATTGATGGCATTACAGGCCCAGTTGCCCATCCCGGCCTTGCAGAGGCCGCGCCGCGTGCGGAGGAGGCCCATCCGATACCTCCAGGAGGTTTAGCCGAATGGGCTTAGTCGGAGGGCGTAGCTTTTGAATGTTTTGGAGATTACTTTTGTGAATCTTTTGATAGACATTTGTATATCATTTTGAGATGTAATTAGATGTCCCCTGCATTGTATTGTGAATATGCAGTGGTGGACTTCATTGGATTATATTTTTTTGTAAATGGGAACTTTACTTGTAATGTAAAGTCAATTATTGTCATTGTACATTTATGTTTCCGCAAAAATGTACATTTGACAGGTATGTATGTTAGATCCCTTGTGAGTCTTCGTCTTAACTTCAGTTAATTCGAGATTTACGGGAGTAAGTATGATGGCATCGCGATCCGGGTTAGGCCCCGATTAGTCTAATCTCGGGCCCGGGTCGTGACATTAATGTATTGAATAGATGAGTGTTAAATTGCCCCTTTTTTGGATTTTCAGTTTTGTGTTTTTTCTCTTTGTTTTCATTTGTTTGAATAGATTGGAAATCCACTTCTCAAGCTCGACAATGATACTGCTGCAACTTATGAGTACTTTTGGTCACATGGGATGATATCTGATGAGATTTTTCTCGCCATCACAAATGAATGTGATTTTGATGACTACTCTGATGAGTGCAATAAAGCATTAGAGGAAGCAAATATTATTGTTGGTGATTATATAAATGATTACGATGTCAACCTTGACGTGTGCTATCCATCCATTGTGGAGCAAGAGCTGCGACTGCGAAAATCTGTACGTAATTCAATTCAACACAGATTATTTTGTTCTAATATTATGGGTTAATGTTAATTCAACATTACATTGTCTTTCCCCCCCGAATGATTATGTTTGGATATTTTTAAATATTAAAAAAAACAGAGATTATGTTTGGATATCCTAATTAACCTATGAATTACTAAATATCGTTAAACCATCTCTAATATCATATATTAGCAGGCCACTAAGATTACTATCGGGGTTGATGTATGCATGACCTATGAAATACATTTCTATTTCAACCTTCCAGCAGTTCAACAGGCTCTTCATGCGAACAGAACTCATTTACCGTACGGTTGGTCGATGTGCAGTGGTTAAGTACTCCTATGCTTTTACAGATGAATTGTTGTCCTGATCTTTTATCTGTCATGTTTATGCTTTCACAACTTTGATGTTAAACATTTTACTTAATACAGAGGCTCTTTATATGCAATCTAAGGCTGGAACCAAATGTGCGGGTAATGTTAAAAGGGAAGAGAGAATTATAATGGCTAAATGGGAATGGAGTAATTTCTATCATTAGTTTATAGAAACCTCTCAGACTGTTAAGCATCTTCATGAACATCCTGTCCTTGTCTATAAGACCAACATCTATCACGCAGAGCACTCACTTTTCAATGGCTAGTCAATTATCCAACAGCAGCCTACGGTTTCAGTTTTTGCCTACTTTCTTTTTTCGATTTAATTGTTTCATTATCTCATGCATATCATTTTGATAACTGATGGACAGAATCAAGTAGTAGTTTCTATCACAATTTATAGCTAAGCATTTATCTAGTGGCATGCTTTTTTTTTCTTTTTATGTATTTGCAGTTACTGTTACTAGTGGAAAGAATCAACTGATGGTCTCTATTACTTTCAATTGGCCTAGTCTTGTAAATTACACATCTGCAGACATCAGCACCAACATTCTTCCCTTGCTTAAAACGATAGTTCAAAATCACATACCAGTTTGGGTTTTCAGTTGAGGCCCTTAATAAATTATCTTTCTGTTGTTAGTCAGATAGTGTTACACCCCAAGCCTAATTGACCTTGATTATTGCTAATTAATTGAGTATTAGCCAAATTAATTATGTTTGACTTCTAATGATGAGAATTGGTATTGATTAATGCATTGGAGTGAGTTGGATGGGTTTTGAACCTTGAATAGGTGAGTTGACACTGGATTGATTCGGTTTAATGTAATTAAAGGGCTTTTTCGTAATTCTTGATTTTCGTAAATTGCATCATTTGCACGTCATTTTACCACTAACGCGTGTATTTCGTCGATTCCATCAACTTTCATAATAGACTTGACCTCATTTGACCACTCATTGAGAAAGTGAACCCTCAATTGACTTAATATGGAAATATGCTTAGCTAATGGGCTAAATTGCAAAAAAGTTCATTCTCATTCATATATAAGGCCTTCACCCTCTTTTCTTACATTCATTTCATTCTTCCTATTCCTACAACTCCCCTTACCCTTCTCCTCTACTCACTCTCCTCACTCAATCACCTAAAGGATTGTTGCATAGGCTTGAAGAGTGGAGTGTGAATCATCATCTTCCTCATCTTCTCTAATTTCCTCCATTTTGTGACAAGAGGCATCTTCCAACTCTCTCTATTCCTCTCAATTTCAAAATCTCTTCTAGAGGTGAGTAACAAAACCCTTTAATCATGATTTTGAGTAGTTTAGAGACAAATAGACCCATTCTTAGGCATGCATTACATTCTCCTCAACAATCTATGTTTTTCCATGATTAGGGTTTGTATATTTGGGGCTTTTGGATTTTTCTTCTAATCAAGTGTGTGAGAAGTTGAAAAAGCTCTTCTTTGAGGCAAGTATAAACATAAATTGGGTTTGCATTTTGTATATATTTCATTTGATTCAAGTATTCTCGTTCTCTCTCCAAAAATTTGAGTTTTTATGTTGATAGAAGATAAATGAGTTGGATTTCTTCATGTGTATTTGTTTTGGAAAGTGGAAACATTGTGTATGTGTTATGGAGAGCAAGGAGGCTTATTTGGCAAGGATTAAACTAGAAAAGAAGAAAAAAATTGAATCTCGTAAGTTCTACCGGTAGAAGTGGCTCGAAATCTGACAGAGAGCTAAAGAAATTGAGAACCCTTAGTTCTATCGGAAGTTCTACCCGTAGAACTAGCTAAAAATTTGACAGAGAGCTTGGATAGGGAGATCCAGCTGCTTAAATCGGTATTTCTACCGGTAGAGACGTTTCTACCGGAAGTTCTACCGGTAGAGATGTTTCAACCGGAATTTCTACCGGTAGAACTGCCTAAACCAGTCTGTTGGGCCTCTTTACGGCTCAATGAAGGTGTATTATCACTCCTAGTCCATAATTAACCCTCCTAATCACTCCCAAATGGATAATTATGATGTACACCCCTTACCATAGGAACTTAGGTATCATTTAAATTATGTCTTAGTATTGGAACCATAATCCTTCTAATTAAGCCCAAAGGAAATCGTTAATCTACTATTAAGCCATGAAGACTAATTTAGAGATTCAACATAATATCCTCGTAAGTGACACTAAGTAAACAGTAATATGTTGATTCTTTAAATTAATCTTGTATTGGATAATAGTAGGTTATATGAATGTTAACTAGTATTAATTGTTTATTGTCATCAAATAATTAAATAAAATATTGAAAATAAGAAGTTTATTTGCATCAATTTATTCGATAATGGTCATATTGATATAATGCTCTTCATTTATTATACACCATTTGATATTGATATGGATAACGCCATTGAGTGTATCCAAATATTTGAATAGTTAATCGATTTGAATTGCAAACGAAGTTCGATTTGAATGAGTCGGCACTACTTAGCTTCGACCGGACGATACTCGACGGGGTTATGTCTTGGTTTAGAAATTGAACGTCGCTGCGCAGTTGACAGACTGGAGCACCGGAACTCCAGGACCCGGGTAGCTAGAAGGATCTTTGGCCGGACCCCTAGTGACATCCCAACACGAATTACTCTCAATGAGAGGATGAGCTTCATGTAGTTGCCAATTCTTGTATTTGTATTTTCTTTAATGATTTTAAAAGGATTTACTCAGGAAAATGGATTATTTGATTTCTCTTTTACTCGTCTCATTACTATTCTCAAATCTTAATTGTCTTCGAAAACCTCACCGTATTCCCTGTTTATAGTTTATGCTTGCTAAATTGTTGTATTAAGATACTACTCTTGGTGTCACAGGCACAGATGCAGCCCTCGGTCCCGCAGAGACCGTGAAGGGAGAGAAGGTGACCCAGGAGATACCTTCGGGATTGGAGGAGTGACCCGGAGTAGGGCCCATGTAAAGACTCATTGGTTCGGAGAGCGTCAAGATGTTTTGAGAGTATAGTAGATGTGTGACTAATGTTTTTATTGGGTCGCACTTACTTTGATTCATTTTGTTATGTATTTTGATAACGATGTATAAAACTTTCTTTTGATACAAACATCGTATGTCAATGTATAAATTCTCTTGTTTTAAACTTGAACATTATGTTTGGGATTGTACAGGGTTATGATGATTATTTGATATAAGCTTCCGCTATATTAACTGTTGATTGCTAGTTTCAGTGAGTTCGACTCACGAGTGGAATAGTTTCTCCTTCGTGTGCTTGTATGTGACTCGCGACAAGTACAATCACACGGGAGTACGTGTGTTCCACCTCAGGGATTGCCCTAGGCCAGGGTGATTCGGGACCGGGATGTGACAGATAGCACCCTAATCAATAATGCCATTGTGGTGCAGTGGGGATCAAGATTCATTTGTACCATTGTTGGGTCTCTCAAACTCTCATCCGTGAACTGGCCAATGATCTAAAGTTCAAAGTAACAGTACCTTATGGAGCTTGGTTCTCCAAAGGCCATGTACACTCTTTTATTTCTTTTATATTGAGACCTTTGCTAGACACCACATATTTTGTTGTAATATGTGGTATGTGCCATACAATGGTGGATCCTGGTTAGTTTTATCTGGCTGGGGAATCAGCCAAGTACATTCATTCTGTGGACTGAAGAAGTTTTTCCATTAATCCATTTATTGTAGATGTGTGGCCTACCTGGTGAATGGACTTGCTTGAATTTAGTGTCTGGATGTACCAATGTCGTCCAAATGCTTCGGCATCTCACACCCAGGAGAGCATAAAATATATAGATTGAATCGATGCCGAGTGTTCAATCTTCGTCTTCATTTAACATTCAAGTGTGGATATTAATTATAATAACCACTTGAAATCTATTATGTGTTCACTTACCATGGATAACTAATGCCTTTACCTTTCTTTTTCTCCTATAATCTTTTAACCGGACTTAAATCTCACTCCTTATTCTGAATTGTGCATAGCTTGGCGGCTGGGCAGTTGAGTATGGAAACTTATTGACATTTGCAACTGTAAGAGGCGTTGCGCATATGGTACCATATGCACAGCCGAGAAGAGCATTTCTTCTATTTGATTCATTTGTATCTGATAAGAGATTGCCAAACACAACGTACCCTCCTATTGAGTGAAAAGCTCTCAATCTATCTTCAGCCAAACGTGGTAATAGGTGGTTCAGTTCCTTTTTTATTTTTTTAAAAAGAATAAAAAAAAGCAATTTTATGTTTTTAACTATATCAATATAGGTTTATTTGTCTAGGATTGGGTTCTGAGATACTGAGGTAGTCCCTGTTTTACTTTCAAAAGATAGTCACCCTGCATGGGGATTTAGTTCTATTAGGAGATTGAATGTAGTTCATGATTTCAGTGTTTCAATTCAGAATAAAATCAGTGTTGGATCAGTTCTTTTCATTTGAGTCCAATAAATATTCATCAGTGTATTGTGTTTACAATTGGAATGGTTGGGTTATTTGGGTCTCCTCAAGGCGATTAAGGCCATTCATCTAAGGGCTCCTCCCCTATGTAGATGTGCTATGACAAAGTGCTAATCCCAAATTGGTAAGTTGGATGACCTGTCTATTAGGGTCATCTTTGGGAGTTAAGGAAATTAGGGTCTTCTTTTGGAGATTGTGAGACCATTCATCTTTGGCGTGGGAAAACTTTTTCTGTAGTGAATTTTATTGCAATTGTTGTAAGACCGCAGAACTGAATTGTTTTTCTGGAGTCTCAATCTTCCTTCCACAAGATTAGCAGAAAATGCTTTTGCCTTGTATGGAAGCTACAGAAAATGCCAACACAAAACAACATAAAATGCTTTTCCTTGCAAAAACTATCTTCATGTTCAGTACAAAATTCTCTACATGCCTTATCTACCTAACTTTGAAGTCTTATCTTTGTGTAAAGTGAGGTTTCTTTTTCAACATTTGGTGCGACGAATGAATAAAGGCTTTTACAACTTCATTTTCTGAATTAGATTCCTAGCCACACAAATAAAATCTACAAAATTATGGTGCTACATGAATCCCTACCAATATATTTTTTCTCAAATTGGATTTTAGACGAGAATTCTTTGGAAGACTAATTTTATCTTAGTTTTACCTAATAAATATATGCCTGTTTCCATCTGTAATGTGAAAACATAGAGGATTTAATATAAATTCAATAAAAATCTAGAATGGGTATTCTTTCCACTCGACAGTTTCCTTCCAAACTAAAGTTATGCATTAAGCTTAAGGTGACTGGTGGAAGGCCCAAACAGGTATATAAAATCCTGTCAAACTCATTACTTGGACGATGTGGGATGTCGGATCTTCCCAATACATAGAAATAATTTGCGTGCCATTTGTTAGCTGAGAATTATAATGTACCAACACAACAATGAGAAATCTTGGGTTCCATGGTGTTGTCCTTAGCCCGTTTGGCACTTTATTAATACAATACAAGTCAAGTAAAGCCTACATTTTCAAGACAAAATGTCACATCAAATGCACTTTATTTAAAACTCCCCCCATATTTTTCATATAAAAAGTAAAAAAGCAACTATATTTATCCACTAAAATACAAAAAACTCCACTTTTCTATACAAAAAGTCAAAAAGATTCTATAACAAACAACTAAAAATAAAATACTATCATAACTCACTTATATTTTATTCTTTCTTCAAAATCAACTTTACTTGACTTGACTATATTAGTAGAGTTACCAAACTGGCCATAATGAATTTTCCCTCAGTTGTTTTAAATCTCTGTTTGTTTCATTTCTCAACTCCCACTGGATGCCATGTTTGATTATTTAAAAAGGAAAATTGTATGTGTCCTCTGTCACTTGTGTACATGACAGCTGACTAATATATGTTTGATCACTCTTAAAAATTTCTTCCTTAGAGGGGGAGTAGACTTACAAATGAATGGTAAGTATATAACCTTCTTTTATACTCTTATCTTAAAATGGAACGCCCAAAGGTGAAATCCAAAAAAAAAAAAAAACCCATCAAATAACAATCTCTTTTAATATGGATATTGAATTAAGGGGAGATGAGAAATGACATAAAATTAGTACACAGGGACACACTTCTAAAATCAAAACATTTTATTTGCACCATGGCTGAAGTTAAGAACTTGTACAAAGCAAAACATGCACAGAGACATCTTGGGAATTACAAAAAGTATAAATTTTCAAAAATCATTGTTTTTAAAAGTCAATTTCTCTTTTCACTAAAAGATAAAAAGGCCTCTTCTTTTTATGGAAAAAAAAAATCCTTTACATGCTAAAAAGGTGGATTTTGAGTTTTTGTACCTTTTGATATAATCCATTTCCTTTTCTTGTCTCTTAAATTGACCATTTGAATGAATTCACTCTACAAGTGAATTGCCAAATGGGCGGAATATCCTTTCTAGATTTTTTATTGGATTTTTTTTTATGATGATGATGATAGGTAATAATAACAAGAGCTAATTAGATTAAGGTCTAAAACAAAAGTTGTTTTTAATTTATTTTTACAATAAATGTGTTTGTAAAATTATAAAAAAAAAAAAGCATTTTATAGCATATTAATGTTAGGGAAACATATTAATAAGAGCTTATCAGAGGGACATATCTCTATTATTTTTTCAAAAAAAAATTATAAACTTAAAAATGTTTGTTGTTGAGAGAAATAGTCGAGGCCATTTGTGCCATTACCTTTATATTTCAAAGGTTGTTCTCTCCTCCCTTTTAGTAGCAGAAAAAGCTCCACTAAAAATAGTTAGCCCTCCTTAACATGTTTGTTTAGAAGCCAAAGCTCTATTTCTACTAAAATAATGGATACAATTATAAGTTACCAATTGCTCTAATATTCAAATAAGCTTGAAATCATAAAATAAGAGTTTATTTTTAGGGTTTTCATTTGGCCAAGATTCTTTGCAACCAGGGCCATAAACTTTCCTTGCCCAATCTATCATAGCTATTTACTTGAACTCGGTGGGTGGCTCACTTGATCTTGGGCCAAATCTATTACGTGGCTCCCACACTAAATTCGGTTTGGGAAAAATTTTCAAGATATAAATGATGCCAAAAGGGGCTTAGTTTTAAGTAATCCCGATCCCTAGATGCTTCCATGCATCCTGTGAGTGGGATATGAGTAGAACTCAATCATGGGGCCCATATATTAATAAATTAAACTGTCAAACTTTACTTTGATGTGAGTTGGTCTCACCATGCATGGCTGCTAATATGATTAATTTATATGATTAATACCATAAAGGATTGTGATAATCATAATATCAATTTTGTGATCAATCTTATAATAAGACCAACTCCTATTAAAGTAAAATTTGATAATATCTCATTGGTGGTTCGGCTTATTGGTTGTGGTTTCCACATACGGGAGATTTCCACGCATTCATTCTACTTACAAGGAGCGTGTGGGAGACCTAGACCTGTTTGGATAAATAAGGAGTGGAGTAAAATGAAGTGGATTTCACATGTGGAGTGGAGTGAGGTGAAGAGAAGTAGGTTGAATTTAAAGTAGAGTACTTCACTTCACTCCATTTGAATGCTTATTTTGAAGTTAAGATTTTGAGTAAAATCCACTTTTACTCAAGAAAATAGAAGTATTTAGAGTTGAAGTGAAATGGAGTACATGTGGCTCACAACATTACTTCGTCTATCGGGCCAGTCTCATTCAAATGGGATAGAGTTGAGATTTTAAACTGTTAGGGCCCATTTAACTTCACTCTACTATATTTTTTGCCTCTAAAAAAAGGCCCTAAAGCTAAGGAGATCCGAACTCAATTTGAAGACCCTGAGACTTAAGTCCCTGACTGTATTCTTTTTAAGTCCTGGTTCGTCGATGGTGGCAACATTAGAATTTGAAACGACCACAACACATTAAGTTCCTGCTAATCACAGGGAAGTGGTGAGATTTGATAATTTGAAAATCATGTAAGAGCACATGGTAGGATGCTGCATGGCCCGGGCAAGGCTACAATACAGCAGCGCTGCATCTTAGTATGATGAAGCGCCTGGCATATGTAAGTGGGTGGGCCCATTCTTAAGAAATCCAATCCGTCCATCGTCTTTTACACACAGCTAGTTCTTTACTGATATAACTTCGATGTTTTTTTCATGGGGCCTACCGTTAGATTGACCTGTTGATTTCAAATATGTACCCAACTTCTATTTTCATAAGGAAAGAGAGAGAAAATTAATAAAGTTGAATCATGTGTTCCGAATTTAGTTAATCCAACGGTGTGCATATTGTTGATTTGAATCATATTTTGTATGTATATCGCACAGTGGGTGTTAGAATCAATGAATGGATTGGATTTCTTAAGAATGGACCCCACCCACTTGCATATGCCAAGCGCTGATTCATACTAAGATGCAGCGCTGCTGTATTGTAGCCTTGCCCGCATGGCCCACCTTTAAATTCATGGTGGCGCCCACCATCGAAAGATCCAAGCTGATTGGATAATGGATACACCCAACACCCTGTGTAGTGTTCAAACTATAAATTACTAGGCAAATCGGTGTGGTAGTCATTGTTGAATTGCCTATATATAGAACACTTGATGAACTCTACTCTATTCATATCTGGTTTGGGATAGAAATGGAGGGATCCCCTAGTGTGTGATAATCTAACGGTTGCCCAACTAAAATGGACTAAAAATTTAAGTACAATGAGTACAGTTGGTGGCTGGGTGTTGGATCTTCAAAGGCAGGCCCCACCATGCATTTAAAGGTGGGTGACATAGCATACTACAATGCACACACTGCATTTTAGACTCTAGTTCAAGGTTTCCCCAACTTGCATAGTTGATTGAGGCTGATTCTTTCCCCAAGTTTCCTCCCGGATTGCAGCTATCCATATTTCTATGTAAAATAGGTGTGTTCATGGGACAGGCCGATCGACTTCTGGCCCAACTTTAGAAATATAGGCCCATATTGGGGCCAAGTTCGACTTGGTCTCTTGTCCATACTTGACCATGGGTGGGGTGTTTTTTTAATAATTGTAACGTCCCACCCCATATCCATACATGATATTGTCCGCTTTGGCCCACGGGCCTCACGGTTTTGCTTCTAATGGACCCCAACTAATCAAAAGGCCTCATACAAGGTAATGGTATAAGCTTTACATATAACCTCATTCACTTTCCTCTCTATAGTCGATATAAGACTCTGGGGCGTCACAATGGGGTGAGGCGTTACAAAATGGTATCAAAGCCAACTCTTGACTAGTTCGAGTGTGGGTCCCCTGCAGTGGTTTGGTGCAAGTGGGCAAGTCTTCATGTGGGTGGGTTAAGATGGCTGGCAGGCTATAAAGACTGACAAGCTACTGCACAGGGACGTACAACCTTTAAGAGAGGTGGATTGTGACGCCTGAGAGTTCCAAATCGACTACAGAGTGGAAAGTGAATGAGATTATATATAGATCTTACACCCTTACCTTGCATGAGGCCCTTTGATGGGTTGAGACACATAAGAGACAAATTGTGAGGCCCGTGGGCCAAAGCGGACAAGCATGAATAGGGGATCGGCGTTGCAGTAATTTATACGAGCTTTCTAGCAATTGTTTGGACAAATTAATTTTAAATTACAATCAATGGTTGACCCAGGCCATGAGCAGCCACACCCACCGGTACGGTGGATGCAGTGATGGACATAACATGAATCACACGGGTACCCCCAAATCAATGGATGGCTGGATTGAGTCGACAAGTGAGAAAATTATACTCCAACTTTCAGTGATGAACAAGAGAAGACAACCAAATTGATTGGTATGGATATAAAATCCCCGTTATTAATTTCATTTAAACCATTTACAACTTTTGTGGCTTTATTAGTTGTGGACTTGCAGTAGGCCAGTCGTTACCGATGCAACTGCAGTTACCAACCCAAAGGAAAAAGATACTCTAAGCAGCTTTTCTGGGTTTTCCATTCCGTGTACAGAGGAAAGAGAGTTTGAAAGCTGATTACAATACTGTTCATTTACACTATTACACCAGGCTAGGGGTGTACATCGGGTTTGGAAACCCGGCCCGACCCGGTAACCCGACCCGGCCCGGACGTATTCAGGCGGGTGGAACATGGTCTTAGACCAGGTCGGGTCTCCCGAAACATACTAATCCGGACCGGGTCCCGGGTTAAGGAAGTTTTATTAATCGGGTTATAAAAAAAACGTTCAAAAAAAAAAAAGAAAAATCCGCAGAAATCCCTCTTTTTTCATACAAGAATGCACACACACAGATTACAGTAAAAGAATCGAAGAATCTGGAAATGGCTCATCGTGTTAGGGCTTTCATCATATCCGAAGTAGTAGTAGTTGCAGAGATGCTCTCGCTCAAGCTGCAGATCTCTGAGAAATCTGAGGCTGCATCTCCTCCGTTGATGTAGATCCGAGGATGCTTTTTCTCCTCCGTTTCTGTTTCTGCTTCAGCTT
This sequence comes from Umbellularia californica, assembly GCA_028538565.1. Taxonomy (NCBI): domain Eukaryota; kingdom Viridiplantae; phylum Streptophyta; class Magnoliopsida; order Laurales; family Lauraceae; genus Umbellularia; species Umbellularia californica. The sequence goes on along the minus strand of JAPQWN010000007.1, from coordinate 69,787,631 downwards.
CATATTCGTCTCTAATCTTTGTAATGGAAGGCTTTGCGGTCTCTAAGAGCACTTCCTTGACCGTCTCCTCCTCCACAGGTTGTGGAGGAGCTCTGTCTTCCGGCGTGGGAGGGTCGGATTCCGTCGCTGGAGACTTGTATGGAGGGTTCTTACTGCAACATGTTCCCATTTTTTCTGATTCTGCGGGGGAATCAGGAATCAGGAATCAGGAATCAGGAATCAGGATATGGAGTTGGTTGATGAGATCTGAAATCTGGAATCTGGAAGAGAGATTTCTTACTTTTCCTTTCCAACCATGTCAGAAAAGGTCAAAGAGAACAGAAAACCCTAACACGATGAGCCAGACAATGTGCACCAAGAGCAGCGCCTAACCGGAAACGAGCCAGTTGCAGCCATTACCGACCTCACAGAACCCCAATTTGGCGACTCGAGCGCTGGAGCAGATGGGGTCGGCGCATCCGCACCAGTAGGTGACTCCGTCGAAGCCACAGACGGGATGCGGGCGGATGCAGCTGACAGGGCAAGAAGCGGGAGCCGATCCGGCGCAGAGATCGTCGGCACCGGCATTGGACGGCAATCTGATGGCCGAGGGATCAGATTCCGGTTGGACCGATGCAGAGCAGAGGGAGATGGCAATGAAGAGGACGACAAAGAGAGAGGAATTTGAGAGAGAGGGCATTATTGCTGTAACGAAGGAAAATTGTAGAAACCCTAACCCTAACCAAGAGAAAGGGAGGGGGAGATAACCCTAAACCCTTTTCCCCAGCAACTGGAATCTCTTCTTCCTCGACGGCTACAGCAACTCCTTCCTTTCCCGTCTCACCCTTGTTTGGAACTTCCTCGTCAGCACCGTCTGCTGCTACAACAGCTCCATCCTTTCCAACTTGGCTACTGTTTGGCACACCTTCTTCTTCGGTGGTGGCGACAATGACCACGAATCCTCTGTTCGGAGCCGGAGCGTCAGGGACACCAATATTTTCAATTGTAACCGGGTTATCCGGTAATCCGACCCAATAATCCGGAAAACCCGGTAAACCGAACCCGGCAAACCCGGTTATATATAACTGGGCATTCGGTCGGGTTCCTAGAGTGCATAAAATAATCGGGTCGGGTCAAACCCGGTCCGATAACCCAGGACTCGACCCGATGTACACTCCTACACCAGGCACCAATGCCATGCAATTAATTACAAACCCACAGGAAAACAAAAACCAACCAACGCCCCCATCTTTTAAAACCGGTGCACCCACAGTTTCACAGTATTTCACACTGCGGAACAAGGACTCTCATGGTCTCTTTCCACTTGTCAATGACCCAAATGCCCTTGCACAATTCAAATTATAATTTGAAGAAAGACAAAACACAAATTCCATTTAGGAGTCATTTTCCTTTAGCATATGCTATATGAAAATGTCATTTACACATGTAGACATTGACCACGGATCATTCACACATGTAAAATACAATATCATGCTCGTTTGGTAAACGATGAATGATTCGAATTACAATAGTTGAAATTAAGATTTTAGGCTCACAAGGGTTTCAAGTGTGTAATGGTGAATAACGTGATCACATGTGACAGTTATGCATGTGCATAATTTACATACGTAAATGAAAGTAATAATGGCATTTCATGTAAATTAATTAAATCCCAAGGCTAGCTCAGCCTTTCACACTTATATAAATAAACACTGAGATCCTCTCCTCCTTCCCCATCAAATTAAACAAAGCATCCACCACCGGCTCCCAATGCAATCTTTATCTCCCTCACTTTCTCTCCACACCGGCCTCCGTCTGCCGGAATCAGGCCAATTTCCGGCGAATTCCACCACCATCCCGGCCCAATGCATCAAAAAATGGAAATCCCGAGTCATTTCAGCGGTGGCGGCTCCACCAGCCCGAAGAAGACAACCACCCACTCCATGCCTCCGGAGAAGGCGGAGGTGTTCAAGTCACTTGAGGGGTGGCCAAAGCAGTTAGTGCTTCCTCTCCTGCAGGGCCGGCCCTAGGCCTAGGCCACTTAGTTGGCTGCCTAGGGCCCCCAATTTTTGCAAATTTTTGGGGCCCCCGTTAAGAATTTTAGTTATGGGTATATATAAGATTTTTGGGGCCCCCTGATCATGCACCAATACTGATTTGTGGTGTGCAATTTGCCTCTTTACTCAAATTAAAATCAGTTACATTGATGGCCCATGTTCTGCACATATCCATACGTACAAGGAAGCAGATTGATAATTATTTCTATGAAAATGTCAGGTAAACTAGTGATTTCACTGATTTGGGTTGCATCCTAACATACCCAAAAGCAATGTAGAAATTGGAATCAATTAAAAAGACTTATTTCTTTTTTGGAATCATATAGAGAAAATGGATTTTACTCTGTTTTGATTTCATCAAAAGATATTGCACTTGAAATGGAAATAGAACCAGTATTTCGAGAAAAACGTAAAATTTTTAGGAAAAAACAATTTGATTATAAAATTGAGAATGCAGTAACACACTCAGCTGAAGAGTCTTTTAGAATTGAGTATTTTTTATTTATAGTTGATCTAGCTATTTCTTCGATCAAGAGTAGATTTGAACAATTCAAAATATATGAAAATATTTTTGGTTTTTTATTTTGTTTTAAAAAATTAAAATCCTTAGATGATGATAGTTTGAAAAGTTATTTTCTTAACCTTGAAACTTTTTTGAAGCATGACTTATTTTTTAATATTGATGGTTTAGATTTATTTCAAGAATTGACTGAATTAAGAAAAGTTCTACAATCTGAAATTAATACTCCAGCTGAAACCCTAACTTATATAAAACGATTAGTTTGTTTTCCAAATGGATGTATAGCTTTTAGAATATTGTGAACAATACCAATAACAGTTGCTTCAGCGGAGAGAAGTTTTTCGAAACTTAAATTAATAAAATCTTATCTCCGATCAACTATATCACAAGAAAGATTAAATGGATTAGCTATATTATCTATTGAAAAAGATATATTAACAAAACTTGAATATAAAAATTTAATCAATATTTTTGCATCTCAAAAAGCTAGAAAAATATCTTTTAAATAAATATATTTTAATAATTATTGCCTATTAATAGGGCCCACTTTCATATTCTCGCCTAGGGCCTCGAGATTTGTTGGGCCGCCCCTGCTCTCCTGAAGCCGGTGGACCAGTGCTGGCAGCCGCAGCAGTTCCTGCCGGACCCGGCGTTATCGAAGGGATCTTTCCTGGAGAAGGTGGCGGCGCTGCGGGCGAGAACGGCTGAGCTGCCGGACGATTACTTTGTGGTGCTGGTGGTGGGCATGATCACGGAGGAGGCGTTGCCCACGTACCAGACCATGATCAACACGCTCGATGGGGTCCGGGACGAGACCGGGGCGAGCTCAAGCCCGTGGGCCGTGTGGACCCGGGCCTGGACTGCAGAAGAGAACCGGCATGGTGACCTGCTCAACAAGTATCTGTATCTGTCGGGTCGGGTGGACATGCAGATGGTGGAGCGGACCGTCCAGTACCTCATCGGGTCGGGCATGGTGAGTTTGATCTTAAAATCTGACCGTAGATGACATTTGGATGATTCATGGCCATTAACTTAGATTGGTCGTAGGGGTCGACTTAAGGCACAACAATGTGGGGGCAGTCGCACCCGCACCCATTCAACCTCAGTCCGCTCCTAAAACCATAATAAAAATTCTTCATCTTCGCCTCCAAATCAGGATGAAAATTTTAAATTTTCATTTTAGACTCAATAGACCCAATTGCCTAACTCAGGCCCCCTCAAACGAAAATCCTAGCCACTAATTTTATCTGGATGTATGCATGATTGAAGGATCCGGGTACAGAGAACAATCCGTACCTCGGATTCGTCTACACGTCCTTCCAAGAACGAGCCACCTTCATCTCGCATGGCAACACGGCCCGTATGGCCAAGGAAAGAGGCGACCACCTCCTGGCACGCATATGTGGCTCAATCGCAGCCGATGAAAAACGACACGAAAACGCCTACATCAAGATCGTAGAGAAGCTGCTCGAAGTGGACCCCACAGACGCGATGCTGGCCATTGAGGACATGATGAGGAAGAAGATCACAATGCCAGCCCACCTGATGCACGATGGGCGGGACCCACGGCTCTTCGACCACTTCTCGGCTGTGGCTCAGAGGCTCGGCGTCTACACGGCTAACGACTACGCCGATATAGTAGAGTTCCTCGTTGGCCGGTGGAAGCTGGACAAGCTGGAGGGGCTGAACGGCTCCGCTCGGCGCGCGCAGGATTTTGTGTGTGGGCTCGCTCGGAGGATAAGGAAGCTGCAGGAGAGAGCCGAGGAAAGGGCAAGGCAAGCCGAGCCAAGGCGCGTCCGTTTTAGCTGGATCTACAATAAGGAGATCTCTTTGTGAAATTGTTCCTAATGATCCTATATTAAATACGCACAAGAGGTTCTTTTTTTTTTATAATCAAATTAGATGAAAGAAATCACAGGGGTAAGTAGTACTCTTGAATCAAGAAAGTACTTGTATCCTTAGCTTAACTTGGCTTGGGAAGAGAGCTTATAAACCAATGTTCTTGCAAAAAGGTTTTTTTTTTATTATCTATTAGAGCGTTCCTAACCCTTTCAGCTGAACTAATCCTTTCGGGCCCAGAGGGAAGCCGGGTAATCTCTCTAGTAGCCTTAATGTGGTAGTATAGTTTTGAACCCACGACCTCTAGGTGCAAACCATGGTCCTAGGCCAACTGAGCTATCCCTTGGGGTTAAAGCCCATTAGGTAAGGCCAATCCAGTCATAAATAACCATACATGCATGTTGAGTGTAAGATTGGAAGACAGGAATTAAATGAGGTTAAAAGAAACGAAACCTGATCGTAGGGGAAAAAAAAAGGATGGTTGGTATGAAACAGCGCAATAATTAATAAGAATAGAAGAAAAAATCAGCATAATATATCACTGATAAATGAATAGATTAATCAATAAAGTTGAAACATGTTCATGTTGTTTTCAAAGGAGAATATAAAGGAGGGAAGCATATTAACCATGGCTAGAGGAAATACTTAGCATTTAATTTTGATAGTTCCAAAAGAGAGAAGACCCACTAAAGGAAGGGTTTTCACAACCTTGTCAAGACGGGGCTTGACTTATAAGCCTCGGCGGGTGTTCTTTGGTGGTTGATGGACACACCGGATTTTGACCGGATCTACCACCTCGGCTCAGGCCCGCCAAATATCACACACCTTCGATGAACCAGTTCAACCATTCATAACCTACAAGTCTGGAGAAATAATTTGAATATAACATCTAACATATGGCATGTATTATCTTCTGCATTATAAGAAATGTCTCCGTCGTCGAATTCGGGCATTCTTCCATCACAGAACAACTTTTAACACCATGAGAAAGTTCCTGAAGAGAGGCTTATACGAGTATTGATTAAAAAGCATCTCACAAGTATGGTAAAGCAGCATATGCCAGTAATAATGGTGTATCATACCAATATCAGCATCAATATGCCCATGATAACAATGCCCGAGCATATGAAAGTGTGTCGATCTCCTACCGTTTAACCTCCACTCCAGAGATCATCATCAGCTCCAGTGTTTCATTTACAATCTCACGCATTTCCTTGTCCGCATACAAGAAATATCACTTCAGAAGATCTATGTAATATTTGCATTGTTAAGAATGACAGTTCAACTTTCCATAACCTTCAGGTAGCACCATCATCTCTGACAAGAGATCTAACATCTCATATATTTTAGTTTTCATCGGATGAGAAATGTCCCCATGGTAGAATCTATGCACTCTACCTTTCATATTAATCCAGCTGCAACCTGGTGTCTTAACCAAACCCAATTCTCTCATCCTCTTCCTCATCTTTGAAACACCATCCCATTTACCAACAGCATCATAGATGCTGCACAATGCAATATAGTTGCTTGAGTTTGCAGTCTCCAATTCAAAAAGCTTAAAAGCAGCAATTTCACCCAAATCCACATTCTTGTACGTTTGACAAGCACCGAGCAAGGCTCCCCAAATGCTAGCAGATGGCTCTTGCTGCATTCCTTTTATCAGCTCCAGGGCTTCCTGAAGCCGCCCAATACGGCCTAAGAGGTCAACCATACAAGCATAGTGTTCTACACTGGGTTCAACCCCATACTCCAACCTCATGGACTCAAAAATCCTGTGCCCTTCATCTACAAGACCAGAGTGGCTACAACTAGCCAAAACTGCAGTGAATGTGACACAGTTAGGCTTAATCCCTTTAGCTATCATTTCCTCAAGAAGAATCAGAGACTCTTTCCCCTTCCCATGCACCCCATAGCATGATATCAAAGTGGTCCAAGTTACCAAATTCCGATCCCGCATATTAGCAAAAACCCTACTTAAATCATCTAAGCATCCACATTTTGCATACATATCCATCAAAGAATTGCCAATCACAGCATCACAACTAAATGCTAGATTCTTTACAACCTGCCCATGAACTTCTTTCCCTTTCATCAAATCTCCTTCCCTCCCACAGGCATTAAGAACACTTGGAATTGTTCTCGAATCCATCCTCACTCCATCAAACTGCATCTTCTTAAAAGCACATAATGCTTCTAATGAGAACCCAGCTCTTCCAAGCCCTAAAATCATTGCATTCCAAACAACAACGTCTCTCTGGGTCATCATCTCAAACAATCGATGCGCACCATCCAAACACCCACATTTTGCATACATATCTAAAATTGAACTTTTGACGATAACATATTCTTCGAAGCCCAATCTAATGACCCAATTATGGAGCTTCTTTCCTAAGTAAAAATCTCTGATTCCAGCGCATGCCTTGAAGAGGGACGGAAATGTGAAATGATCGGGCCGGAGTCCTGCATTCAGAAACCCATTAAAAACGCTTAGAGCTTCATTGAAGAGGGAAGACTGACAGTAGGAGGATATCAAAATGTTCCAAGAATGCATGTTTCTTTCAGGCATTTCATCGAATATGCGTCGGGCATCGTCAAGATGGTTGCATTTCGAGTACATTAGCAGGAGATCTGTTTGAAGAGTGACATGGGGGAGGAATCCAAGTGCTAGGATTTGGGCATGGGTTTGCTTTCCTGGGTTAATTGAAGAGAGAGGGATGCATTTTCTCAAAAGGGCAGACATGGAAACTACATTTTGCTGTGCCATTTCGCGGGCTTTTCAAATACAACGGTCTTCTACGAATGGTTGGTATTCAATGGTCCACTCAATGGATTCAAGCATTAAAAACTATAGGATTTTCATGTAACTGAATGATTTGTGAAACTATAATAGCCCATTTGACACCATAGATGTCATTTATAAAGAGGAGGCATCAACTAAAATTCAATGCTATTGAAGAATTTTAGCCATCCAATATTGGGCCTGAACATGACTATCCCTCTTCATCCAAGGACCAGCGGTTTTATAGGCTTACCTCATATATGGCTAAAAAACTGAGATGGATTTGAGTTTCATTAGAGGTTTCACCTAAATTGTTCTACTTACTTTTTCTACCAATTTATTTATTTATTTATTTTCATTTTTCTTTCTGTCGTTAATGGGCAGCAAATAATGCCCAGACGGTCTTTAGGAAAAAAAAATACCCCTCCTAGTTGGGCTCATTGGAATGCGATCATGGAAGACCATTTGATGGAAAGATCTAGGTGTGACTTACCTATATGTAAAATTATGACTTCATAAGACCATTATAACCCTTTGATCCACGACCCTAAAATCTAATGATTTAGATACATTATTTTCTTGTGATTTCAACCCAATGATGAGGAAAAGTTGTCAAATCTGGACTTGTGACTATTCGGAGAGGGGAGTGGTGGTGGTAAAAAGACTAGATTGACTCAAGGTGGGCCCCGTGATCAAATAAAGAGGGGCGGAAAAGAGGGCTTTTTAAATTGGGGCATTTTAGAAAATTTCCCATCTTTAATGCAATAAAGATATGGTGCATTTGTGCCACAAGAGTATTCGTGATGGGAAGGAAAACTGTTCTACGTGCTCCTCATCGCTTGCTAGGCACAGCCTATTTTTTATATAAAAAATGAATTGATTTTTCTTGATGGTGAGTATTTTAATTTCTTTTGCAAATGGTACAAATGCAGAATTCCTCTCCATGCTCTTATAGCGAAAATGATTTTAACAACATATTTGGTTGCAAGCACTTTTGAAGGGAACTGCCCTCTCAAAAATAACGATCATGTGCGTGACAATTTCAAATTCCCTATTTGAGAGACTTTGAAAGGTGAGAATTAGTTGAATTGAACATGTGAATTGTCACTTTTGGAAAAATAGAATGCTCACAATTCCAGAGTTATAAATCTTACTAAGAACTTCAGCATTTTGGAATCCTACTTCTAGGTACAACATTGAGAGATTTTTCAATATTCTCGATAAGAAATCCTGGAATCCTTGCAACCAAAAATGCCTTAAAAGCATGCATGCCATGTTAGAAGGACAATTTTCTTTCTTGGAAAAAGGCTCCTACCTCATGTGTACTCTCAAGATACTGATAAGAATTCCTAGAATCCTTGCAACCAAACATGTCCTAACATCACACAAGCCATTTTGAAAGAACAATTTTCTTTTTTTTTTTTTTTTTTTTCTTTGTTTCTATCGGAAGGTTCCCAACCCTTAGGGCTGGACTAATCCTTCCGGGCCTAGAGTGAAGCCGGGTAAACTCCCCTGTAGCCCCAGTGTGGTAGTGCAGTTTTGAACCTACAACTTTCAGGTGCAAATCGTGGTCCTAGGCCAACTATGGGAATTGGGTGACTAACATAAGGCATGGTTTTGCTTCCCACGTCATGTTTTGAATCCCACACTTATCCAATGCACGTATGTATGGGTTTCATACATACACCCAAAATCCCCCTACATACACCCAATGATAATCCTATCGGATTATACACGAGGAAGAATCCCAAATGAAAAACAAAACAAAACAAAACACACTCTCAAAAGACCCTAGCATTATATGTTATATATAGTTTGTAGTTTGTACTCCAGACAAGTGCACCCATGGAATCATCAAAAAAGTGGTCCTGCCATGGATACCACCTTTCTTTTTTTTCTTTTTTCCTTCTTATTTGAGGGTCAAATGGATACAGCCCTGTGATTCTACCGTGCCTGTCAAATCTTTTTGTCCGGGCAGGGCCCTCCAGCTAGGCGGCTACTATAAATAAGTATTATTAGTCTTACCTTTGACAAAGGTACTTTTGTATAATAGTAATTAGTTAGGAAAGGTGAGTGGAATTTCTTTTGTCCAAGGTGCTTTTGTATAATAGTAATTACTTAGAGATGGTAAGTGAAATTAAGATAGTTGTGAACTGGGTTGAAGGCAAGAGTCATTGCAGATCTGAGATGAATTAATTGGCCATTTGACATTTTTTTTTTTTGCTATCGAATTGTTCCCAACCCTTTGGGTTGGATTAATCCCTCCAAGCCCAGAGGGAAGCCTGATAAACTTCCATTTAGCTCCAGTGTGGTAGTACAATTTCAAACGTACAACCTTCGGTTGCAAACCGTGATCCTAAACCAATTGAGCTACCCCTTAGGATTTTAATTGGCCATTTGACTTCGAGTAAAGAAGGCTTAAGGTAAAAGATGGACAAGGAACATATTACATAGGTCATTATCAAAAACACCCTTCTAAAAGATGGGTCCCACTCCATCGATTTTAATAAGTTTCTCAAAGATCATGTTGCCTTATAATTTTCTCCTCCTCAATGATCCAAATGGAAGGCGGCGAGCACCCAAAATTAAGGTCGAGATCTTGGACTGTTCACCACCATCCAAATGCCTTCAGCTGTTCACCCACCACCAGTATCAATTGTCCGGCTCGTCTGCTTGAGTCACGGGTCTCCCTTTTCATTTCTGTGCGTTTGCCACCCAGTTTCCAAATTAGAGATTTATTCACACACCACGTTGCTTATTTGAATACAATTAAGGGATTTTTACGGTTTAATTTCTCTTAAAGTTGGGTTTCATGAGATAATAACAAAAGCCGCAAAATTGATTGTAGAGTCTATTGACTTTAGTCGATTTTTTTTTTATTTTTACAATCTTGCCCAAAACCTATCATATTATCACTCATGCTATCATGAGATTTTAACAGTGGAAAATCCATGATATCTTCATAAATTGATCAAAAGAAAAAAAAAATGACCAAGTCAATTTTAAGGGGTGGGGGGGGGTCGGTCAATTTTGGGGTGTTTTTTCATTATCTCTTGGAATCCAAATTTAAAAGGGAAGATTAAACTAAAAAAGCCCTATCAATAGAATAGAGTAGAGAATAGATACTCTAAAATGGCCATTGAGATCAGCAATAAAAGATTAAAGACTAGCAAGACAAGACAAAGCAAGAAGGATAAGATAGCAAATGCAATACAATAATAGAGACATCTATCAATGAACTATATTGCAATGCAATAATAGAGACATCTATCTATGGACCAAGGACTAGAACTCAGAAAGAACACTGATAATCCCCATAGCTATATCACACATGTGTTGCAGGGCCTCCTCTCTCCGACCCATCTCCAACGGATAAACAAACCGTGCATTGTGTTTGAACATATCATGGCAGATGCCCGGATACTCCATGGCTGCACTGACGTGAAGGTAGGCGTAGTCAAAAGTCTCTGGAGAAGCCAAAGAGTCCAGACACCTGTGAAGAGCGGTGTTGGCGTTGATGTAGCAATCTAGACATTTTTTGAGGACCTCTTTTAGAAGCGGGTTGGTGGCATTTCTGAGGAGGTTGGACGTGTAAGAGGAGGTGCTGAGGGAGCAGTTGATGCCCGTCTTGATGATGATGAGAGCAAGGCCTGGAACATCAGCTGCAAAGCTGTCTGGGTCGGATTCGAGAGAGGAGACGCACAGGTCGTTGTAGTTGGTGCTCTGGCAAGTATTTTGAATCAGGTCTGTGTTTCCCTTGGCACAAACGAGTGAGAGTGAGAGAGAGAGGGAGAGGAGGAGAAGGCTCAAACCAGACGATGCCATCTTGTGATATGAAAGAGTAAGAGGAATGGAATATGTGTGGATGATCTAGGCCTCCAATGTCTTAAACTTTTATATCTTGTAAAGATGTATTATATTGGAGTGGGCAGATCTAATCAAGATTGTCAGTTGGACTGATCTGAATTTGGACCCATCAGTTACTATCAAGGTCTGCCATTCTGGAGAAAGATGATAGGTGCAATGCAAATAAGGAGGAGCTTGGTTTTGGCTCCAGAGTCAAGATGGGCTCCATTGAGTGGGTGTTCAACGGTAGGGTCGATCTGGGTCAATTTATATGCACTGGAAGGTCTCAAAGTATAGGTGCAGAGTGGGAAAATTTTCTCCTGGGAGAGGAGTGGATGTGCAATATACTTCTGTTGGGACCACTTGAGCCTACCTTTTATCAGTGCATCTCATTTCATATTCTTATCCCAATATCCCAATAATAATATGATGAGCTGCATGATCTGGGAACACCTTCTATCCCTGGAGCTACTTTCATATTCTAATCTCCCTATGATCTGACAACATGCCTAACTTTATGCTCATCTAAGTTTACTTATTGTTGGATTATATCTCAACAAACTTCATGGTTAAATAAGATCATTAAATTTTAAGGCTACTAAATCAAGAGCTAGAATATCCAATGGGTTTTTTTTTTTTTTTTTTTCGCATGACCCTTATATGTAAAGGGATCAACCTTTCTATCTATAATTGCACAAGCAGTCTCTTTCTCTGTGTGTTTTTACCTGAAGTTTATTCAAAGTTTTGAGTTAGTTTTTATTTAAATTTAAAAAACAAAAGGATAAATCATTGAAGATTTTGCCAAACGGTGAACTGTAAAAATCTAAGATCATAACTTTTGAGAAACCATTAAAAAAAAAAATACGTACAACTTGTTTAGTTAGAGGATATATAAGATTTCTTGTTTGGGGATATGTAAGAATTCCAAGTGTTGTCCCCTCATCCGGATTTACAAATGCTCAATGAGCACTATGAAAACTTAGGCCTTGTTTCTTTAGCAGAATTTCTGCCAGGAATTCACCATGTCCAGGAATTCCTGGACATGATGTGACAGGCTGTCTCATGGAATTTCTGAATTCCATGTTTCTTTACTAGCATTTCTAGATTCCAACTACATAAAAAGTTTCTTTTGACCTTTGGGAATCAAGGAATTCCACTTCCTTCGTATTTTGGTGGAGCATCTAGGAATTCCACCTTGTCTAGGAATTCAGGAATTCCCCAGATAGAAATTCTTATAATTTTAGCAAAGAAACATGCTCTTAATTTATGAGAATTTGGGGAATTCTGCTGGCCAAAATGCAAGAGATATATCTAGGCGTGCATGTGGGCGGTTCGGATCGGTTTAGAGATGAAATCATTAACCAAACCGAATTCATCAATTTTCTATTTTCCCAAATTGAACTGAACCGCCCATGTGCTCAAACCGAACCAAATCGGTGGGTTACGGGCTTTTTTTTTTTTTTCACAAAAAAAATGACAGTTCAATTGGTGAGTTCTTCTCCCAGAAAAATGGCAGTTCAATTGGTGAGAGACGTTGGACTTCAAGTAACAGAATGAGGGTTTGAGTCTTCTTCAAGTAACAGAGAGAGGGTTCCAGTCTTCTTCAAGTAACAGACGTTGGACTTCGAGTCTTCTTCAAGTAATTTTTCATATTCATTTATATATTTAATAAAAGATATATATTTATATAATTCGTTCAATTTGTTTTGGTTTGAGCGATTTAACCGCACCTTCAAAAAAAAAACTAAACTGAACCGAACGGTTTGAAGGAAATCCAAACCGTGACCGAACCGATCTACTACAAAATCGATCTTGATCGGTTTAGCGGTTTTTTTTGTGCAGCCCTATATATATCCCTTATAGGAATTTGGAGAATTTTGCAACTACACAATGTTATCAAAATGCCTTGGGACAGCCATCTGACATGGTGACAAAAATCCCCAACATCAAGAATTCTAGTAAAGAATTCTTGAAGGGGCAAAAAAAAAAAAAAAAAAAAACTAGCCCGTAGCACTTATTATGTAGTTTGACATCTTGAATAATTGAAACTCAACATAATAATCAACTTTTTATCTAACATAGTTTGGAGAAATCAATTAAAAATGCTAGTGCTAATTATGTAATTTAATTTTTTGAGTAATTGAATTCAAGAGATTGTAATGATGCGTTTGAGATTTTCCCATAATTGTTAGAGTATTGAAACTAGAAAAAGAGGTATAGATTTTTGGTTGAAGATAAATGGCAAAAAAACTAATTAGAAATATAAAGAAAACTCATTAACAATAGAATCCTATATTTCTGTTATAAAGAAGGAAACCTAGCAAAGATTGAAATGGTGCAAAAATGAGAATAACTCGGCCCAAGTCCCTGTGTCCAGTGTCCTATTTTAAGGGCAGGCTTCCACCTCTTTTTCATGCCTGGGCTAGGCAAGGAGGGAGCTTGTCCGAGCCTTATTTCATCAGGTCTAATATTCAGGCTTCAATACATCCTAACAGGCATTAATGTTTGTTGGAGCCTCGGAGGTCCCCTCCATATGCAAAACATGTGCCCCTTGGTTGAAAAAATATGTTACGTAGGGCACTACCTACAGCTAGACCTGCCTGTCAAACAAACGGGTCAGACAATTGGCCGGGACCAGCCCATGGGCTTCAAACACAAACCCAATTCGAAACCAATGCCAGTTGCTCTTGATTTGGGCCTAATAATATGTCCAGGTCTATGATCACCTCTATCATAATTAGGCATGTCAATGGGACAGGCCGGGCCGGGCATGGGCTTGGGTTGTCCAATCCCGTCCGAAAATGGGACGGGCCTGCTAGGTGTTGCCCAATCCTGGCCCTAAATTGAACGGGCGTACATCTAATCCCGTCCCGTACGGGCCCGGGCTGGGACATGGCCAGGCCTGGAATTAGCCCGATCCTGGAGATAAGCAAAACATTCTCCAATTGGGACCTTCAGGTTTATAAGCAAAACTCATTCTATGCTTCAGTAGTTTGTAACATTCTATGGGTCCATCATCTGGACTTTTCTACATTCAGGTCAGCTGTAATGGTATATGGTTGCCACATTTGGGAGATTTTTTAGGGATCGTCCTACAAGCAATCTGCATCGTAAACTCAAGGCCTTGGTGGTAAACACCCTCTTCGGGACACTTGACCAAAGAGATGGTATAGTTGGGACCTTCAGGTGTTCTTAAGTCGATGCCTCAAGCAGTTATTTTATACCAAGAGAAATATCATCTATCATAAAGGTGTTCTTAAGTCGATGCCTCAAGCAGTTATTTTATACCAAGAGAAATATCATCTATCATAATAGGCTTTGCTTTTGATGATCCCAATCCTTTAATCTACCGATTCTTTCTCATTCAACGACTGTTGTCTGTAGCATCAGCACCCTCCATGGATGAGAGATTTAGATCACAATGCTAGTTCAGTATTATTTTACTCTCAATTGGATGCAGGAAATGGTGTCTATCAACCATATATGTTAATTGGTAGCTTATGTGATCATCATTTAAGTTCTGGGTTGGTTGGTTGGATCGAAAAGTACTTTCAGGCTTTAGGTGGATAAAGAATGGTGCCTTTGAAAAAGAGGGTATTGGCATGTGAGCCACAATAGACACAAGAGCAGTTGAGGCTCCGCTCTATTGACCATATACCAGTGAACACCATAGTTGTTCCTCAATATTATCCTCCTTCCCTATTGTATTTTTGTAAGAACGACCCCTAGAGCTGTTTCTCAATATATATATATATATATATAATTATTATTAAAGGGCTTTGTAGCGGGTCGGGCCGGGCCGGGCCTGAACGGGCTGGGTTGTTTCTGCCTAGTCTCAGTCCTATTTTGACCGGGCTTTAAAATGTATTGTCCAAACCCAGTCTCATTGGGCTCAAATTTTTTTAAAAGCCCTGTATTTTCGGGCTTGGGACGGGCCGGGCCGGGCTTTTTACCCGTTTCATCCCATCCCATTGACAGGCCTAATCACAATCTACAGATCCAACGACCAATCTTACAACCATTATAAAAGTTGCAATCATCTTATGAGCAATCAATCTCCACCATTAATCAAGAGAAAAATTGATCGTATGTGAGCCAAAGTGGGCCACACATACAAATGCCCACCACCTAGATAAATTTTGAGCACTAGAAAATATCAAATCATCAAGGAGAAGATGAATTAAGACAGGCTAACATCACTGTAATTATTACTAATAAAACATAAACAAAATATAGAAACCATAGCCATCTATCTAAATGCAGAAGGATTAGCAAAATAAGACCATGGCCACACTAGAAAGCTGTGTTATTGCATTCATCCTAACAGCAAGCCCTGTAGAGGAAATCTTCGGATTCTTTCTAAACACATCGCGGCAAGTGCCAAGGTAGTCCATGGCCGCACGCACGTTTATGCCAGCACCATCATAGTCTTTGGAGCCTAAGGATTCAAGGGCCAATTGCAGAGCGTCTTTCGAATTACTGTACAGTTCCAGGCATTGTCTGAGCACATTCTCGACCGCAGAGTTCGACCCAGAGAACAGACCAAACACAAACAAATAGGCCTCGTCCGCAGAGGTCTTGCTTCTCTGGGTGATGGTTGTGGCTAGCCCATGGACATTAACTGGTTGGTTTTTTGGGTTGGATATAAGAGTCCGCATGCAGAGGTCGAAGTTGGATGTGGTTTGGCAGGTTTTCTCGATTAGAGCCTCATCTCCCTTCACTAGCAAGAGATAGGATTGACATATGAAGAGAGTTGCAAGGAGGAAGGAATGAAGACAAGCCATCTTCTCTGTTGTTTTTTTTTTTTTTTTTCTTTATGTCCTAGTCTTGGAGATGGGATGGTGGAAGTCTCTATTTCTGTGTCTCATTTATAGGGTGGGGTTGTAGTAATTCTTAGGAGATATTAATAGAAATGGATTTGCATGGGAGCTAATTGTTTGCTGGTCATGACAATTATATCTTCTCATTCATTGACCTACGACTGCTTTCCTTATTTCTTGCAATTCTCCTTCTCTTTTTTGGTTTAGGCTCTTTTTGCCATTCCATTGCCCTGTATTTAGGTGTAACAATTCATGACTCGCTCTGGGGAGGCTGAGCCAAATATACCCTGCCATTCCATTGCCCTGTATTTAGGTGTAACAATTCATGACTCGCTCTGGGGAGGCTGAGCCAAATATACCCATGGGTTCTAGTCGAGCCTATAAATATTTTGAAAATATATATTATAAAAAGAAAAGACTATGCAAGTCTATATTTTAGTGTTGGACGAGTCGAGTCCGATTCATGAGTTTTTCCACCTTGTTTTATATGAAATAAACAAAGCTTATTTTATCCTACAATATTTTACCTCAAATATCGCTTTAATATTTGAAATAGATTGGATTTGGGTCAAGTTAAAAAGGGTTGATTTGCATTGGATGAGGGTTATGTGGGTTGGGTCGGGCTGACACGCATTGAGTGGAGGTTGAAGTTACTTGACCTGTTTTAAAAATGGGTTGGATATGGATTGCACTTCAACTTGAAGATACCCCTTGTCAACCTGGCCCATTGACCCAACTCAACCCATTTGCCACCCTTAGTTTGAGGTTTAGGTTGACATTTCAAATGAGTTGGATTTAGGTTAGTATAATACTCATTGCCATGAGAGATTAAACAGACCCAGCCCTTAACCATATGTATTTAAAATATTGAGTCAGGAATCACTAAGTTCAGGATTCACAAGAAATCCATGGGGGAAATTTAGGCAGTTGAGATGTGCGTCACTCAAGAGGTACTGCAGCTCCATCTTCACACAGAAAGGAAAATTGTAATCCAAAGGACTTCATATTTCAACATTTAAAAGGGGCCATTAATTGTCATTTGTCTGTTGCTTTTGGCAAATCATAATCTAATTGATGCACAAGAACAATTTGTATGATAATACAGTATGATGGACCATGCCTGAAAACCACATCAATTGAACAGTCCAAAGTGCTCAAAAGTTATATATAACTCTTGATTTTTAGTTCCTCCCACACTTGAAGCTCTTGACCAGAAGTTGGGAAGTCCGATGTGTTTGCTTTCTCAAGGATATATCAACAACCATTCGACCATACAAGATGCAAATTGACACTGGGTTTATGTAAACAAAACGTTCATACATCATTATTACACTTTTTTCCTACAATAACAGTAAACTGAAAGGCTGTTCAAAGAGAACCTCGTTCACCAAATCAAGCTAACAGATCAACAGATATCAAAGTCTACTAGCATAAACCATCACAAAACTGCTTATTACATGCTCTTCACATGATAAACGAACATTACACTTACAGACGAACAGTTCTAACCATACGAACATTACACTTACAGACGAACAGTTCTAACCATCCATGCGGATGATGCATCGAAGGCTCGCCCCCTGAAGCATGTAATCAAAGGCCTTGTTGATCTCGGAGAAGGGGACTTCATGTGTTATGAATTTCTCCAATTCAAGTTCCTGCGCCAAAGAATTCACAACTCAACAAAAGATGAAATGGACACTGCAATTGACTCCTCAAACAACTACCATATTTTCAGTGAGGCTGAGTGGATGAGTTTTCAATTTAGGATTTTAGCCATCCATGATCCATGTGCTTAGCATAATTTTCAAATTCAAATGGCTAGTTTATTGAAACATTATCAACAAGGGCTTAGGAATACTCTTAGCTATTCTACTACACAATAGATAAAACACAACTTGCAGTCATGAATCATGATAATTGAAGAGTAGCAAAGATCCATGTTGTATTACCTTGTTCATGTATTTTTCTACGACAGAAGGCAGATCAGAGCATGGCTTGTAGTTTCCAAAGAAAGTGTTAGTGCCGAGTACATTCAGTAATAGTTTAGTGTTTAGAAGACAGATCTGAACACAGTGAATTTAACAAGTAGTAAATACAATAAGGAGTCACTCACTGTTTGAAGACAGAAATAGGGTGTTGTTGCAGAAGTTTTGTAAATCACAGAAGCTTGGTGATCAAGGCTAGTGCGCAGCACTATTTCCTTAAGACAAAAATCGCCCCCGCAATGGTGCTTACGAGCTCTGTAGCGTCTGTCTCCCAGGATACAGTGATCAATCACACACAGTTGTAGCACTACAAACTGAGTGTCCGGCGAACCAAAGGTGTAGCAGTACTCTCTCTTCACAATGATGACTCGAATGCAATGCAACAGCAGCGAAAATGGATGCCCAAAAAGCATGTACGAGATGCATTTAAATAGCTTAAACAGGTCTCTTCAATGGGGGTTGCATCTGTTCAGAACAGTGACTGTTCAGTGAAAAGATGCATCTTCCTTCTTTGGACACACCCTTTCATATGCGAAAGGACACACATCACTTAGGGACACATCCCATTTGCAAAAAAGGAATTTTATTAAATAAAATTTCTCCAAAAAATTAAACGGGTAGTGGGGGTGGCGCGCGCGCGGTGGTGACCCAACCTTGATCTAAGTCCTCCCTCCTCCACAAAAGTGGGGTGCCCCTTGGGGCTTATTTTATACTACCAAAGTAAGTATATTTATACCCAATGACTGTTTTGCTCCCAAGCAATGTGGGATGTAAGTTCACTACTTCCTTTGTTTCCATGTTTAACATGTTCAAGTAGTTGTGTTTAGGAGGCAATTTCTCATTCACTCCTTAATGGATTAGAGCAACCCAATACATGTAATTACTCTACTCATAGAGTAGAGTACATTCCCATGTATTCCCACCAAAAAGGATTAGTGGGTCCCATTTAGTTTTTGGCTCAAACTTTGACAAAAGTAATGGTGCTCTAGCCATTTTTCCAACAATCCCCCATATGAATGAAATTGACTGTAAGCAATGAAATGATATGCAGACACACAGAGAGAGTACAATTGGAAATCATCTGTATAGAGAAAGGTAGCTTGTGGCCTTGAACCTTCCCTTGTGAAGTACTATCGGATTTACTGGTTGAATAGTGAATATGATGTCTTGAACTGCTCAGCCTTTTACGTAAACCAAGACAATAGAGTTCACACAGAATCTTCCCTGACACATTTGGTTCTCATGATTGTGTTCATTTTGACCCTGAACAATGCCTGGTTTCATGAGTGCTTTAGAGAATGTAGCCTTATCATTCTCATAGAAGCGGCCCAGTTCACACCCACATAGGTGATTCTTACTAAGAGTATCCTGCTATATCCCATCTGATTATTCAAGATATAAGAATCATTAAAAACTTACTTATCCTATTTACCGCTGCAGGTATCACTATTAATATCATAGGAATGAGCAGGAGATGTTATCTCCATAGTGATATCGTTAAGTCACACACAATTCGGTTGTCCCTTTGAACCTAGATCTTGGGATCTCCAGTCAACTAGGTAGGGTTTCCATTATGGCGACTTTTCATACATAGGCTTTAAGCCCATTCCCCTCGATGAACGATTTACTCGCTCTCTTGCTAATCCTTTTGTAAGAGGATCCGCAATGTTATCAATGGACCTTATGTACTGAATTGTCATAATGCCATTAGAGAGCAGTTGTCTCACGGTATTATGCCGTCGACGAATGTGTCGAGACTTACCGTTATACATTTTACTTTATGCCCTCCCAATTGCTGATTGACTATCGCAATGAACGCAGATAGGAGGCACAGGTTTTAACCACATCGGAATATCTTCTAAGAATTGACGAAGCCACTCAGCTTCTTCGCCAGCTTTATCTAATGCAATAAACTCAGATTCCATAGTGGATCTAGCAATGCAAGTTTGCTTAGAAGATTTCCATGGTACCGCTGCACCACCAAGTGTAAATAAATATCCACTTGTGGAGTTTGAATTTTTGATATTGGATATCCAATTGGCATCACAATAGCCTTCAAGTACAGCTGGATATTTAGAGTAATGCAGTCCATAGTTTTGGGTGTATTTTAAATATCTTAAAACCCGAACTAAGGCCTTCCAGTGATCTGCTCCTGGGTTACTTGTGTATCTCCTCAATTTACTAATCGCATATGCAATGTCTGGACGAGTACAATTCATTACATACATGAGGCTGCCAATAATTTGCGCATATTCTCGTTGTGATATACCTTTTCCATTATTCTTGGATAAATGGATACTAATATCCATAGGTGTCCTTGCTGGACTGCTATTAACTTGATTATATTTCTTGAGTATTTTCTCAATATAATGTGATTGAGATAATATCAGTCCATCCGATGTTTTAGAAACCTTAATTCCTAATATGACATCAGCAACACCCAAATCTTTCATATCAAACTTATTGGTCAACATCCTCTTGGAAGCTTGAATGATTGCATTATTGCTACCCATAATGAGTAAATCATCAACATATAAGCAAATTATGACACAGCCATTGTTAGTGTTCTTGACATACACACACTTGTCACATTCATTGATCTTAAACCCATTTGACATCATTAAATTGTCAAATTTTTCATGCTACTGTTTTGGTGCTTGTTTTAATCCATATAAAGATTTGACAAGCCGACAAACTTTCTTAGTTTGACCTTGAACATTAAACCCTTCTGGTTGTTCCATATAGATTTCCTCATCTAAGTCACCATTTAAGAAAGCGGTCTTTACATCCATTTGATGTATCTCGAAATTGTATATAGCCGCAATTGCTATTAACATTCGAATTGATGTTATTCGCGTTACTGGTGAATAAGTATCGAAATAGTCCAAGCCTTCCTTTTGTCTGTACCCTTTAAAAGCCTTCCTTTTGTCTGTACCCTTTAACAACAAGCCTGGCTTTGTACTTTTCAATTGATCCATCTGCTTTCATCTTTCTCTTGAATATCCACTTACATCCAAGAGGTTTGCAACCTTGTGGAAGATCCACTAATTCCCATGTATGATTTTGCAAAATGGATTCAATTTCACTATGGATTGCCTCTTTCCAATATGGTGCTTCGGGACTGGAAACTGCTTCTTTAAAGCTTTGAGGCTCATCTTCTAACAGAAATGTTAGAAAATCTGAACCAAACGTTTTTTATGTTCTAGCCCTCTTACTTCGTCTAGGTTCACCAATCTCTTGTTGGTTTTGATTACTGCTACTAGCAGTATCATGAGTTCGTTTGAGAGAACTCGATTCCTCCGATGGTTTGGAAGGAAAGACATGTTCAAAGAACGATGCATTCCTTGACTCAATAATAGTATTAGGATGCATATCGGGAATCTCAGACTTGTGAATTAGAAACCGATACGCACTGCTATTATGAGTATACCCTATGAATACATAGTCAACTGTTTTTGGTCCTATTTTAACCTTTTTAGGTGTAGGAACCGCCACTTTAGCCAAACACCCCCACACTTTCAAATATTTGTAGATAGGCATTCGGCCTTTCCACAATTCGTAGGGAGTCTTATTGGTTTTCTTTTGAGGTATTCGATTGAGAATATAATTTGCGGAAAGGATAGCATCCCCCCACAAATTCTGAGGTAATCCAAAACTGATTAACATAGCATTCATCATTTCTTTTAAAGTTCTGTTTTTCCTTTCAGCAACACCATTTTGCTGAGGGGAATAAGGAGCAGTAGTTTGGTGTATAATTCCATGCTGTGAACAAAATTCACCAAAAGGTGATTCATATTCACCCCCTCTATCGCTTCTTATCACCTTGATTTTCTTATCAAGTTGATTCTCAACCTCATTCTTGTAATGTATGAACATTTCCAAGGCCTCATCTTTACTTCTCAGTAAGTAAACATAACAGTATCTTGTGCAGTCATCAATGAATGTAAGAAAATATTTCTTACCACCTTTAGTTTGAATAAACTTTAGATCACAGATATCAGAATGAATTAACTGAAGAGGTTCAGAAGTTCGTTCAATTGAATGAAATGAAGTTCTAGTAAGCTTAGCTTCTACACATGTTTCACATTTGATAGTTGAATCAAAAGTACATTTAGGCAAACATTCCATATTAACTAATCTACGCAAAGCATCATAGTTAACATGACCTAATCTACCATGCCACACATTAGAAGACTCAAGCATATAAGCAGAAGAATTTTTCTTATTAGGTACAATGGTCATTACATTCATTTTAAAGAGCCCATCGCTCATGTACCCTTTGCCCACGTACATCCCAGATTTAGTGAGGACAAACCTATCCGACTCAAATACAAGTTTGAAACCCTTCTTGCTCAGTAGTGAACCTGATACAAGATTCTTGCGTATATCAGGTACATGCAGCACATTGTTGAGGGTGAGTTCCTTTCCAGAAGTCATCTTTAGTACCACCTGTCCTTGGCCTTCAAACTTAGAGGTGGCAGAATTGCCCATGAAGAGTTGTTCTCCAATTGTCGCATGATAAGTGGAGAACAGCTCTCTAATGGAGCAAACATGTCGAGTGGCCCCAATGTCCACCCACCATTCTCTGGTGTTACCGACCAGATTGACTTCCGAGACCACAACAGAAAGATTGATGTCTGAAACATCAGTGAAGAGAGTGTCCAATTCTGTCATGTGGGCTTGTGCTGGTTTCTTACTTGTATTGCCTTGGTCCTTGCGTTTACGACAGTCTTTAGCACGGTGGCCTGGTTTGTCGCACACATAGCACTTCCTTTTGAACTTCTTATTATCATTGGGACCCTGCTGTTTTGGACCATTGGGATTGTTCTTCCTCTTCTTAGGATTCTGCCCATGTTCCACTACATTGGCCTTAGCTTTAGTGAACGTTTTCCCTGCTTTCTTTTTAGATGCACGATTGTCTTCCTCTATCCTCAATCTGATAATCAGGTCTTCAAGTTTCATCTCCTTTCGCTTATGCTTAAGGTAGTTCTTAAAATCCTTCCAAAGTGGTGGCAATTTTTCAATGATGGCTGCCACTTGGAAAGACTCACTAAGAGACATTCCTTCGGCATGAATTTCATGGAGAATTACTTGAAATTCCTGAACTTGATTGATTACTGCTTTGGAATCTATCATCTTGTAGTCAAGGAATCTGCCCACAACAAATTTCTTCATTCCGGCATCTTCAGTCTTGTACTTTTTATCAAGAGAATTCCATAATTCCTTAGCAGTCTTCAATGAACAGTACACATTATATAATGTGTTGTCTAGTCCATTGAGGATATAATTGCGACAGAGGAAGTCAGCATGCTTCCAGGCATCAACAGCAGCAACCACTTGATTATCTGTTTCACCTTCTGTTAAGGCAGGAGCTTTTTCATGGAGGAACCTAGCCAAGTTTAAGGTAGTGAGATAGAACAACATCTTCTGTTGCCATCTCTTAAACTCAGTACCATTAAACTTTTCAGGTTTCTCCCCATTGCTCACCATAACAGGGGCAGGGGTACTGACTGGAGTATTCTTCTCAATACCCATTACTGTGAATGAACAGAAGCAAAAGAAAACAGAGAGTATACTGAGAGTTAACAACTAACAGTACTGTAAAAACAAATCAACTGAGAGACCAATAAAATAAGTTACAGAACACACTGAAGTTCTGTAACAAATGAAATAAAAGATAGAAACAGAGTTTTACAATACTGGTTTCAGTAACAGAAGACTTAAAAACCAGAAGTAAAACGGACAGAAATTGAAACCAGAAACACTGAAGTAAAACTGATAATAAAGTGTACTCAGAACATCAAAGGTTTTTGTCTTAAGATTGTTAGTGCTGAGTACATTCAGTAATAGTTCAGTGTTTAGAAGACAGATCTGAACACAGTGAATTTAACAAGTAGTAAATACAATAAGGAGTCACTCACTGTTTGAAGACAGAAATAGGGTGTTGTTGCAGAAGTTTTGTAAATCACAGAAGCTTGGTGATCAAGGCTAGTGCGCAGCACAATTTCCTTAAGACAAAAATCGCCCCCGCAATGGTGCTTACGAGCTCTGTAGCGTCTGTCTCCCAGGATACAGTGATCAATCACACACAGTTGTAGCACTACAAACTGAGTGTCCGGCGAACCAAAGGTGTAGCAGTACTCTCTCTTCACAATGATGACTCGAATGCAATGCAACAGCAGCGAAAATGGATGCCCAAAAAGCATGTACGAGATGCATTTAAATAGCTTAAACAGGTCTCTTCAATGGGGGTTGCATCTGTTCATAACAGTGACTGTTCAGTGAACAGATGCATCTTCCTTCTTTGGACACACCCTTTCAGATGCGAAAGGACACACATCACTTAGGGACACATCCCATTTGCAAAAAAGGAATTTTATTAAATAAAATTTCTCCAAAAAATTAAACGGGTAGTGGGGGCGGCGCGCGCGCGCGTGTGGTGGTGACCCAACCTTGATCTAAGTCCTCCCTCCCCCACAAAAGTGGGGTGCCCCTTGGGGCTTATTTTATACTACCAAAGTAAGTATATTTATACCCAATGACTGTTTTGCTCCCAAGCAATGTGGGATGCAAGTTCACTACTTCCTTTGTTTCCATGTTTAACATGTTCAAGTAGTTGTGTTTAGGAGGCAATTTCTCATTCACTCCTTAATGGATTAGAGCAACCCAATACATGTAATTACTCTACTCATAGAGTAGAGTACATTCCCATGTATTCCCACCAAAAAGGATTAGTGGGTTCCACTTAGTTTTTGGCTCAAACTTTGACAAAAGTAATGGTGCTCTAGCCATTTTTCCAACAGAAAGTTCCCTTGAGAGTCCTCTCATTCAACACATTCATGGGGTGGGTCTTAAACACGGCATCTTTATGAGGAACACCCACTAGCACAGCAACACCCCAACCCTGAAAGCATTGACCACAAAATGTCACATTCAAAGGCTTTTGTGATTGTTAATTGGAGGTTCTATGAAAATGTATACATGAAAAAGAGACTAGAAAAATACATCATGGACACATTCGAATGCTGATATCATTGCGTCGATATTCCCAGTACATTCTATGCTCCGGTCCACTCCTCCACCAGTCATCTCAGCAAGAACCTGTTAGAATCCAAGACCCTTCAAATTACTGGACTTTCGTCAGTATAAAAATACCACATGAAGATGCATATAAGTTACAAATGCTGTATGGGAATATGGTCTATTCAAGAACAAACCTCTTGAACTGGTTTCTTGTGGTCCTTTGGATTTACGAATTCAGTGACACCAAATTTCTTTGCTGGTAGCAGAAGAAAACATTATTATTAGTAATCTGATTCAAATCATCAAATTAAAGTGGCTACAGAATTTAATTTTCTCAGATACTGATTTTTCAACGACCCTCGTCCTGTTTATAACTCACCTTCATTGAATCTACTGGAGTTCAGATCAACACCAATGATCCTTGAAGCCCCGGCAATTCTTGCTCCTTCTGCAGCCTAATCACATAAAACCAAAAACAACATTTTATGTTTGACGTTTTGGGTTATTTTATTAGATGTATTATTTATTTTATTTTTATATAATTGATTGTATTTTAGTTAAATATGCGATTAGTCTAAGTGGGGACCACGCTAGACTTAGGTTGGTGAGTTAGGCTTGTTGGATAGGTATCTTGACCCATAGTTAACCCGGGCCCAGTTTAGTAGGTATAACGGGCCCAGTTTAGTGGGTATAATCCTTCTCTAATCCAAACTCCTATTCTTTTTTAGAATCCAAACTGTATTCTTTTTAGAATTTAAGTTACACTACAACTCTTATTCTTATTTTCCTATTTATACACCACCACACTATTTTATTTTCACACACAAATCTCTCTCTCTTCCAACTTTCTCTAAGAAAGCACCTTGGGCTTAATTTGGCAGTGAAATTCTAGACCGTTTCCCTCAACTGCGGACAGCAGGCAAGTACCTAACCATAATTTATGGATTTAATGCTTACGCTCCTGAATTTTGGTACATACAGAGACCCCTTTTTATGCCGTTTCATGTGATGGGGATGTTATGTTAATTTGTTTTTGCGGTGAGATCGGAAGTTGGGGATGATTCAATACTGTGTTACTGAAGCAATATTCAGGTTCTATGTTGACCACCGCTCACCCCCGTTTGGATTTCAAAACCCCTTTTTAAATCTAATTATTATGTTCATATGTGTATTAAACGAGACGGTTTACCCATTGAAAACCCAGGGAGAACAGGACCTTGTAATAGGGGAATACAGACAGAATGGGAAATACACCGTGTTTTGGAAGTGGGACCTAGTTGGACCACTCGATGCTAGATCTGGTTCGTGGATCTGGAGGGGTACCCACGGGCGGCCTTAGTGGAGTTGGACCCACGTGAGGTGGGGCCCGTTTGGCTCACCACCCAGCCCTTGATCAATTGGGGGCGTGATTGAGGAGAAAAATACTAGTATGGGCAAGAGGCCTTCATGGGGCCCAATGTTTGTTTGGATCGCAGATCTAGTCCAGCCATCAGGCCGGACATGGCGGGGCGACCCTAAAGACCAGACCCATCTTGGGTTCTTGAGCAGTGAGGCCCACTATCCGAGTGTCCCAGCGTTGTTGACGTTGAGTTTCATACTTTCATTCCAGAACAGGCTTCCGTATTGAATACGAAGGGAAGACTTGGACCTGACATAAGGAGGGAGAATGGAGATGACGATGATGTCATCCCATGTCACTCCCATGTGACATTAAAACAGTCTTGATATGATGAATGGAGGGAGGAATTTGGTGGTCCGGGAGTGCATGGGAAAAATTGTAGCCATCATCCATGTTACAGATTTGACTTTGAAGTTCTATTAAACACTGTACCTTACCCATTAGTTTTTAGAATTTGGAAAAAAGGGCCCTATAGTTTTTAATTAACTCAAATTAGACCCTTTGACTTATTTTGAATGTGGAAAATGTTTTGGATGGGGTCCTCAGTATTTTCTAAAAACTATAAATTAAGGATTGTTATTTCTTATTATTATTTACAAATTAAATTTTAAAGTATACCTTTGGTTTTTAATATGTTAAATTCATATTTTTGAACTTTATTAATTAGATCTTTGGACCAAGTAAATACCGTCCGGGCACACGGTATATTGCTAACATAGGGTTTATTACTCGTATGACCTCAGGGAAATTCTAATAGATTTGGGCTCAACCCATCTCTGTTGGAGAACCCTTAATTGAGTATATGCACCATTGATTGAGAAGGGGTGCGTCGATCTTTTATCTATTAGAAATTCATGTGGTTGTGGGGTATGAGACCTTACGTTTGACCTTAGGATTGGCTTGTGATTATTCCTTGACCTTCGGGTTTGCATACATGATGTTGGTCTATTAGTTGCATACCCTGTGTTGATTGTATATGGATCGTGATGTGCTGTGGCAATCGATTGAGATATTGTAGAGGTTAATTGAATGATTTGATTGATATTCGATTATGGATTATTGTGCAGCCAGCCCTTCACTTTGATTTAGGATTCTGTGTTAGAGCTTTAGAAATCATTAGGTCTATTATACTATGATATGTATATATATGTACATTGATTGGGTCATATTCGAACGACTGCAGTTGTATTTGGATGGCTGATCACCGATGTGTATGGACATTGTAATATCCGAATGTCAAACTGGTTTATCTGGCCTACGATTTTGATTACGAACCGGCTTATGACCACCGGCCTTCGAACGGGTTTTCCCGCGTTATCGTTAGGGCTGACCATTCAAAACAGTAGCAGTGCTTCTGTGTGATTATTGTATTACTTTATTGTGTAGAATGGATGTAGGTTGTATGCTCTTTTCATCATTGTTTCATTGTTAATCTCTTATGATCATCACCTGTCTGTATTCACATTGATCTTGTATTTAATTTATGAATTATGCTTTCATACTTGTTGTTTACTTTGTTTATTAGTGCATAGGTACCAACCCCTACCCTACTATGGAGACGGAGAATGGTCAAACATTTCAATTAGGGTTTTGATATGACACTTTTAATATTGAAGTTGGATTTAGACTTGACCGTTTTGAGCCTATACATGTGATAGCATCACTTAGTCCAAGATGGGCCTGACTGGGCCCAACCCATGTCGCCCTATATTTTGACTCAGAAAGTTCTGGGGTAGGCACTTCCACACATCAACTGGGCTGGTCATGATCCAAGCCGCAGGCTGTACTTTTAGGCCCAACTTTTACACCAACAGTTGAAAGGTAATGCTTATGCTCATGGAATGCTTAAAAACCCATACTGAACACAAAAGACCATAAAATATTGAGAAAGAAATCTGGCCTGCTTACACATAATCAAATGATTACCTTCTCCCCATTTTCTTTTCAAAAACCACTCACAGGCATGGACCCCCCTGTTCTCTCTCTCTCCCTCTCTCTCTTAAAATTGCCATTTCCACCCTGAAGAGACAGTTACAAGTACAACAAAGGGATTTTCTACTAGTACTTTTTAAAGTTTGAAGGCTATCTTGTTAGTCTTTCATAGTTTCACCCTTAATCATTTACAGCACAGACGTGCTGATTGAATTATCTGGTGAATTTAGATGGCCTGGCCGTGTTGGCCTGTTGGGCTACTTGGATAATCTCTAGTAGAATCATACATCACACAAACTTCTGTGAATAATTTACCATGATTTAGAAATCTGAATCAAGTACAAGAACCAAGCACTACTGGGCCTAAAAATGCTTTCCTCTATAGCCATCCAATCGATGAGACAATGATGAGGGTGGATATCAACATCCAATCATTATTAACTTAGTTCATGTACCAATTGTAATGCATGCCTCCTCTCTTTCTTTATAGCTGACGAGGGCATCCCTGCAGTATTTAATCCGAAATGACTAATCCCTGCAGTGCACACATAACCAAGTGCTCCTACGAGAGACACTTTGGACCCTCACTTCTATATTTATTCTCACCAACTTAAAAGTAAGGACCCCCAACTTAAATGTGAGGGCCCTCATTAATCTCTCACCAAATTGATGAGAGTGTCTCTCATTGAAGTACTTTTCATATATACACACACACACCATTTGGATGAACTAGTAGCATGCCTTTTTAGGTAGTTTGTACCGTAAGAGAAACTTGTATAAGAACATTTATATATATATAGGTAAATTTGAAAGGTGTCGAAACCATGCCTTCTTTTTTTATTGATAACCCGGGGTATCTTCCGCTGGGCCCAACGCATGCCTTGTTCCAAGGAGCCAAAGCCCAGACGGATAGTTTTAAGGGGCATTTGGCGACAGGTCCCTCAACATTTGATTTTATGTCCTTACACGAAACGGAAAAAGGAAAGAAAAGGTAAAGACAGCAACCGATTTTTGTGTTATGCAGAACCCATTGCAGGAGAAGGGTAGGACTGGTCGCGTTTCCATCGCCGGGCCGTCGCCGTTGTTGGTATAGTCGGAGATGGCCAACTTCGATCTGCAAAGCTCTCTGATGAAGTCCCTCGTTCCTAGAGAAGAAGACGGAAGGAGTTCTCCAAGACAAAAGAGAATGAGAGAGAACTTGGCCTATGAATGAGGGAGATGGACGATTTGAACATTTAAAATTCAAACTTTTATGCTCAAATTGTTGAAAGGGGCAAACCAGTCATGAAAATATATGATGTGGCATATTAGGGACCTCTCACCAAAATATCTCTAGCTGTATGTACTATAAACATTAAAGAAAAAGTTGTTAGACTGCCTGCCTTAGAAGACTGTGATTAGGGACTTGAGGCTAATTTACCCTATATTTTTTTTCAAATTGTATTTTAGACAGGAATTCTTTAAAAGACTCGAGTTTATCTTAGTTTTACCTAATAAATATAAGCATGTTTCCATCCGTAATGAGAAAATATAGAGGATTTAAAAAAATTCAATAAAAATCTAGAATGGGTATTCTTCCACTCAACATTTTCCTTCCAAATTAAAGCTATGCATTAAGCTTTAAGTTGACAGGTGGAGGGCCCAAACAGGTATATAAAGTCCTGTCAAACTCATTACTTGGACGATGTGAAATGTTGGATTTTTCCAACATATAGAAATAATTTGCGTGCCATTCGTTACCTGAGAACTATAATGTACCAACACAACAATGAGAAATCTTGGGTTCCATGGTGCTGTCCTTAATGAATTTTCCCTCAGTTGTTTTAAATCTCTGTTTGTTTCATTTCTCAACTCCCACTGGATGCCACGTTTGATTATTTAAAAAGGAAAATCGTATGTGTCCTCTGTCACTTGTGTACATGACAGCTGACTAATATATGTTTGATCACTCTTAAAAATTTCTTCCTTTGAGAGGGGAAGTAGACTTACAAATGAATGGTAAGTATATAACATTCTTTTATACTCTTATCTTAAAATGGAAAACCCAAAGGTGAAATCCAAAAAAAAAAAAAAAAAACATGAAATAACAATCTCTTTTAATATAGATATTGAATTAAGAGGAGATGAGAAGTACACAGGGACACACTTCTAAAATCAAAACAATATATTTTCACCATGGCTGAAGTTAAGAACTTGTGCCAAGCAAAACATGCACAGAGACATCTTGGGAATTACAGAAAGTATAAATTTTCAAAAATCATTGTTTTTAAAAGTCAATTTCTCTTTTCACTAAAAGATAAAAAGGCCACTTCTTTTTATGAAAAAAAAAATCCTTTACATGCTAAAAAGGTGGATTTTGAGTTTTTGTACCTTTTGATATAATCCATTTCCTTTTCTTGTCTCTTAAATTGACCATTCGCATGAATTCACTTTACATGTGAACTGCCAAATGGGGAGAATATCCTTTCTATGTTTTTTATTTGGATTGTTTTTTAGTTTATGATGATGATGATAGGTAATAATAACAAGAGCTAATTAGATTTAGGTCTAAAACAAAAGTTGTTTTTAATTTATTTTTACAATAAATGTGTTTGTAAAATTATAAACAAAAAAATTTATAGCATATTAATGTTAGGGAAACATATTAATAAGAGCTTATCAGAGGGACATATCTCTATAAATTTCTCAAAAAAAATTAATTATAAACCGAAAAATGTTTGTTGTTGAGAGAAATAGTCGAGGCCATTTGTGCTATTACCTTTATATTTCAAAGGTTGTTCTCTCCTCCCTTTTAGTAGCAGAAAAACCTCCACTAAAAATAGTTAGCCCTCCTTGACATGTTTGTTTAGAAGCCAAAGCTCTATTTCTAATAAAATAATGGATACATTTATAAGTTACCAATTGCTCTAATATTCAAATAAGCTTGAAATCATAAAATAAGAGTTTATTTTTAGGGTTTTCATTTGGCCAAGATTCTTTGCAACCAGAGGCATAAACTTTCCTTGCCCAATCTATCATAGCTATTTGCTTGAACTCGGTGGGTGGCTCACTTGATCTTGGGCCAAATCTATTACGTGGCTCCCACACTAAATTCAGTTTGGGAAAATTTTTCTAGGGATAAATGATGCGAAAAGGGGCTTAATTTTAAGTAATTCCAATCCCTAGACGCTTCCATGCATCCTGTGAGTGGGATATGAGTAGAAATCAATAGTGGGGCCCATATATTAATAAATTAAACCGTCAAACACCATGTATGGCTGCTAATACGTTAATGTATATGATTAATACCGTAAAGGATTGTGATAATCATAATATCAGTTTTGTGATCAATCTTTTGATAGGACCAACTTTATTGAAGTAAAATTTGATAATACCTCATTGGTGGTTCGGCTTATCGGTTGCGGTTTCCACATACGGGAGATTTCCACACATTCATTCTACTTAGTGGGAGCGTGTGGGAGACCTAGGCCAGTTTGGATAAATGAGGAGTGGAGTAAAATGAAGTGGATTTCACATGTAGAGTAGAGTGGGGTGAAGAGAAGTAGGTTGAAGTTAAAGTAAAGTACTTCACTTCACTCCATTTAAATGCTTATTTTGAAGTTAAGATTTGGAGTAGAATCCACTTTTACTCAAGGAAATAAAAATATTTAGAGTTGAAGTGAAATGGAGTACGTGTGGCTCCCAACATTACTTCATCTATCGGGTCAGACTCATCCAAACGGAATAGAGTTAAGATTTTAGACTGTTATGGCCCATTTAACTTCACTCTACTCTATTTTTTTTTTTTCCCTATCCAAACATGCCTAAGGAGATCCCAACTCAATTTGAAGACCCGGAGACCTAAGTCCCTGACTGAAATCCTTTTAAGTCTTGGTTCGTTGATGGTGGCAACGTTAGAATTTGAAACGACCACAACACATTAAGTTCCTGCTAATCACAGGGAAGTGGTGAGATTTGATAATTTTGAAAATCATGTAAGAGCACAGGGTAGGATGCTGCATGGCCCACCTTTAAATTCATGGTGGCGCCCACAATCGAAAGATCCAAGCTGATTGGATAAACCTAACACTCTGTGTAGTGATCAAACTATAAATTAAATCACTAGGCAAATCGGTGCGGTAGTCATTGTTGGATTGCCTATATATAGAACACTTGATGAACTTAACTCTACTCATATCTGGTTTGGGATAGAAATGGAGGGATCCCCTAGTGTGTGATAATCCAACGGTTGCCCAACTAAAATGGACTAAAAATTTAAGTACCATGAGTACAGTAGGTGACTGGGTGTTGGATCTTCAAAGGCAGGCCCCACCATGCATTTAAAGGTGGGTGACAGAGCATACTACATTGCACACACTGCATTTTAGACTGTAGTTCTGCCCAAGATCACAGCCACTACCAGAAATAGATTGTCAAAATCATCACATCACATTGATATTATGTCATTGGCACAAGGTTTCCCCAACTTGCATAGTTGATTGAGGCTGATTCTTTCCCCGATTTTCCTCCCGGATTGCAGCTATCCATATTTCTATGTAAAATAGGGGTGTTTATGGGACATGCCGATCGACCCCCGGCCCAACTTTAGAAATATAGGCCCATATTGGCCGAAGTTCGACTTGGCCAATACATGTCTTGTCCAAACCTAACCATGGGTGGGGCGTTTTTTTAATAATTGTAACACCGCACCCGATACCCATGTATGATATTGTCCGCTTTAGCCAACGGGCTTCACGGTTTTGCTTTCGATGAGCCTCAACTGATCAAAATGCCTCATGCAAGATAAGGGTATAAGCTCTACATATAACCATATTCACTTTCCTCTCTATAGTCGATGTGGAACTCCGGGCGTCATAATTATGGCGTCACAATGGGGTGGGGTGTCACAAAATGGTATCAGAACCAACTTTCGATTAGTTCGATTGTGAGTCCCCTGCAATGGTCTACTGTAAGTGGGCAGATCTCCATGTGGACGAGCCAGAAGGGCTGGTAGGCTACAAAGATTGACAAGTTACTGCACAGAGACGTACATCCTTAACGGGGTGGATTGTGGCGTCCGCGAGTCTTAAATCGATTATAGAGAGGAAAGTGAATGAGATTATATATAGATCTTACACCCTTACCTTGTATGATGTCTTTTGATAAGTTGAAGCACATCTGAGACAAAAACGTGAGGCCCGTGGACCAAAGCGGACAAGCATGAATTTGGGATGGGGCGTTCCAATAATTTATACGAGCTTTCTGGCAATTGTTTGGGCAAATTAATTTTAAATTACAATCAATGGTTGACCCAGGCCATGAGCACCCACACCCACCGGTACGGTGGATGCAGTGATGGACATAACATGAATCACACGGGTACCCCCAAATCAATGGATGGCTGGATTGAGTCGACAAGTGAGAAAATTAGTACTCCAACTTTCGGTGATGAAAAAGAGAAGACAACCAAATTGATTGGTATGGATATAAAATCCATGTTATTAATTTCATTTAAACCATTTACAACTTTTGTGGCTTTATCAGTTGTAGGCTTGTAGTCGGTCAGGCGTTACCGATGCAACTGCAGTTACCGATCCCAAGGAAAAAGATACTCTAAAAAGCATCTTTTCTTGTGTCCATTGTGATCAATAGAGCGGAGCCTCAACTGCTCTTATATTCATTGTGGCTCACATGTCAATACCCTCTTTTTTAAAGGCATCATTCTTTATCCACTGAAGCCTGAAAGTATTTTTCGATCCAACCAACTAACGCATAACTTAAATGATGATCACATAAGCTACCAATTAACATATATGGTTAATAGACACCATTTCCTGCATCCAATTGAGAGGAAAATAATATTGAACTAGCATTGTGATCTAAATCTCTCATCCATGGGGGGTGCTGATGCTATAGACAACAATCGTTGAATGAGAAAGAATCGGTAGATTAAAGGATTAGGATCATCAAAAGTAAAGCCTATTATGATAGATGATATTTCTCTTGGTATAAAATAACTGCTTAAGGCATCAACTCAAGAACGCCTGAAGGTCCCAACTATACCATCTTTCTGTTCAAGTGTCCCAAAGAGGGTGTTTACCATCAGGCCTTGAGTTTATGATGTAGATTGCTTATAAGATGACCCCTGAATGTTGAAAAGTCCAAATTTGGGACCCATAGAATGTTACAAACTACTTAAGCATAGAATGAGTTTTACTTATAAACCTGAAGATTCCAATTGGAGAATGTTTTGCTTATCTCCAGGATCGGGCTAATCCTAGGCCTGGCCCTGTCCTAGCCCGGGCCCGTACGGGACGGGATTAGATGTAGGCCCGTTTAATTTAAGACCGGGATTGAGCAACACCTAGCAGCCCCGTCCCATTTTCGGGACAGGATTGGACAACCGTAGCCCAGGCCCGGTCCGGCCCACTGACAGGCCTACCCACGGTTTCACAGCTTTTCACACTGTGGAACAAGAACTCTCATGGTCTCTTTCCACTTATCTATGACCCAAATGCCCTTGCACAATTCAAATTATAATTTGAAGAAAGAGAAAACTCAAATTCCATTAGGAGTCATTTTCCTTTAGCATATACTATATGAAAATGTCATTTACACATGTAGACATTGACTACGGGTCATTTACACATGTAAAATACAATATCATGCTCATTCGGTAAATGATGAATGATTCAAATTACCACTGGCGGACCCGTGATTTTCATTTGGGTGGGGCGTATGATGGTCAATTAAAAATAAAAGAATGTCAAAATCAACACCAATTACCAATAATTTCAACTTATTGCATAATTTAAAGACATTATTTTTATTATTATTATTTTTTACAAATTAAGTATAAAGAACTCATATTTCGGTACTGATCAACATATTGCTTCCCCACATATTGTAGATCTGGTGAAAGAGCAGACATTTATGCTATGCTATTGTGTAGAAGCGGAATTGGTTGATCGGAAGAAAAGGAATGATTGAGTGAAGATTTCCAATGTTTTTCATTCGAGATATCTTTGAGACTGGGAGTGAATTTTTAGAGGCCTAAGGTGGGGCAACCACTTTACTAAAATTATGGCCCATGCAACTTTTAGCCTTTTTTGGGTCCGATTAACTTAGGTCCGCCGCTGCAAATTACAATGGTTGAAATTAAGATTTTAAGCTCGCAAGGGTTTCAAGTGTGTAATGGTGAATAACGCACGTGATCACATGTGACTGTTATGCATGTGCATAATTTACGTACGTAAATGAAAGTAATAATGGCATTTCATGTAAATTAATTACATCCCAAGGGTAGCTCAGCCTTTCACACTTTTATAAATCAAAAAGTCTACTTATCCCGGGACTTGTCCCAACTCCGGGGGGGGGGGGACTTTTTTTGCTCCTTCCATGTGGAGTCGGGGGGGGGGGGGGGGGATGAGGTTTTTGCTCCTCCCATGTGGAGTCAGGACAAATAGCATGTCCCTAAAGGGGGGGGGGGATGAGGTTTTTGCTCCTCCCATGTGGAGTCGGGACAAATAGCATGTCCCTAAAGGGTGAGATCCTCTCCTCCTTCCCCATCAAATTAAACAAAGCACCCACCGCCTGCTCCCAATGCAATCTTTATCTCCCTCACTCTCCACACCCACCTCCGTTTGTCGGAATCAGGCGAATTCCACCACCATCCCGGCCCAATGCATCAGAAAATGGAAATCCCAAGTCATTTCAGCGGTGGCGGCTCCGCCAGACCCGAAGAAGACAATTACCCACTCCATGCCTCCGGAGAAGGCGGAGGTGTTCAAGTCACTTGAGGGGTGGGCAAAGCAGTCAGTACTTCCTCTCCTGAAGCCGGTCGACCAGTGCTGGCAGCCGCAGCAGTTCCTGCCGGACCCGGCGTTATCGAAGGGATCCTTCGTGGAGGAGGTGGCGGCGCTGCGGGCGAGAACGGCGGAGCTGCCGGACGACTACTTTGTGGTGTTGGTGGGGGGCATGATCGCGGAGGAGGCGCTGCCCACGTACCAGACCATGATCAACACGCTCGATGGGGTCCGAGACGAGACCGGGGCGAGCTCAAGCCCGTGGGCCGTGTGGACCCGGCCTGGACCGCAGAAGAGAACCGGCATGCTGACCTGCTCCACAAGTACCTGTATCTGTCGGGTCGGGTGGACATGCAGATGGTGGAGCGGACCGTCCAGTACCTCATCGGGTCGGGCATGGTGAGTTTGATCTTAAAACCTGACCGTAGATGACATTTGGATGATTCATGGCCATTAACCTGGATTGGTTGTAGGGGTGGACTTAGGTACAATAATGTGGGGGCAGTCGCAACCATTGAACTTCAGTCCACTCCTCGTAAAATCATAATAAAAATTCTTCATGTTCACCTCCAAAAATCCACATCAAAATTTTAAAATCTCTTTTAGACTCAATGGATCCAATTGCCTAACTCGGCCCCTCTCAAACGAAAATCCTAGCCACTAATTTTATCTGGATGTATGCATGATTGAAGGATCCGGGCACAGAGAACAATCCATACCTTGGATTCGTCTACACGTCCTTCCAAGAACGAGCCGCCTTCATCGCGCATGGCAACACGGCCCGCATGGCCAAGGAGAGAGGCGACCACCTCCTCGCACGCATATGTGGCTCAATCGCAGGCGATGAAAAACGACACGAAAACGCCTACATCAAGATCGTAGAGAAGCTGCTCGAAGTTGACCCCACAGACGCGATCCTGGCCATTGGGGACATGATGAGGAAGAAGATCACAATGCCGGTCCACCTGATGCGCGATGGGCGGGACCCACGGCTCTTCGACCACTTCGCAGCTGTGGCTCAGAGGCTCGTTGGACGGTGGAAGCTGGACAAGCTGGAGGGGCTGAACGGCTCGGCTCGGCGCGCGCAGGATTTTGGTGTGTGGGCTCGCTCCGAGTATAAGGAAGTTGCAGGAGAGAGCCGAGGAAATGGCGAGGCAAGCCGAGCCAAGGCGCGTCCGTTTTAGCTGGATCTACAATAAGGAGATCACTTTGTGAAATTGTTCCTAATGATCCTGTATTAAAGACGCACAAGAGGTTCTATTTTTTTTTCAATAAAATCAGATGAAAGAAATCACAGGGGTAAGTAGTACTCTTGAATCAAGAAAGTATTTGTATCGTTAGCATATCTTGGCTTGGGAAGAGAGCTTATAAACCCATGTTCTTGCAAAAAACCCATTAGGTAAGACCAATCCAGTCATAAATGACCATACATGGATGTTGAGTGTAAGATTGGATGACAAGAATTAAATGAGGTTAAAAGAAATGAAACCTGATGGTAGGGTAAAAAAAGGATGGTTGGTATGAAACAGAGCAATAATTAATAAGAATAGAAGAAAAAATCAGCATAATATATCACTGATAAATGATAAGATTAATCAATAAAGTTGAAACATGTTCATGTTGTTTTCAAGGGACAATATAAAGGAGGGAAGCATATTAACCATGGCCAGAGGAAATACTTAGCATTTAATTTTGATAGTTCCAAAAGAGAGAAGACCCACTAAGGAAAGGGCTTTCACAACCTTGTCAAGACAGGGTTTGACTTATAAGCCCAAGACGGGGTTTGACTTATAAGCCCAGGCGAGTGTTCTTTATTGGTTGATGGATACACCGGATTTTAACTGGATCTGCCACCTCGGCTCAGGCCCGCCAAATATCACACACCTTTAATGAATCAGTTCAACCATTCATAACCTTCAAGTCTGGAGAAATAATTTCAATATAACATCTAACATATGGCATGTATTATCTTCTGCATTATAAGAAATGTCTCCGTCGTCGAAATCGGGCATTCTTCCATCACAGAACAACTTTAACACCATGAGAAAGTTCCTGAAGAGAGGCTTATACGGGTATTGATTAAAAAGCATCTCACAAGTATGGTAAAGCAGCATATGTCTGTAATAATGGTGTATCATACCAATATCAGCATCAATATGCCCATGCTAACAATCCCCGAGCATATGAAAGTGTGTCGAACTCCTACCATTTAACCTCCACTCCATAGATCATCATCAGCTCCAGTGTTTCATTTACAATCTCACGCATTTTCTTGTCCGCATACAAGAAATGTCACTTCAGAAGATCTATGTAATATTTGCATTGTTAAGAATGCCAGTTCAACTATCCATAACCTTCAGGTAGCACCATCATCTTTGACAAGAGATTTAATATCTCATATATTTTATTTTTCATCGGATGAGAAATGTCCCCTTGGTAGAATCTATGCACTCTACCTTTCATATTAATCCAGCTGCAACCTGGTGTTTTAACCAAACCCAATTCTCTCATCCTCTTCCTCATCTTTGAAACACGATCCCATTTACCAACAGCATCGTAGATGCTGCACAATGCAATATAGTTGCTTGAGTTTGCAGTCTCCAATTCAAAAGGCTTAAAAGCAGCAATTTCACCCAAATCCACATTCTTGTGCATTTGACAAGCACCGAGCAAGGCTCCCCAAATGCTAGCAGATGGCTCTTGCTGCATTCCTTTTATCATCTCCAGCGCTTCCTGAAGCCGCCCAATACGGCCTAAGAGGTCAACCATACATGCATAGTGTTCTACACTGGGTTCAACCCCATACCCCAACCTCATGGACTCAAAAATCCTGTGTCCTTCATCTACAAGACCAGAGTGGCTACAACTAGCCAAAACTGCAGTGAATGTGACACAGTTAGGCTTAATCCCTTGAACTATCATTTCCTCAAAAAGAATCAGAGACTCTTTCCCCTTCCCATGGACCCCATAGCAGGATATCAATGTGGTCCAAGTTTCCAAATTCCGATCCCACATATTAGCAAAAACCCTACTTAAATCATCTAAGCACCCACATTTTGCATACATATCCATCAAAGAATTGCCAATCACAGCATCACAACTAAATGCTAGATTCTTTACAACCTGACCATGAACTTCTTTCCCTTTCATCAAATCTCCTTCCCTCCCACAGCCATTAAGAACACTTGGAATTGTTCTCAAATCCATCTTCACTCCATCAAACTGCATCTTCCTAAAAGCACATAATGCTTCTAATGAGAACCCAGCTCTTACAAGCCCCAAAATAATTGCATTCCAAACAACAACATCTCTCTGGGTCATCGTCTCAAACAATCAATGCGCACCATCCAAACACCCACATTTTGCATACATATCCAAAACTGAACTTTTGACGATAACATATTCTTCGAAGCCCAATCTAATGACCCAATTATGGAGCTTCTTTCCTAAGTAAAAATCTCTGATTCCAGCGCATGCCTTGAAGAGGGACGGAAATATGAAATGATTCGGCCGGAGTCCTGCATTCAGAAACCCATTAAAAACGCTTAGAGCTTCATTGAAGAGGGAAGACTGACAGTAGGAGGATATCAAAATGTTCCAAGAATGCATGTTTATTTCAGGCATGTCATCGAATATGTGTCGGGCATCGTCAAGATGGTTGCATTTCGAGTACATTAGCAGGAGATCTGTTTGTTGAGTGACATGGAGGAGGAATCCAAGTGCTGGGATTTGGGCATGGATTTGCTTTCCTGGGTTAATTGAAGAGAGAGGGATGCAGTTTCTCAAAAGGGCAGACATGGAAACTACATTTTGCTGTGCCATTTCGCGGGCTTTTCAAATACAACGGTCTTCTATGAATGGTTGGTTTTCAATGGTCCACTCAATGTATTCAAGCATTAAAAACTATAGGATTTTCATGTAACTGAATGATTTGTGAAACTATAAGAGCCCATTTGACACCATAGATGTCATTTATGAAGAGGAGGAATCAACTAAAATTCAATGCTATTGAAGAATTTTAGCCATCCAATATTGGGCCTGAACATGACTGGTGGAAATAGAAATCCTCTTTCATCTAAGGACCAGCTGTTTTATAGGCTTACCTCATTATGGCTAAAGAACTGAGATGGATTTGAGTTTCAGTAGAGGTTTCACCTAAATTGTTCTATTCACTTTTTCTACCAATTTATTTATTTATTTACTTTCATTTTTCTTTCCGTCTTTAATGGGCAGCAAATAACGCCCGGACAGTCTTTAGGAAAAAAACACCCCTCCTAGTTGGGCCCATTGGAATGCGATTATAGAAGACCATTTGATGGAAAGATCTAGATGAGACTTACCTATATGTAAGATTATGACTTTATAAGATCATTATAACCCTTCGATCCACGACTCTAAAATTTAATGATTTAGATACATTATTTTCTTACGATTTCAACCCAATAATGAGGAAAAGTTGTCAAATCTGAACTTGTGACTATTCGCAGAGGGGAGGGGTGGTGGTAAAAAGACTAGATACACTCAAGGTGGGCCCCATGATCAAATGAAGAGGGGTGGAAAGAGGGCTTTTTGAAGTGGGGCATTTTGGAGAATTTCCCATCTTTAATACAATAAAGATATGGTGCATTTGTGTTACAAGAGTATCCGTGATGGGAAGGAAAATTGTTCTACGTGCTCTTCATTGTTTGCTCGGCACATCCTATTTTTTATATAAAAAATGAATTGATTTTTCTTGATGATGAGTATTTTAATTTCTTTTGCAAATGGTACAAATGCAAAATTCTTCTCCGTGCTCTCATAGCGAAAACGATTTTAACAAAATATTTGGTTGCAAGCACTTTTGAAGGGAACTGCCTCTCTCAAAAATAAAGATCATGTGTGACAATTTCAAATTCCCTATTTGAGAGACTTTGAAAGGTGAGAATTATTAGTTGAATTGACCATGTGAATTGTCACTTTCGGCCAATAGAATTCTCACAATTTCAGATTTCTAAATCTTACTAAGAACTTGAACATTTTGGAATCCTACTTCTAGGGACAACATTGAGAGATTTTTCAATGTTCTCGATAGGAAATCCTGGAATCCTTGCAACCAAACATGCCTTAAAAGCATGCAAGCCATTTTAAAAGGACAATTTTCTTTCTTGGAAAAAGGCTCCTACCTCATGTGACACTGTCAAGATACTTATAAGAAATCCTAGAATCCTTGCAACCAAACATGCCCTAACATCACACAAGCCATTTTGAAAGAACAATTTTTTTTTTTTCTAGTGGAAGATTTACAACCCTTTGGGCCGAACTAATCCCTCCAGGCCAAAAGGGAAGCCTGGTAAACTCCCCTGTAGTCCTAGTGTGGTAGTACAGTTTTAAACCTACAGCCTTCACGTGCAAATCATGGTCCTAGACCAACTATGGGGATTGGGTGACTAGCATAAGGCATGGTTTTGCTCCTCACATCATGTTTTGAATTCTGCACTTATACAATGCATGTATGTATGGGTTTCATACATACACGCAAAATCCCCATACATACACCCAAAATGATAATCCTATCAGGTTATATACCATGAAGAATCCCAAATGAAAAAAAATAAGCAAATAAAAAACAAAACAAAACACCCTCTCAAAAGACCCTAGCATTATATGTTAGATATAGTTTGTAGATTGTAGTCCAGACAAGTGCACGCATGGAATCATCGAAAAAATGGTCCTGCCATGGATACCATCCTTTTTTTTTTTTTTTTTCCTTATTTGATGGTCAAATGGATACAACCCTGTGATTCTACAGTGCCTGTCAAATCTTTTTGTCCGAGCAGGGCCCTCCAGCGAGGCAGCTACTATTGATAAGTATTATCAGTCTTACCTTTGACAAAAGGTACTTTTGTATAATAGTAATTAGTTAGGAAACGTGAGTGGAATTTCTTTTGTCAAAGGTGCTTTTGTATAATAGTAATTACTTTGAGATGGTAACTAAAATTAAGATAGTTGTGAACTGGGTTGAAGCCAATAGTCATCGCAGATCATTGGAGGGTTTCCATCCTTTTGAGCTGGATTAATCTCTTCGGACCCAGAAGGTACCCGGGTAAACTTCACTGCGGGTAATTTGAGATGGTAACTGAAATTAAGGTAGTTGTGAACTGGGTTGAAGGCAAGAGTCATCGCAGATCATTGGAGGGTTTCCATCCCTTTGGGCTGGATTAATCCCTTCGGGCTCAGAAGGAATCCGGGTAAACTTCCATTTAGCTCCAGTGTAGTAGTGTAATTTCGAACCAACAACCTCCAGGTAAAAACCGTCGTCTGAGGCCAACTGAGCTACCCTTTGGAATTTTAATTGGCCATGTCATTGCAAGTAAAGAAGGCTTAGGGTAAAAGATGGATAATACGAAGACCACGAACATACTACATAGGTCATTATCAAAAACACCCTTCTAAAAGATGGGTCCCACACCATCGATTTTAATAAGTTTCTCAAAGATCATGTTCCTTCCTAATTCTCTCCTCCTCAATGATCCAAATGGAAAGCGACGAGCACCCAAATTTAAGGTCGAGATCTTGGACTGTCCACCACCATCCAAATGCCTTTTGCTTTTCCCCACCAGTGTCAATTGTCCGGCTCGTCTGCTTGAGTCACGGGTCTCCTTTTTCATTTATGTGCGTTTGTCACCTGGTTTCTCCAAAGTAGAGAATTATTCACACACCACATTGCATATTAGAATACAATTAAGGGATTTTTACGCTTTTTAATAAGTTTCTCAAAGATCATGTTGCCTTATAATTTTCTCCTCCCCAATGATCCAAATGGAAGGCGGCGAGCACCCAAAATTAAGGTCGAGATCTTGGACTGTTCACCACCATCAAAATGCCTTCAGCTGTTCACCCACCACCAGTATCAATTGTCCGGCTCGTCTGCTTGAGTCACGGGTCTCCCTTTTCATTTCTGTGCGTTTGCCACCCAGTTTCCAAATTAGAGATTTATTCACACACCACGTTGCTTATTTGAATACAATTAAGGGATTTTTACGGTTTAATTTCTCTTAAAGTTGGGTTTCATGAGATAATAACAAAAGCCGCAAAATTGATTGTAGAGTCTATTGACTTTAGTCGATTTTTTTTTTTTCTTTTTACAATCTTGCCCAAAACCTATCATATTATCACTCATGCTATCATGAGATTTTAACAGTGGAAAACCCATGATATCTTCATAAATTGATCAAAAGAAAAAAAAAAATGACCAAGTCAATTTTACAGGGAGGGGGGGGGGGGGGGGGGGGGGCGGTGGTCAATTTTGGGGTGTTTTTTCATTATCTCTTGGAATCCAAATTTAAGGGAAGATTAAACTATAAAAAGCCCTATCAATAGAATAGAGTAGAGAATAGATACTCTAAAATGGCCATTGAGATCAGCAATAAAAGATTAAAGACTAGCAAGACAAGACAAAGCAAGAAGGATAAGATAGCAAATGCAATACAATAATAGAGACATCTATCAATGAACTATATTGCAATGCAATAATAGAGACATCTATCTATGGACCAAGGACTAGAACTCAGAAAGAAGAACACTGATAATCCCCATAGCTATATCACACATGTGTTGCAGGGCCTCCTCTCTCCGACCCATCTCCAACGGATAAACAAACCGTGCATTGTGTTTGAACATATCATGGCAGATGCCTGGATACTCCATGGCTGCACTGACGTGAAGGTAGGCGTAGTCATAAGTCTCTGGGGAAGCCAAAGAGTCTAGACACCTGTGAAGAGCGGTGTTGGCGTTGGTGTAGCAATCTAGACATTGTT
Source organism: Umbellularia californica (assembly GCA_028538565.1). Lineage (NCBI taxonomy): Eukaryota > Viridiplantae > Streptophyta > Magnoliopsida > Laurales > Lauraceae > Umbellularia > Umbellularia californica. The sequence continues at coordinate 69,743,869 of JAPQWN010000007.1, read as the reverse complement.
TGAGGACCTTTTTTAGAAGTGGGTTGGTGGCATTTCTGAGGAGGTTGGACGTGTAAGAGGAGGTGCTGAGGGAGCTGTTGATGCCCATCTTGATGATGATGAGAGCAAGGCCTGGAACATCAGCTGCAAAGCTGTCTGGGTCGGATTCGAGAGAGGAGACGCACAGGTCGTTGTAGTTGGTGCTCTGGCAAGTCTTTCGAATCAGGTCTGTGTTTCCCTTGGCACAAACGAGTGAGAGTGAGAGAGAGAGGGAGAGGAGGAGAAGGCTCAAACCAGACGATGCCATCTTGTGACATGAAAGTGTAAGAGGTATGGAATATGTGTAAATGATGTAAGCCTCCAATGTCTTAAACTATTATATCTTGTAAAGATGGGGTGGGCAGATCTAGTCAAGATTGTCAGTTGGACTGATCTGAATTTGGACCCATCAGTTGCTATCAAGGTCTGCCATTCTGGAGAAAGATGATAGGTGCAATGCAAATAAGGAAGAGCTTGGTTTTGGCTCCAGAGTCTAGATGGGCTCCATTGAGTGGGTGTTCAACGGTAGGGTCCATCTGGGTCAATTTATATGCACTGGAAGGTCTCAAAGTATAGGTGCAGAGTGGGAAAATTTTCTCCTGGGAGAGGAGTGGATGTACAATATGCTTCTGTTTGGCCCACATGAGCCTAGCTTTGATCAGTGGATCTCATTTCATACTCTTATCCCAATAATAATATGATGAGCTGCATGATCTGGGAACACCTTCTATCCCTGGAGCTACTTTGAGATTCTTATCCCCCCATGACTTGACAACATGTCTAACTTTATGCTCATCTAAGTTTACTTATTGTTGGATTGTATCTCAATAAACTTTATGGTTAAAATAACATCATTAAATTTTAAGGTTATTAGATCAAGAGTTAAAATATCCAATGGGCTTTTTTTTTTTTTCTGCAAGACCCTTATATGTAAAGGGATCGACCTTTCTATCTATAATTGCACAAGCAGTCTCTTTCTCTGTGTGTTTTTACTCGAAGTTTATTCAAAGTTTTGAGTTAGTTTTTATTTAAATTTAAAATACAAAAAGATAAATCATTGAAGATTTTGCCAAACGGTGAACTGTAAAAATCTAAGATCTTGACTTTTGAGAAACCATTAAAAAAATATATATACAACTTGTTTAGTTAGAGGATATATAAGATTGGGAAGTACTCCTATAAGAGACACTCTCATCAACTTTATGAGAGATGGGTGGGGGCCCTCACATTTAAGTTTGGGGTCCTTGCATTTAACTTGGTAAGAGTGGATATGGAAGTAAGGGCCCCCACCCATCTCTCATAAAGTTGGTGAGAGTGTCTCTCATATAAGCACTTCCCTATAAGATTTCTTGTTTGGGGATATGTAAGAATTCCAAGTGTTGTCCCCTCATCTGGAATTACAAATGCTTAATGAACACTATGAAAACTTAATTTATGAGAATTTGGGGAATTTTGCTGGCCAAAATGCAAGATATATATATCTATTTAGGCTTGCACGTGGGCTGTTCGGATCGATTTAGAGAGAAAACTATCAACCAAACCGAACCCATCAGTTTTCTATTTTCCCAAATTGAACCAAACCGCGCATGTGCTCAAACCAAACCGAACCGGTGGGTTAGGGGTTTTTTCTTTTTTTCCTTTCTACAAAAAAAAATGACAATTCAATTGGTGAGGTTTTTTTTTCTCATAAAAAAAAATGGCAGTTCAATTGGTGAGAGACGTTGGACCTCAAGTAGCATAGTGAGGGTTTGAGTCTTCTTCATGTAAGAGAGCGAGAGTTCTAGTCTTCTTCAAGTAAGAGACGTTGGACTTGGAGTCTTCTTTAAGTAATTTTTCATATTCATTTATATATTAAATAAAAGATATGTATTTATATAAACGGTTCAATTTGTTTCGGTTTGAGCGATTTAACAGCACCTTCAAACAAAAAACTAATCTGAATCATACGGTTTGAAGGAAATCTAAACCGTAACCGAATCGATCTACTAAAACCGATCCGAATATTCGGTTTAGCTGTTTTTTTGTATACCCCTATATATATCCCTTATAGGAATTTGGAGAATTTTGCAACTTGACAATGATATCAAAATGCCTTGGGACAGCCATCTGACATGGTGACAAAAATCCCCAACATCAAGAATTCTAGTAAAGAATTCTTGAAGGAAAAGAAAAAGAAAAAAACTAGCCCGTAGCACTTATTATGTAGTTTAACCTCTTAAATAATTGAAACTCAACATAATAATCAACTTTTTATCTAACATAATTTGGAGAAATCAATTAAAAATGCTAGTGCTAATTATGTAATTTAATTTTTTGAGTAATTGAATTCAAGAGATTGTAATGATGCGTTTAAGATTTTCCCATAACTGTTAGAGTATTGAAACTAGAAAAAGAGGTATAGATTTTCGGTTGAAGATAAATGGAAAAAAAAAACTATTAAAAATATAAAGAGAATCCTATATTTCTGTTATAAAGAAGGAAACCTAGCAAAGATTGAAATGGTGCAAAAATGAGAATAACTCGGCCCAAGTCCCTGTATCCAGTGTCCTATTTTAAGGGCAGGCTTCCACCTCTTTTTCATGCCTGGGCTAGGCAAGGAGGGAGCTTGTCCGAGCCTTATTTCATCAGGTCTAATATTCAGGCTTCAATACATCCTAACAGGCATTAATGTTTGTTGGATCCTCGGAGGTCCCCTCCATATGCAAAACATGTGCCCCTTGGCTGAAAAAATATGGTACGTAGGGCACTACCTACAGCTAGACCTGCCTGTCAAACAAACGGGTCAGACAAGTGGCCGGGACCAGCCCATGAGCTTCAAACACAAACCCAATTCGAAACCAATGCCAGTTGCTCTTGATTTGGGCCTAAGAATCTGTCCAGGTCTATGATCACCTCTATCACAATCTACAGATCCAACGACCAATCTTACACCCATGATAAAAGTTGCAATCATCTTATGAGCAATCAATCTCCACCATTCATCAAGAGAAAAATTGATCGTATGTGAGCCAAAGTGGGCCACACATACAAGGCCCACCACCTAGATAAATTTTGAGCACTAAAAAATATCAAATCATCAAGGAGAAGATGAATTAAGACCATAGCCATCTATCTAAATGCAGAAGGATTAGCAAAATCAGAGAGAAGATGGATAATGACCATGGCCACATTAGAAAGCTTTGTTATTGCATCCTCCCTAACAGCCAGCCCTGTAGGGTAGGAAATCTTCGCGTTCTTTCTAAACTCATCGCTGTAAGTGCCAAGGTAGTCCATGGCCGCACGCACGTTTATACCAGCACCATCATAGTCTTTGGAGCCTAAGGATTCAAGGGCCAATTGCAGAGCGTCCTTCGAATCACTGTACAGTTCCAGGCATTGTCTGAGCACATTCTCGACCGCAGAATTCGACCCAGAGAACAGACCAAACACAAACAAATAGGCCTCGTCCGCAGAGGTCTTGCTTCTCTGGGTGATGATTGTGGCTAGCTCATGGACTGTTTGCCTTTTTGGGTTGGATATAAGAGTCCGCATGCAGAGCTCGAAGTTGGATGTGGTTTGGCAGGTTTTCTCGATTAGCCATCTTCTCTGTTTTTTTTTTTTTTTTTTTTTTTTTGTATCTCTTTGAGTCCTAGTCTTGGAGATGGGATGGTGGAAGTCTCTATTTCTGTGTCTCATTTATAGAGTGGGGTTGTAGTAATTCTTGGGAGATATTAATAGAAATGGATTTGCATCGGAGCTAATTGTTTGCTGGTCATGACAATTATATCTTCTCATTCATTGACCTACGACTGCTTTCCTTATTTCTTGCAATTCTCCTTCTTCTCTTTTTTGGTTTAGGCTCTTTTTGCCATTTCACTGCCCTGTATTTAGGTGTAACAATTCTTGACTCGCTCTGGGGAGGCCGACCCAAATATACCCATGGGTTCTAGTTGAGCCTATAAATATTTTGAAAATATATATTATAAAAAGAAAAGACTATGCAAGTCTATATTTTAGTGTTGGACGAGTTGAGTCCGATTCATGATTTTTCCAACCTTGTTTTATATGAAATGAACAAAGCTTATTTTATCCTACAATATTTTACCTCAAATATCGCTCTAATATTTGAAATAGAATGGATTTGGGTCAAGTTTAAAAGGGGTTGATTTCAATTGGATGAGGGTTATGTGGGTTGGGTCGGGATGACACGCATTGAGTGGAGGTTGAAGTTACTTGACCTGTTTTAAAAATGGGTTGGATATGGATTGCACTTCAACTTGAAGATACCCCTTGTCAACCTGGCCCATTGACCCATCTCAACCCATTTGCCACCCTTAGTTTGAGGTTTAGGTTGACATCTCAAATGAGTTGGATTTAGGTTAGTATAATACTCATTGCCATGAGAGATTAAACAGACCCAGCCCTTAACCATATGTATTTAAAATATTGAGTCAGGAATCACTAAGTTCAGGATTCACAAGAAATTCATGGGGGGAATTTAGGCAGTTGAGATGTGCGTCACTCAAGAGGTACTGCAGCTCCATCTTCACACAGAAAGGAAAATTGTAATCCAAAGGACTTCATATTTCAACATTTAAAAGGGGCCATTAATTGTCATTTGTCTGTTGCTTTTGGCAAACCATAATCTAATTGATGCACAAGTACAATTTGTATGATAATACAGTTTGATGGACCATGCCTGAAAACCACATCAATTCAACAGTCCAAAGTGCTCAAAAGTTATATATAACTCTTGATTTTTAGTTCCTCCCACACTTGAAACTCTTGACCAGAAGTTGGGAAGTCCAATGTGTTTGCTTTCTCAAGGATATATCAACAACCATTCGACCATACAAGATGCAAATCGACACTGGCTTTATGTAAACAAAACGTTCATACATCACCATCACATACAATAACAGTAAACTGAAAGGCTGTTCAAAGAGAACCTTGTTCACCAAATCAAGCTAACAGATCAACAGATATCAAAGTCTACTAGCATAAACCATCACAAAACTGCTTATTACATGCTCTTCACATGATAAACGAACATTACACTTATAGACGAACAGTTCTAACCATCCATGCGGATGATGCATCGAAGGCTCGCCCCCTGAAGCATGTAATCAAAGGCCTTGTTGATCTCAGAGAAGGGGACTTCGTGTGTTATGAATTTCTCCAATTCAAGTTCCTGCACCAAAGAATTCACAACTCAACAAAAGATGAAATGGACACGACTCCTCAAACAACTACCATATTTTCAGTAAGGCTGAGTGGATGAGTTTTCAATTTAGGATTTTAGCCATCCATGATCCATGTGCTTGGCATAATTTCCAAATTCAAATGGCTAGTTTATTGAAACATTATCAACAAGGGCTTAGGAATACTCTTAGCTATTCTACTACACAATAGATAAAACACAACTTGCAGTCATGATCATGATAATTGAAGAGTAGCAAAGATACATGTTGTATTATTACCTTGTTCATGTATTTTTCTACGACAGAAGGCAGATCAGAGCGTGGCTTGTAGTTTCCAAAGAAAGTTCCCTTGAGAGTCCTTTCATTCAACAGATTCATGGGGTGGGTCTTAAACACGGCATCTTTATGAGGAACACCTACTAGCACAGCAACACCCCAACCCTGAAAGCATTGACCACAAAATGTCACGTTCAAAGGCTTTTGTGATTGTTAATTGGAGGTTCAATGAAAATGTATACATGAAAAAGAGACTAGAAAAATACATCGTGGACACATTCGAATGCTGATATCATTGCATCGATATTCCCAGTACATTCGATGCTCCGGTCTACTCCTCCACCAGTCATCTCAGCAAGAACCTGTTAGAATCCAAGACCCTTCAAATTACTGGACTTTCTTAAGTATAAAAATACCACATGAAGATGCATGTAAGTTACAAATGCTGTATGGGAATATGGTCTATTCAAGAACAAACCTCTTGAACTGGTTTCTTGTGGTCCTTTGGATTTACGAATTCAGTGACACCAAATTTCTTTGCTGGTAGCAGAAGAAAACATTATTATTAGTAATCTGATTCAAATCATCAAATTACAGTGGCTACAGAATTTAATTTTCTCAGATACTGATTTTTTAATGACCCTCTTCCTGTTCATAACTCACCTTCATTGAATCTACTAGAGTTCAGATCAACACCAATGATCCTTGAAGCCCCGGCAATTCTTGCTCCTTCTGCAGCCTAATCACATAAAACCAAAAACAACATTTTATGCGTTGGAAGGAACAGAACCAAATATCTCAATAACAACAGAGATGCAGAATATGAAGTTGATAACAGTAGCGAAAGAGACTCACTGCAAGGCCAACTGCTCCAAGTCCAAATACAGCAACAGTTGAACCCTTTGGAGGTTTTGCAACATTCAAAGTGGCACCAAGACCTACAAGGCAAAATCAATTCATTTCCAAACAGAGGCTTTAATATATTGGAAACTTATCAAACAGAGGAAGTTAATTGGAATGCCGCATTGAATGGAAATGCCACCAACCTGTCGAGATCCCACAGCTAAGAATGCAGACTTTATCAAGAGGAGCATCAGGGTTAATTTTGGCGAGACAGCCAACATGAACAACAGTGTATTCACTGAAAGTGGAGGTGCCAACAAAATGGTAGATGGGCTTTCCATTGATAGAGAACCTTGATTGCCCATCACCGATCATCACACCCCGATCAGTGTTTATCCTTAGGAGGTCACACATGTTGCTCTCCTCAGATTTGCAGTGGGCGCACTCCTTGCATTCCCCTGTGAATACAGGGAGAACATGGTCCCCTGGCTTTAGATCTGTCACGCCCTCTCCCACACTTTCCACAATCCTAAAATCACAACATTGAGTAACATATAATTTCACCCAAATTAAGGACAGCATTGACATATACCAAGAACATCAGACAACACACATTTTAATATAATATGAAAACGTAGATAACAACATTGTTGGGTTAATAATACTAAGAACAATACCAACAAAAGCCAAAGCAAAAGAAACCGAGCCTGGGAGGAACTGAAAAATGGGAAAGATCAATAAAAACAACATACCCTCCAGCCTCATGTCCAAAGATACGAGGGAAAACTGGAATTTGGCCCTGCAAAATCCACAAGACACATTTCATTTCAATAAATTCACCACTACAAAATCAATCCAAAAACAGAGAAAGGACTCTCCTTTTCCCCTTTCTTCACCATTGAATAAACTGATGTATTGCATCTATATCCAATAATCTATCCACATACCTTGGCTTCCCAGAAGTAGACATCAGTGTGGCAGAGAGAGGTAAAGAGGATCTTCAATCGAACCTCCATCTTCTGAGGTGGTGCCACCTCTACCTCCTCCATCACCAACGGCTTTCCCGCTTCCCATGCAACCGCAGCTGCATCCATAACAACCAAATTGAATAAGCATACGAACCCAATCAACTGATTACCAAAAACCCATCAATAAAATCAAAAACCGAGAAAAACCCAATTGATAGATACAGCTACACTGCTGATTGGCAATGAGGCATCACAAAACAGAGAGAACCCCATCAAAGCCAAACCCATGAAAGAAGAAAAACTAAAGAACCCAAGATCAATCAAAATGAGAGGAGTCTCCTACCTCTGCATCGAATAACCTGACCAGCTGTCTTTGAGTGACTCATCTCTTAATTTTCTTCCCGCTCAATGAGTAAAAAGTAGTTGTCGATTGAAGTTTTTGTTGTAGAGATTTGGAGCTTCTCTTGGAGTATTTATAGTATGTTTGTAATGGGATGGAAGAGGAAGAAGGAGAAGAAGAAGTTTCTAGGAAGTGGGTTGAAAGTGGAAACTGTTGTCTCAAAACCACGGCGCCAGCAAACTTCAATTCATGTGCGTGCTTTTAAAATCTAGCGTCTGGTTTTGGTGTTGGTTGACGAGAAAGATCAAAGTTGGATTCTTTCCTTTTATTTTTCCCCTTTGAATGGTATTGATTGGCTGTAAATCAAATTTTCAAAAAGTAGACTTTTGGCCTGATTCGTTGCCACGGCGGTTTGGGCCTCACGCTTGGAGTAACTCAGGCTGGAATTTGGATGGTCAGGGATGGCTCAACCCAAGCCTGAGAAAGTTGACCAATAGTCCATAGTCCATAGGGATATGCGAGCCCAACTCGTTTTAAACCTAAATTTAGGAACCAATACCCGACCAGAGTGTAGTACTGCTTGAGTAGGGGTGTTCATGGGCCGGGCCAACCCGACCCCGATCCATGCCCTGCCCACATTCGGCTGGGTTCGGATATGAAATTAGAGGCCATTTAATAATTGGGAGGGGCTTGGAGTGAGTGATAGAAAGCCTGTATCCCGGCCCGGCCTATGTAAGTAATGTATGTAATTTGATTTAATTAGTCCAAACCATTGCTTCAATTGGAAGGCAGTATAAGTGCGGGCTTGGCCTGATTTTTACTGTCGGGCCTAGGCCATTGTTTCTAAAATTTAGGGCATGTTTGGATATACCTTAGCCCACCCCCATGAGCACCTCTTTGCTTGAGGTCGGTTGACTAGGTCTGGTAACCAAATTCTTTCTATTTTATTTTGAAAGCATATGAAATTTAGAAAATGGATTTTTTTTTTTTTTTTTTTTTAAGGATTTGGCCTCGTGGATAAGTGAGGCCTCCCTTCCAATTTCGTGCAGGACGTCCGTAGTAAAAAATCCTCCATGTATTGTATATGATATGTATATATATTTTATAAGTAAATAAGCTTGGTTGGTAGATTGGTTGGTAGATCTAATTCAAGTACTCAAAGCTTGAACCCAACCCAACCTAACCTGAGTTATATGCTGGTTTTGAAGCCCAATCTAAATTCAAACAAGCCAAACTCAAATCTCACTCTTACTTAGGTTGGGCCATGCAGGTTTGAATTTGTTGCGACCCAGGTTGCACCCCGGAATTGGGTTTTGTTATTCAGTAAGTGTTATCCCAACCAAACAAATATTCTGAATTTTCAAGGGCAAGCAAGTTAAAAATCAATCATTTTGAAAGGAATGAAATTAATCTCCTTTTTAGAGTCATCCGTACGTACTATTCAGGGTCCCTCGGGTGAGGAGAGTAGACCTCGGATGAGGTGGGGAGCTTGAAAGCCCTTGTAAGCAGTAGCCTTAAAAGCTTGAGATTGTTAGAATTTTTCATGAATTTCTAAACTGTTCAGATTTTCAAATTTCTTTTAAAAGTTGTGGGAAGAATTCATGCAATGTGGAATAGATTTTCTAAAACAAATTTTAGTTATTAAGTTTTTCGACTCTTGAAACTCATAAACATAATGAGAAATGCTCATAAAAGGTGGGAATTTGTAATTATTCTGGAGGGTTTTGATATTCTTTCAACACATATACTCATTGCAATCAAGTAGGATCCAAAAAAGTTTAACAAAAGACTACATTTGCACCTTGGAAATCTGTCTTTCTCATTTTGGGTTCCTAGAATTTTTGTAAATAGACCTAAATTATTTCCAAATTCTTTAAATCTTGAAGGTTTATTTTGGCACCACAGGCCATGGTCAATTGATTCTTGGTTGTCCTGTTGTTGTAGTCAAACTGTTATGTCTCAGGCGAAACTCATGAAATGGGATTATTTTTAATTTTTACCATAACTAAAGTAATAGTACCACTAAAAACTATGTGTTCAAGATATAGCTAATTGATTACAGAATTGGTTTTACTCACAAGACTCTGGTTTTTGAAAGGGGGAAAAAAGTGTTTTACTTACATAGTTGGTCATTCTCCTGTCAACTTGCTCTCCAATTCTTTTCTTTGATCTTGCAATTTTAATTCTAAGAAAGTACCTTAATTGATCATGGTCTTTAATTTTAAATTTCGAGCATAGATGTTTCTTAATGTACCCTTTTCATTTCTACCATAGCATTTCCTATAATAATAATATCATCTTCAAAAACACACTAGAATGGCAAGTGGGTGAGGGTAAAATGTCATTATGTGTCAATGGGCCAGGTCTCCAGAGTGAAAGATTGACTAACCCTAGCCTCTTTATCTGATTGGCCTAACATTCAGGCTCCGATTCAGCAGAAAGTCTCATGAGATTGGGGTCAGGTCCAGCCCTATTCAAAATATATACAGTCCTTTGCTCTAAATATGTCAAACAAGAACAGGCCAATAGGCCCGGGCCCTGAGATTAATTAGGCCAGAATTTCTCGTGCCCGATCCACCAGCCTAAAAATACATAAAAGCCCATTGAGGGGACGGGCTCAGCTGGGCTTGGGCTGGCTGTTCAATGAGCACCTCTAGTATAAAGCTTTAAAAACATAGAATTTTGGATAGAATCTCGCAGAAAACATCAAAAGCTTCTCAGAATCTGATGGTAATTGGAAACTTCAGGTTATGTGCATAATTCATTGGCTAATCAAATGGTTTCGATGTATAAATTATGGGCTCTCCTTGAAGAAACTCAAAGCCCAAACAACCTTATATTGACAAATTATTCCTAGGCCAGTGGGCCAGTTGTATATTATGTTGTCAATGGTAAGAAATTAAGTGGGCCCTAAAAATAAGTTCATTGGTATTTTTAAATGTAGTTTTACTCCATTTCCCAAACCAAAGAGCCGGTTAGCAGGTTCGATGCACTGATTTGTGCTTTACTAGTCCATGCTCACTAAGAGGGCAAGACCTAGCCAGACCTTGCAACACCACCTGATCACATGATCTGCTAATTTGGGGCTTGGGCTGACCCATTTAATTTTCTATTAGATTCGGTTTATTTCGAGGATTCATTGATGATAATTCTTAAGATCTTGAATTTGATCCAAGTGATATTCATCGTCAGAATAAATTGCAAAAACTCTGCAACCTAAAAACTGTTAAAACTGGTAGTTGCCCTTTTGATCCAGTGGCTTTGATTTTTCAAGTGAAGTGGTTTTTGTACTAATTCATTGTTTTTATGGGACCTTTTGATCCTTCATCCTTTTATTTTGCTGTGGCTCACTGGCGAGGATGAAGGAGGTTCAAACCTCCCACTTGGGATCCATCCCATCCCTGATGGGAGGGATGGGAGCAGGATGCCTTACCAACAGGCCATCCCTATGTTCCCTTCGATCTTTCATCCTTGTGATCGCAAGGGAGAGTAAGTAAACCTACCCTCATAGGGACCGATCCCTAAGTAGGATTGTTGGGAACGGGTATGCTATCCACATCATCCACCCTGTGACGCCCACCTGCCTGATTCTTTTATTATGTCAAATTAATGCTTAAGTTCTTAAGTATTAGATGTTGGGAACCTTCAATTTTCTACATTTTTTTATATATCATGTGACCCAATGGGCCACATATCAGATATTAAACGGATAATAAGAACAGAAATTGAAATGGTTAATTAGCCATGAAATGTTTCTTTTGAGCTATATAGCTGAGGGTTGAACTAAACTGATGATAGAATCTGTTGTCATTTAAACAGTTTTAGCCCCATCTTTTGTAATAATTAGAGCCTTGGATTATTCCCCAACGTAAAATGGGCCCTGGTGGAGCAGGGTTACCACAGAGGAGGCAATGGATCAAGTTGGTTTTGGGCATGTTGAGTGCTATAAGGTAACATGTACAAGCACAAGTCTAAACTGACCCATTTGTTACTCAGATTGAAATTATCAAACCCAGGCACGTTTGTGTACACATCATTTCCACGGAAAGAAGAAATTGTCACGTCAGCAAATTCTATAGAAATAAAAACCTCGGAAAAGAATTTAAATAGAATTTAGATTTTCATGTTTGCTGCAAAAAGAGTTTCCTCATTGAATTGGTGCTAATGTTGTTTGGTGCGGCTATGGATTCCTTATAGAAAATCAAAATTTCTTATTTGGTGATATAATTTTTTGAAGAAAAATAACATAACATGTATATTATTTATTCAACATTAAATAATAATTTATATAAAGAAATTAAAAATGAAAGAGTTGTAGGGTTTTTGGGTTGAAATGGCCAAGAGTGAGGAAAGGATGGAGAAGTTTTCCGAGAAAATTCATTTCCCATACCCCCCCAATAGGAAACACATTTCCACCATTATCAAGGGAAATGCTGACGAGGCAAAAAAGTATTTCCACGGAATTATTCCACACCAAACACCGGAAAAATGGGTTTTTTCCGCGGAAAACCATCCATTTTTCCGCGGAAAAGTGTTACACAAACATGCCATAACCTAACTTTGAAGGTAAGATGATCAACCTAAACCCTTAATTTAGAAGTCACATTTGGGTTAGGTTGGTGGTCATAAAAAGCTTTCTGAGCTTGATTTATGTTTTAGCCATTCAATCAAGGGCAGTGATTGAGAACAATTTATTATTTATGAAATATATGAAATTGTTGAACTGATCAAAGACAAATACTACGTAATATTAGTTGTCCATGCAGCAAATTTGATGGAAATGGCTAGCAATGTGTAATAGCACTTGTTTTTAGTTGAGGGGCAAATTAAAAACTATTTCGATACAGTTAGGACCTGTTTGGATCGGCCAAAAATGGAGTAGAGTGAAGTTAAGTGGGCCCAAAAAAGTCTAAAATTTCAACTCTACCCCGTTTAGATGAGTCTGGCCTAATAGATGAAGTAATGTTGTAAGCCACATGTACTCTATTTCACTTCAACTCTAAATACTTTCATTTCCTTGAGTAAAAGTGGATTTTACTCCAAGTCTTAATTTCAAAATAAGCATCCAAATGGAATGAAATGAAGTACTCTACTTTAACTTCAACCTACTTCTTTTCACTCCACTCCACATGTGAAATTCACTTCATTTTACTCCACTCTTCATTTATCCAAACAGGCCCTAAAGGAAATGGGCGCCACTCACATGCCATTTGCCTTCAGGAAAACCTACTCCTTTGTTTTAAAGATCCTTCCAATGGTCAGTGAAATTCCATAGTCAAATCAATTTTCATATTGCTCATTATATTTTGACCTTTTGTCTATTAAGCATATAGTTCCACGGTATAAAAAAAAACTCTATAGTTCCAGGGTGTAATCAGTTCCCTTGAAACGTGGTAGATAGTGGTACTGTGGTAGCCGGAATTTGAAACTCCCCCTGCTGACAATTCTCTCTTTGGAAAACAAGGAATTTTGATGAAAATTAAGAAAGCTGGCTAATACATAGATGTTTTCTTAAGAGCAAAAGCATGTGCAGTCCATCTCCATGGAACCCACTTGGGCCGACCATCACACACTCTTCCTCTCGTGATCTTACATAAGGCCCAATTTTACTAATATCAAACCTTTACCACTAAAAAATTTATAGTTAAAAGACTACTAAATTCCAAGACTATTAAATCAAACGTTGGAATAATCTGATGGGGCTGATTTTTTTTTTCCATATCCCCTATCTATTAGAAGAACTTCCCATCTACACCACCCCACTAAGAAGCAATGCATCTAAGTGGGCCCCACGAACTGGACCATATGACTATAAGAGTGCCTTGCAGTCTGATCATAGGAGGAAATTTCTGCTAATACAGAACATCCAACATCTAGCAACCTTTGGTCACTGGATGAAGCTTTCCACATGAGAAACCTTCTGACAGAGAAGACTCAATTGTTAGGGAATGTTTATGTACCCAAAGCATGGAACATGTTTTAGATTATCAAAACCTTCTTTTGGAATACATGTATCTTTGTATTAGTTTCTAAGACTTTTTAACCGAAAGGGCATCTCAATCAAAGAAAGTTAATTCCCTTTGCTCAAAAGTCAAGTTCCTTTTCTAGCTTTAGTAGCTCGTGAGAAATGACAGTAGACAAAAGGAATGATTTTTATAGGTTCTAGCTCAACTTTAACCAACTTTAACCCAGTAGAAAGGTTAAAAAAGGAGATGGAGAAATGGATTACTATCAAGAGACGTTTTTACCCCTCTTGATAAGACTTTCACACCAAGGAAATCTGATCTTGGTAGGTGCAAGAACAAATTAATAATGATTGGAACAAAATCACCAAATATAAAAGCAAAGTTGATCAAATAATTCTACTTTTTTCTTGGGTCAAACGTACATGAAAGGTACTTTTCCCACCCACATATTCACTTCCATGATAGCCCATGAAGAAAAAACTCCCCAACCCTAATCATAAGCCATGATAGTTCATTTCTCCTTTCGGCTACCACTAATCCATGTACCAATACAAGTCGCCCCAGAAGCCCCCATGCACGTGGTGTCAGGGTCAAACCTTCCTACCATGGACCACTTTGGGCCATTTGTTCTAACTGTGTTTTGGAGGGTTGCAGAACAGAGGACCCCAGGTATCAGGTGTTTCTCTCTCTAAGCATGCTCTGGAATGTGTCATGTTCTGAAAAATGCTGGGTTACGGATGTTGATGGTCATAAGGGGAAGGGACCTTGCACATGTGGATTGTTAGGGTGATGGTACAAAGCATGACAAAGGAGGACGATGTGGCCGGGGTATTTTCAGGCAAACAACACCTTGGATGCTCCCCCATGCTTTATTCATTACTGCTGCCACTTTTTCACAGGCCTAGTAATATGTAGTAGAGAAGGGTCACAGGCAAAGAGACTAGCATTCCAAAGATGACCCTACAAAGGCACAAGAAGGAGAAAGTTGAGTGAAAGCATGATTCTGATTCAACAGAAGAAAAATTATTAGTGAGAAATAGAGCATTAGAAATATGATACATGGTTTATCTCTTACTATTATTAACATGGTAGTTTAAATGCTGCCTAGTGCAATTGGCACCGGCCATCAACATAAAATCCATGAATAAGCATTTAAACTTTCAAAATAAGAGTGATTGTTAGGTGCCAAAGCATTGGTGGCTATTAGGCAATTAAGTTCAATGGTAAATCACATCAGTCTCACAGGATCAATCAAGGATTGATCCCTAACTCTTAGGATAGAAATATTGCTCTTTGTTCAGTAATCTATTCTGGCATAAAAGAAAATTTGTTGTTAGATAAATTAAATACTTTAGAAAATGACCCACATTCTAATTAGAACTTGATCATTTCTAAGGGTGCAGCAGAGTCATAACCTTCTAATTAGAGTACATGGATTAAGTACAACTTTGAACCTTAACAACTCTATCTCTCCTAAACATTCTACTACAAATGTGGCTCTTTTATAAATTCTCTTAAAGCACTCGCTATTAGATAGGGCAAAAACTCCTCTTTTAAGATAAGAGATCACAGGAGAAAGTAGATGAAACATTTTTTTGAAAAAAACAGCGGTAGGAGTGTAGGACACAAGCAAAACTCACCCAGTACTAAGTATGTCAGGGTGCAATCCATATTCTCTAGCAAAGACAAATGGTACTATACCCTGCGGAAGTGCTGCCTGAAAATACAGTGAAGATACTAATAAAAACCCTAGTCAAGAAATTGTAGTCCCACCCACTTACTGACAATGTCAGTTACAAAAATCACAAAGCAAGATCACATATGTCTGTGTATACCTAATTATTTTTATACATGCATTAGTACCTGGACAATTGCAGCATGTAGTCTCACTCCTCTTAATCCAATAGCAATTGAGGCTGCTGACATTATCATTGGCCCACTTAAGAAGCGAATTGCCATCCCTATTGTCGCCATTTTTGTGCCACAAGCAATGATCCTAGGTTGTAGGGCCATGAATAAACCTGCATTTGATCAAACTTCAACATACTTTAAAAAAAATATTAACCTAAGTTCAATCCATTAATGGGTTGGTTTTATATAATCAAGGCAACAAACTCTAAAGTGTATAGACCTACCTAAACTGAACATAGCCATTCCAAGTCCAGCATCTGAAATTATTTTTATTGAATACTTAACCAAACTAGGCATGCCAATCCCCCACCTGCACAAAAAATTAACAATCTCATCGCCACATGTACATGATCACAGCCGAACATTATTTAGTGGGCCATATCATCTATGACATTACCTTGATGAGATCAAGGACCAAACGAGGCCTAAGACACTGGAGTAGGTGTTTGGATTACGGGAAAGCTTTCTTCCAACCATGGTGAGTATGAGCCTTAGCATGACCAGTGCACGTGGCATCTTCTGATTGGCTGTTGGAATCTTTGTATCCTGTCCCTCAGTTGCTGTGAATTTCGAGCTACAGCGAAAACTGATCTCTTTCTCTGCAGTAGAAAAATCGAACATATTCCATCAGCAATTGCAGTCAAACAGAACAGGAATCAAGGGTAGGGTGATGGGCTTGTTTCACATTTGGGTACAGGTGAGGTCATGATCATGACCGTCTGATCAGTGGTGGACAGAGATGTGATGTGGATGTGCCCCTACTCTCCTCTATCAAGGAGGTGTCGGGATCATACCATGCCAGGTTCGGCCATAAGATCGATACAGCCTCTCCAATGTGAAGGAGATACTTTGAAACCCTGCCCCATCAAAAGGTCATAAGATTTAAAATAGTCACTGTCAGTGTATTGTCATTCATTCCTTGCTCGTCACCAGAGCATCTGTGAGATTATTATTTTTTTTTAACCCTGCCTTGGGATTGGCCTACAAAGAACACAATTGGGAGGATCAGTACCAATCTTCCCAAAACTTCCCGAAAGAGTGGCATACCTAGCGATCAATCGGGGGTAATTCAAAATCTCTTAACAACCAACCAATTTAGCAAACCGCCCCGCTCTCACTCTTGAGAACACTGCTACTTAGATATCTAAACATATGGAGAATACCCTTTTAAGGAATCAGGGGTGGGAAATCAACTACACGCCAAATCATTGTGTTGATTAACAATGGCTATAGAAGCACTAGGGAATGCTTTATAGGTGTCTTTAGTGTCTGGCATAGGAAGGATAAATCTCTAAAATTTGATGTAACTGGGCAGACTAGAGTTTTTATGGTGTGTAAGATAATGGCAAAACATGATAATGTACTTTGTAACATGATCCCAAAAAGTGCCCTTTAGATTTGTTTGTTTGCACAAAGGGATCACTACCTGTGATCATTCATATATATATATATATATATATATATATATATATATATATATAGTGAACTACCCCCATAAACTGCCACTGGTCTCAACTTGACATTGACTAAATAGTTTTACGCCGTTGGATTCGGATGACTAAAACATAGAGATATGTTTTTCCACTAAGAAATAAGAAACCTTCTTGAATGGCCTCTAAGACTTTTGAGGCTTAAAACACAGAGATATATATGTTTTTACATGACAATGATATTTAGTAGAGTAGAACATTCTGACAGCTGTTGATGTAAGTGGACTTAAAGCTAAAGCTTGAGCATATCTTTACAGATTGTAGTATATCTCTAACATAAATAGCTTATATAATATCTACGGTTGTGTTTCAAGTAAAGTGTTTGGATGACAATGACATGTGAAGCAGTGAAATGCACTTAAGCCATACAAATAAACTCTGCGTCATAAATGGTTTTGGCCATTCAACAAAGGATGATGATTTTAATCTTCTCAACAACTTCATATTTACTCTTACCAAAAATAACCTCATATTTACCATGTGTACTTTTATTCTCCTTACCAAGACAAAATTAACTTTGATGATATTGATTTTTTTATGAATAGCTTCCTTCACGGATAAGCTTTTTATAAAAAAGACATTTTCCTAACAGGACACTTGCTCGTGTTTTAAGACTACAATAAAGAAATGAGCTGTTGGGTTGCAATCTCTCACCCTGATAGGGTAGGGATCGCATGTGTTAAGTGTCCCAACCCACTTTGAGGGGGGCTGAAAAAAGGAATCATGTTCATCTCTCACAGAACCTATTTTGGTTGAACATAGTCTAGTGATAGGACAGAGGACAATTTTCTACATTACCATATATCATAATTATGAGGTGCACATGATGTATGTTCAGCATTCCTCTGTGTGTGAGACAGAGAGATGGGTAGGTGAGCTGCTATTTCCTGCTCTAGAACAGAACTCAGAAAAGAAATCAAAGTCTATATGGGAAGTTAAAAATAAGCTGCATCATATATTCATATGTATCTAAAGTAGAAAGATTAGATGCACTTAATACCCTAAACAACATTACTCAAAGTAAACTTCTGTATAATAACTCTTAAGTCCTAACTTAGAAGAATGACCCCATGTCAGATCATGCAACAGATCCAAACAGTTAAAATTAAATGCATCAAATCAATCTCCAGACAAACAAACACTTCAGACCCTGCACAGATATAAATTGTTGCATTTCTTTCTCATGTATAGTCAAGTGCACGCCCTCTTGTGGGCCACCACCATCGACGCCAAATTGGCTAAAACACAAACCAGAGATAGAGATAGAGAGAGAGAAAGAGAGACAGAGAGACCCTCTGCTCTGCCAATTCCTACGTACCTCCAATATCCTTGCCTCCCTGCCCCAGCCCTTCTCCGCCACCCTCTAACTTGGGCGACTCCCACACTATCTTCACTCCAGAGAAGGCCGGAGATGGCTGCCGGAACACCCTCCCGGCAGCCGGAGACCTCATCCACATCGGCGTGCTCGTCGTAGTCGTCTCCAACTCATTGAAATTCGAAGCCCGTGGTGTCGGCTGCAGCGAGTAGGCGTCCGAAGAGGCGTACCCGGAGAGCCGGGGGCTCGCCGACCGGTACCCAAGAGCCAGGTCGGCGAAGTCGTGCTGCGGCGCCGGGGTGTTTACCGAGTAGACCTCTGCGCCGGAGAGATTGGATGCACGTGGGGTGATCGCGATCGTCGATGAGAGGGCAGAGTCGGGGGCCGACGATGTGGACCGTCGGATTCGGACCCGGATTCGACCGTTGCCGTCCATGTCGGATTCGGTGCAAAGTGGGTCCCGGCCGTCGAGTGAGATCACGTCGCCGTCGATCTCGAATTTGGTTATGGAGGCTGCTGCGGTGCCTGGAAACTGGTCTCTGATCAATGTGATGGCAGCTCTGTATTCGAATAGGAAGAGGAGGAGAGTATACCTGCAAAAGATCGTCAATCAGAACTTACAAAATCAAATGAGATAGAGAAGAAACATGTGCAAAATGTTCATGGGCTCTCTTCTCTTTTCTTTTCTAACCATTAAAAACATGTAAAGATAGCACATGAAATGAACTGAAATCCGGTTCTAGGAGTACCCAAGTAGAAAATCTTCATGGGTTCCTACTCTTTTGAGCTAAAAAGATATATCATGAGAGAGAAAGAGCAAAAAAATAATGAAGTCATGAAGATTAGATGAGAATAGAAAGGATACTAGAAGTATGGATGATTTTTTCTTCTTCTTTAGACTATGCTTACCAAATGATGCATTGAAGAACAACCAGTTGCACCATGAGACTCTGAGTAAAATCTCCATACATGGCTCGAAGCAAAGGAATACCCATGACAAGAGTGTTAGGCAAAGTAGCAATGGAGAAGAGGGTGATGAGCCAATCCAATCCTCCATGAGAGAAACCAGCCCATAAAGAGAGGATTAGAAGCACTAGGACCTTAGAGAGGGTGTCTGCTAGTATGAACTTGGTGTCCATCTGGTATGGGTTGTTCTGAGAGATGAAGTGAAAGGAAAGAACTGGGACTGCAAAGACAGCTACAAAGCGATTGATACCGGAGCATTGCTCAGGCGTGAAGATCTTCCACCATTTCACTGATGCATAGGCGATGAACATGGCGAAGTAGAGAGGGACCATGGCACACATGACCTTGTAGAAATCTTCTGCACTAATCATTTTTTTCTCTGTGTTAATTAAGAAATGTGTGGAATGATGCTTTTGAGAATGGAAATGAAGGAAAATGAAGGAGAGGAGTGATAGGGGGCAGCTAGTAAAGGGAACCCAGGGGGGTAGGCTTATATAAGTGTGCAGGGTCAAAGGATTTATAAAAAGACCCTTGATATTCAGGTGAATTACTTGAGGATTCCAATTATTTGGAAATATCACTGTATGTACCTTTGACCTTTTCTTCCTAAATCCTTTTTCATGTGCTATAATCATTTATAATCTCTATTAAAGTCTCTCTTGATAATCATTTATAATCTCTATTAAAGTCTCTCCCAATTGTAGCTTGGCTAGTTAGGGACGTGATTGTGTGAGTAGAATCTAGAATGCACAGTTCGACACATAACAATAAAACCAAACAATAGATTAAGCAAACCAAACAATATTACATTGGATCTAAGAAAAAGTCCAACCACTAGGAGTGGCTAATTAATCCACCAACACCATCATTACAAGCAAAATCAGACTTAGTTGAGAAATGAGCAGCACCATTAGAGTTTCCGAAGGCAAAACTAATTCAACTCTTATCAAAACCATTAAAAGTCTCCTTATTATTCAAAATGAAAGCTCTTAACGACCATTACTAGCTCATCAGTAAGTTTCAATTCCTTGGTTTCTGGATGTGGGCATCCGGCTGGGTCTATTATTAGAAAACCTAGATCTCAAATGAGTTAATTAGAGCCATATCCACCCTTAAATTGATCAATATGTAAAAAAAGAGATCAAATATTGAGCATAGTACTTACTTTTACACAAATCAATCCAACCATGTATATCTTCTAGAAAAAATAAAATAAAATCCAACCATGTATGTCACTCTGAATAAAGTGGAATTACGTGAATGCATATTCATTTGGATGGCTTATGAGAACCAACAGGTCAAGCACTCAAACTAACTCTATCCCTCTGAAAATTCCATCCCAGCTAGTGACAACATTTGATTATTTCTCAAGGTCATGATACTAATCTAAGGAAAAGCTGTAACTGTTTTTTTGCTTATGCTTAACTAATTAGGGATATGAGTGCGTCCATATCAATTTATGATTCTGGCCCACACAATGTAAGCAAAATTAATAATGCACGTGATAGGTAATTTCTATCCACAGAATTTCTCTACTGAATAGGGCTCTAAGTTGCAGACGACTAGTGTGTTTGGTAGTTGTTCCCCTCTCATTGCATGCGTGATGATATTATTCACTTCTCCTGAAGGTAAGCCATTAAATGAAAATGACACCCAATGAAATGACATGCCCTAAGATTGGACTCTAAACAAAGTAACAATTACTTGATGATTGATTAATGGTAACACGTTTTATTAACTCTCAATATAAAAAGTAGGCTATTTTCATGTTTTTTGCAATGTTAATCCAATAGTAGCTATCACTCCAATTGGAGCAAAATTCATGATAACGAGATGTCATCAAGGTGTAATTTAATTTAATGGTTTAGATTTAAGTAATATACAAGTCACATCTTACATTGAGAGAAAAACAGCAGACTCTAAAAATCTCACCTTATAGATGAGAGCTCCAAGATTGTTGCTGTTGAACTTTTGAAGCAGCCATCAGTAATTTATTTTTATTCTTCTGATCTTTTTGCAAGGATAAAGTTTTTGTGAAAAATGAGAAAGGAAAGTTACTTTCCCACTCCTTTTAACTACGCAGGAAAAGAGAATTACAAAGGCAAAAGGGTGGAAAAAAAAAGTGCCTTTAGCTTTTTCTGAGAACAAAATAAAGTCACTGTCTCTGTCTCATCTTTCTCAGGCTTTCTCGTGTAATTCATGTCCTAAGGTTTTGGCCGAATCTGGATCTTCCAGTGGCCCAGTAATCCATTTATATGGCCCACCTGCAAAACCCAAATAGCTCAAAATTTTCATCCATTTATATGAAGTACTCAAGAAACCATAATATTATGAGTAGCTCCTTTCTCATTGTACAAATCACATTGACATCCCTTCACTCAAATGGGATGATCTAAAACATTTACGGCCTTTTGATTGCTTGGAATACATAGGGCTTATATGAAGTACTCAAGAAACCATAGAATTATGAGTAGCTCCTTTCTCATTGTACAAATCACATTGACATCCCTTCACTCAGATGGGATGATCTAAAACATTTACGGCCTTTTGATTGCTTGGAATACATAGGGATTCTTGGTCAAATGAGCTCCAATGAAAGATTGTTAAAGAGGTGAGGTGGTGTGGATATAAGGTGACAATATAGATGGGAACTTAACATTCATAGGATTTGAATTACTTGGTCGACGGTTTGGATATTTATTTCTCATCTTCCATTTTATTCAAATTAGTGGGAAAATGAGTAGAGCTGTGCTAACTGTCAAGGTTGGCTTCGCGTGAGCTTGAGCATTACTGCCTGATCCAAGGCTATTAGGTTTTTTAGTGTTGGCTAAATTCATGGGTGGGACAAAACTCTAGGGGTCTTTTGAGTTGTATCTTTTATTTAGAAAATGACTCCAAAGATAGAAGGCTAGAATGACTCAGAAGAGGAAAGTCTGAAAGAATTAGAAGAAGAAAGCTGGAAAAGAGAGCTGAAATTCAGGGTCAAGCAGAAGGGGGTCCGCTCGAGCGACGACATCATTTGCTCGAGCGGATAACGTCAGAATAGCCAGACGCTGAAACAGAACTTCATCCGCTCGGCGGACAAGGCGACAGAGCCCAGGAAAATTAGAAATTGCTTTCTAATTATGCCCAAACTGTTTGTTTTAATCCTAATGAAGTTAAGCACCTTAAGCCCGACCTAATAGCTATTTAAATGACTCAAGGGCTATTCCAAAGAGATAACCACCTCACCTCTCAAAGTTCTGAGTAAATTCTTCTCTAGAGATTTATTAAGGAGTTGTGCTGATAAGTTCTCTAGAGTCGGTTCTTCTACATCCTCTGTAGAAGATTATCTTCTTGCGAGAAGACTTGAGCAGTCAAGCGCTATATTGAATCTGTTGTAATCAACGGTGTGAAGTCATTGAAGCGTAAAACGATACAAGGTAACTTCAGTCTTTGAGTAAGGGATATCTAGGGAAGAGATCTGAGTTTCTTGTAATTGCGAAATTCATATTATTTGATTTGATCTAGTTCGGATTGGTAGTTTTTCGCCCGATGAGGGTTTTCCACCTTAAATTTGGTGTCCTTGTTATGTGTACTTACTTATTTTATTTCCGTTGCATATTGTTTATTTCTGCACAGTTTTGGGTTAATTGTTTGAGTAAACCAATCTAGAGATCGCGAACCCTAAAACTTTCAATTGATATCAGAGAGGATTGCACTATCTTGTTGTGTTTGATCCTAAGAGATTTCTAGAATTGTACTCAATAAATTCTTGGCTAGACCTTTTATGTCTGATGATGATAATGAAGAAGAGGTGTTAAATCAAGAACAAGATTAGGAGGAAAAAAATTACTCCACGTTTAATGATTGTGTGAGGATGACCAAGTATGGTAAGAATGTCACAATCAAGTTAAAAGCTGCTCAAGAAGAAAATCCTACATTAAAGAATGAGTTAAAGCAAGCACTGAAAAAGATTCGTCTCTTGGAAAGTTAGAAAAACTGCATGGCTGAAAATTTGGCTACTGAGAGTCAAAAACTTGAAAAGGCTGAACAAATATTGAGAATATGAAGATGGAGTTGCAAACTGTTAAAGCTGAAAAGAAAGATTTGCGAGGAAGACTGAAGATCACTCTGTCTGAGCTTGAAGTGAAGCAATCTTCTCTAAACAAGATGAACATTGGTTTGAAGACTCTTACAAACATCTTGTGCAGTCAGAAGTCTCCTTTTGACAGAAGCGGTCTCGGTTTTGATCATGGTGCATTCACTTCAAATGCTAAAGGTTCAAAAAAATTTATTTCTAAGTGTTGCACATGCTACTCCACATACTGCACTTTCAAATAATGTGATGAGTAGTACCAAGAAAAAGAATGTGTCATGCACTGTACGAACATCCACTTGTCATCATTGTGGATTAAAAGGACACATTCGTCCACATTGCAAGAAGCTGCAAAGTCTACTTAAGACCAAGCAATGGCAGAAGAATTTTTCTCCACCCAAAACAACTCTAATCTGGATAAGAAGGTCTAATTTACCTAATGATTTTCCTCACACTATGACGAAAGATCAAACTACACAAGTGTGGGTGGCTACATGTAACAATCCCTGATAAAAAAGGTCAAACTCCCACCCCCAGCGCTGCTACGAAGATACATTTAGGGGGAGTTGCTATTGAGGGGAAACTATTAATCAGAAAGCTGCATGTTCTTATCTTTAGATTTGTCAAATTATGAACAAAAAAGGGGATAAAGGTGACAAATCAAGGGGGAGAATAAGAAATTTAGAGGAAGTCAGAAACAATGCAGATCTACATTTGCTGATTGCCTATTTCAATTTTTTAAATTCAATGTATTTTGGATTTCTTTTTTGTAGATCAATTTGTATTGTTTTAGGGAGTTTTGTCCATGAATTGCCAAAGGGAGGAGATTGTTAGGTTTTTTAGTTTTAGCTAAATTCATGTGTTAGACAAAACTCTAGGGGTCGTTTGAGTTGTATCTTTTATTTAGAAAAGGACTCCAAAGATAGAAGACTAAAAGGACTCAAAAGAAGAAAGTCTGAAAGAATTAGAAGAAGAAAGTGGAAAAGAGAGCTGAAATTCCGAATCAACCAGAATGGGATCCGCTCAAGCGACCACATCATTCGCTCGAGCGGATAGAGTCAGAATAGCCAGACGTTGAAACAAAACCTCATCCGCTCAAGCGGATGAAGCGGATGATGGGTCTGCTCGAGCGGACAAGGCGGCAGAGCCCCAGAAAAATTAGAAACTGCTTTTCTAATTGTGCCCAAATTACTTGTTTTAATTTTAATGAAGTTAGGCAACCTTAAGCACGACCCAAGGGCTATTTAAATGACTCAAGGGTTATTCCAAAGAGATAACCACCTTACCTCTCAAAGTTTTGAGTTAAAGATTATCATCGAGAGAATTCTTCTATATATGTTTATTAAGGAGTTGTGCTGACAAGTTCTCTAGAGTCAGTTCATCTGCATCGTTTGTAGAAGATTATCTTCTTGCGAGAAGATTTGAGGAGTCAAGCGCTGTATTAAATCTGTTGCAATCAACGGTGTGAAGTCATTGAAGCGTGAAGCGACACAAGGTAATTTCAGTCCTTGGGTAGGAAATGTCTGAGGAAGAGATCTGAATTTCTTGTAATTGCGAGATTCATAGTGTTTGATTTGATCCAGTTTGGATCGGTAGTTTTTCACCCGGTTATTATTTTCTATCTTAAATTTGGTGTCTTTGTTATGTGTGCTTGTTTATTTTATTTCCATTGCATATTGTTTATTTCTTCATACTTTTGAGTTGATTGATTGAGTAGACCAATATAGAGATTGCAGACCCTAAAACTTTCAAAGGCTTGAGCTTGAGATTGATCTTGATTATTTACAAGCAAAGCTTGAGTTCGAGCTTAAGATCAGATTGCCTTCAAGCTTGGGCTAAATTCTATATATATTTACGTATTTGACGAGTTGCTCTCCATTAATTCACGAGTCAAGCTCAAGGCATCCCCCAACTGCGTCGAGTCTAATTGACTTCACTTGTTGACAGCCCTCATGTGAATCACTGAAACTTGGCCCAATGTCTATAAGAAGCTAGCCCCAGCAAACCGGATTTTTACATGAGAAAGATCTATGTTGTTGCCAATACGTTGCTGACAGAAGTATAAACCTCATTGAAACCTATGTGTGGCCTTACCTCTTTGTGACTCAAGCTAATTCATATGTTATAGACAAATAAAATAAATCAATAAATCAATCCACTCGTAGCTCAGTGGTGAGGCACCTTCCTTCCACATAAACAACCAATGATCAATCCGTGGTTGTGGTGTTGACGGTATGAGATCACTTAGGTAAATGTGTGTGTGGGGTGAGTAACTACTTACAAATTAAGCTACAAAAAACATATAATATACCTCCATGTTAGCAAGTGAGTCCCTTTGATCAAGAATAAGTTGGTATTTGCGCCACACTGACAAGAAAATAAAATGATTTCTCAATTCGCATAACTTATTATAGGGCTCACTTTAATGCATGTCAATTATAGGGAAAAAGTGAGAACTAAGGGTTCTCCGGTTGGATGGGCTTCCCCGTGTCTTATCTAACTACCTAGGGTGTGCACTCCTATTTATGCAGACACACTCCTTGCATATTCAGGTGTTCCCTCCCAGTGTGTGCTAGAATCCACTCTCACGCTTGGTAGGTCTCTAATGGGTTTGACATATTCGGCTAGGCACAAAAAAGAAGGATAGGAGAAATTGAGAAGTCTCAACATGGTAGAGGTGAGTTAAAATACCTAATTACAATGGCAACCATTTATTTAAGGGCTTATGGTTACCATCATCAAATTGTTATTTCATTATTATCTACTTTATACCTTAGTTGGCCTAGGACCACGGTTTGCATCCGGAGATTGTAGGTTCGAAACTCTACTACCACACTAGGGCTACTGGGGAGTTTACCCGGCTTTCCCTCTGGGCTCAGAGGAATTAGTCCAGCCCAAAGGGTTGGGAACCCTTCGATAGAAAAAAATAAAAAAAATCTACTTTGAGACCTTCCAATTGGAAGTTCAACTCGGGTTCAAACCTGAGATCGAATGAGACTTAGACGTTGTTGTTTTAGGCGTAGGGGGTTGATTGTTGGTCTTGTTTTGTGATGTCTTACTTTCTTATTTGGCTCTGACTTAATTTCTTTTATTGTTTTTTGCTTGATGTTTGAATGAAAAGCTTCTCTATACCCAAAAAAAAAAACGAAAAAACTGTAATCGAATGGACTGTCCAACCAAAAGGGAGATTTGGGCTGGTTTATAATTCAGGTTTGTGCTGGGCGTACCCAACCCTCTAATAGACCCGCCTCAATCCGAGTTACCCGGGTGGGGATCCGGAATTGTTGGGTTTCACCAGGGTAGTATTCGGGTTTACACTCATCAACCTACAAAATACTTAGGTCCAGCTTGGGTTGAACCAATACCCAATCTGACCTGCCCAATTTAAAGCTCTACTTCCAATTCCATCCGATCCACTGTCCCTGTGATTGTTATATATGCAATTGCAAATCAGCATCAAAATGGGACCATGAGATGGTTTGCAGATTTGACCGTTGCCATTGGCTCATAGCTGAACTGATTATCCTGATAAATTTGTCATGATTAGAAAATAATGATGTGTCCAATCTATTCTCTAGTCTGTCACCATCCACCGTTCAGTAAACTGGTGGGCCATCACTTTGGATGAAATCTGGGCAAAAACAATCAAGTGATCATTATTGTCATTCATTGGAGGGAACTTTTTTTAAGAAGTTATGCCTACATTTTCCTTTTGGAATTTGTCAATTCGTGCTCTAAAGAGGTGCCTAACCTCAAAATATTGTCCAAAGTAAATTAATATATAAAAAATTAGAATGTCTTTAATAATATCCGGAGTTTAGATAATTCTTGAAATTAATAGTGCAATGTTTTCATTTTTTGCCAATTTTCTCATAAATATATTGCAGTATTTCAACACATGCACGTTTGGTAATCGAAATCTAGGAGATTCTCACTAGCTTTTCATTAGGTCATGGAAAATTCATGTTTGGCCATTATGTATCCCCAGATACTTTAAAAATAAATTTTAAAAAATCCTCATTTTGAGAGGATCTTCAAGTCCCAACTCACTCTTATAGATTTTGAAAATCCTTATTTTTGTAGATTTAGACATCGATATTATTTTTCTCAGCTATAAGCATCATATACACTAATATCAATAAAAAAATCCCTCATATATAACCTTTAAAATAAATCCTTGGCTATATAAATTCAAACTGAAAAAACCCGAAAAGTCCTCAAACTTGTAGATTTTTCCCGAATTTCTCACCAGTTACCCTAGGTGTCCTTGTAAATGACAAAAAAAACACCTTTGCATTTTTTTTTTTTTTTCGGAAACAGATAAAAAGCTAGTCTCTTATAATGTTAAATGACAAATGGCTTTAACTTGAGAAAAAATATCGCTTTATCATTTAATACTTTTACTTTTGATTTCGTCTTTATTATTCCTCTCTCAGATTACTTGGCTCCATTCCTCTTATACAAACAAAAATGCCCCAAAAGACAGTTGTTTTTGAGATTATATCCTTGATGGTTTTATTCTAAAAGAAGGATATTGCATGGTGATGTTTTCAAAATAGCAACTGTGCCTCCTCTAGACAGGTAAAAGACAGGAATTCCAATGTCAGGGAAATGCTATTTCCAGTTTTCCATGCTACAGCCTCCACACACTCAGTGCACATGTTTCAGAAATTACATGAAAATTCAATTCCACCCAGTCATCCTCTCACATTCTAAAGGAAAAAAAAAAACCCAAAATGGGGAATCCAAACGGCCACCACGAGTCACTGCCAGTTTACCAGATAACATTTCCATGAAAATGAGTTTACATTTCCATGGAAAGAGAGTGAGGGTGATCTGGGAAATTCAGTGGAAGGCTGAAGGCACGCGACCGGTCAAACTCAGGTGCAGGGAGGCAACAGTGGGGGAGACCAGAAAGGGTGTCGGGTCATTTTCCTGCAATCTGTTTGTCTCTTTCCCAGGAATCTGAAAGCGAAGTGACGGGTGGCCCTTTGTGCTGTGGGGCCCACTATCACGCATGCCGTATCCAACGGCCATCGGTCGGTCCCTGTCGACCCTTGGAATATTCAGCTTCCCAGCCTCTCTCTACTTTCTCTCTCTACAACTTCACGTCGTCGTCCTTTCTATCCCATTATTTTGTTCTGTTGTTGAGTTTTCTTACTTTTTTACACTGATACTGTTCATGCTTTTCCTTGTCCACAGTTTGATTTTTTACTTTCAGTCATTGGTAATCACACGAAGTTTGTACACCCTTATCCCTATGGGCCTATGAACACCCACCCAAATCTAGCTCATTAGGCAAGCAATGGACCATAGTATAGTTTTGGGCATGGTATAAAATATCGGCCGATACCGAGTCATATCGGCTGATATGACTCGGTATCAGCCGAGACCGAGCCGATATCTCATTGAGATATCGGTCTCGGTCATATATCCCTTCAAAATCCCGAGATATCGGCTGAGATGATATCATCTCGGCCCTAACCGATATCTCGGCCGATATTTTTAAAATATCGGCCGAGATGATAAATAATGAAAAAAAATCCTAATTTTTTCTACTTTTTCCCCATCTTCCTCTTCTTCTCTTCTCTTCTCCAACCATAGCAGCAGCCAACAGCCCAGCCACTCCCTCTTCAACATTTCAAAATCCCACATTAATTTTTTGAAGAAAATATTATCTAAGGTATGAGAAAATCAACCCAAAGCATTTTATCATGTGGTTTTTTTTTTTTTTTAATTTTTTAGATGAAGTATAGAAATCATTAGGTTTGTCATTTATTTATGTTCTTCATTTAGAAGTTAGATCTACATACTTTCATGCTAGATCTACTCATACACATGATTTTGAACTTTTTTTTCCAATTTTTTTTTATTTTCGGATTTTTTGATATTTGAATTATTATATATCATTTTTTGGGGATTTCATCATAACTATGTTCTTTTAATGATTCATGATCATTGTATGGTGTATAAATGATTGATTTACAAACTTTTATGCTAGATCTATGTATTTTGAATTTTGAAAATGATTTTATTAAAAAAAATTTCTTAAAAATAATTGTTGTTACTTGTAACTTGTTAGAATATTTGTGATACCAAAGGCTTATTAATAGTGTGTGGATGATAAATCTACATCTACTCATAGTCATAGACTCATAAACATGATTTAGATTTTTATTTTAATTATTTTATTTTCGTATTTTTTAATATTTGAATTATATTATATCATTTTTTGGGGATTTCATCATAAATATGTTCCTTTAATGATTCATGATCATTGTATGGTGTGTAAATGATTAATCTACATAGCTTTAATGTGTCATCTTCAAGGTCTTGAATTTCACAACTTATTTGATGATTGAGTTAGCATTAAATGATGATTGATATGTTATCTTTATTTTCTTATATTTTACACTAATAAATTGATCATGAGTATTAATAATGGTTGCATTATATGAAATACTAAAAAAGATAGCGAACTGTGATACAGACAGGACTCATAACTTAAGGTGACCGAGATTTTGATTTATTGTTATTACTAATGGAAAAAAGTATTGTATTCCAGCATTTTCTAATATTCTGGATTTTTTGGATATTTTTGCAAATTTTTTTGGATTAAAAAAAAAAATCACACCGCGATGACCGCGACCGATACCGATATCATATCGGTTTTTCGGCCCGGCCGATACCGCGACCGAGACCGAGATTTTAAACCATGGTTTGGGGCACATTTGTGCATGAGATACGCATTTCTTCTTCCACGGCACCCATTTCCATCATGGGCGGGTAGGAATTCTGAATCCATTCCGACATAAAACTCGTTCTTTCTCTTTCAGATTGTCGCTGTACCAAACACATACGAGAAAAGAGCCAAATCTCTCCTTCTACGTTTCCAGAGCAATGGGTGTTGCACTCTCACGAACTTAACCAACTTGGTAACTTGGGTGGGTATAGTAGACCCCAAGGGACCCATTGATCTAATTAAGGACAAATTAGTTGTTCTTGGGGTTTGGGTGTTCTATGTAGTTATAAAGTGTTAGCAATATTTGAAAATGCCTTTTTTTTTTATATAAATATTTGAAAAGGAATTCACATATTGATAATAGGCAAGGAATTCACATATTTGAGGATTTCTTAATGCCCCTCAAATAGAGCTTTACTGTTTGAGGATATGTAAAGCTAAGGCTTCCTTAGATCACTTTTGATTGCAAATATGAGGATTTTATATCCTTCCTCTTTCGGCTGAGAATTTCCACATCTTATGAGGGGAATCAAATCTAAAAACCCTAAAAGTTGAAAATGTTAGATGACCCACATCTTTAGGAATTTACAATTGCTAAAACATACTATTTTCTGTTGACTTTTGAGAAAGCAAAAAGTTTTCCCCCAAGTATTTTTGTTTTGTTGTCAAATGTGACCTAAATTACTACAGGTGTAAAAATTTCAGTAGGTTAACTTGTATGTGTCTTGGCCATATATCCCACGCGAACAAACTGAATTTGGACTGTTGGCAGATGCTTATTGATCATCTTGTGCATGTCTGCTCCAATTGATGTATAGACCAACTCCCTATTTTTTAAGTTAAATGGAAAGTGGTTTTCGCCCAGCAAACATTCCAGACGCTGCATAACTGTGAAATTTTATATAGGATGGGACAAGACGCTCTACCAATTACCAAATCCTTTATATGATTGTGGAGGGAACAAACTATAGAAGATAAAAGTGTCATAGATTCTAGTTGATGTTGTAACAAATCTCCTTTTTTTTTTTTTTTTGGCAATTTCTCATCATAGGATACCATTCTAGACGTCCTAAATCTTTGGGTTCTTATCCAATGTAAAGGAATAATGAAAAATATATAGCATCTTTGAAGGTTTATGCCATCTATTTAGATTAGATTTTGGGAGATTTTCACATAAATATCTTAAGTTTTTGCCTTATTTAAAAAAGAACATAAGTTTTGAAAAACTTCAAATTAGTCCCTAAGTTTTTCAAATAAAAATTCAATTAAGGACATCTATCGATTGAAAGTTGTTTTTTGACAACTTTTTCCCTCAAATTTTTTTAAAATACCCAAATTACCCAACCATTGAAACAAAATCCTCCTTCACTTCCTCTATGTTCTCTTCATTTTCTTCGCCGGCGTCCTCACAGTGATCATGATCAAGGACAACCAGCATCCTACAGCAATCAACTGCATGGAGTGGCTGCCGGAACCATATTATGGCTTGAAATAAAGGGTAATTTGGGTATTTTAAAAAAAACGAGGGAAAAAAGTTGTGAGAAAATAACTTTAAATTGACAAATGTCCTTAATTGAAAACTTCTCGGAAAACTAAAGGATTAATTCAAAAAGTTCTGAAACTTATGTTCTTTTTTAAAATATGGTAAAAACTTAAGCTCTTATTTGAAATTTTCTCCTAGATTGTTCAGCTATACTTTCTTAGTGGAGTAAAATGTATTGAGAAATGTGCATTGTAACTTTACAATCTTACATGATGCAGCATCAGGTTTTTTTTAATATTTAATATTTTACATGGGGGCTGTTTATAATCTTTTGGATTAGAGTTAAACCATCTCCAACACCACCTCTTTTGTTGTTGTTTATTAGGCCGGGTTCTAGGGACATTGATGGATCCACCATACCAAAGGCCCAATGAGCCCAGTATGTGAGCAAGTTCACCTTTACATCATCTGTCCACAGAGATAGTTGCTAAATGCCAGAGTGGCATAGACGGAAGGTTGTCCAAGCTCGGCCCACTTTGTTATAGGGCTTAATATTCATGCCTGGATCCAGCCTTGGCAGGCAGGTTAGGCCCAGGCCAAGCTCACTTACCAAAGTCCATATATGTCTTTGTGCCAAACATCTAATCATTGGCCAGGCCTTTTAGCTATATAGGCTTAAGCCCAGATGCTTATTACTATTGGGCCAGAAAATTAGGCTCAGTTCCGATGACTCCCCTGAAATCACACTCATTTTGAGCCCACGGACTCAAGTCAGGCTCAGGTTTGTGCAGCCTACATACAATTACAAACACACCCATTGTTCTGTAAAGACATCAGGCTCTAGACTATTTTAGTGAGGTTGGACTCTGGGATTTGATTGCAGAGAACTAAAAGGATTAGATGAGTAGACCGTGGGCTTGAACTTGAGCTTGGGCTCATATGTTAATCTTAACTTGATCAAGCTGAACTCAAGCCTCTAAATTAATTTCAGATGAATGGGTCGTAGCTCCAACTCAGCTCATGAACTAATCAAGCCAAGCTCGATCACAAGTCCAACCAAAATGAGACGAGCTGGATCAATTGTTGACAGCCCACGGACTCAAGTCAAAGACCTGGATGAGTTTAAAATTTGGGTGCGTTGATTCACAAGGGTGGGTTTATGGGGGACGGAGTAGTTGGTGTGGAGGATTCAGAATTTAGATTGATCATGCGTAGGCAAAAGGAATGTGAGGGATTTAGATTGACATGGGAGTTGTCAGGTCTTTTCGCCATCCAAGTCTCGATCCCAAGTTGAAAGAATGGAACTCTGCTGTAAGGCCCATTTATTGAATGTATGAGGTATTCTCAAAGTTCACTCCAATAGAAATTGATCACACCATAAGATTGACCCTTTGAATAAAAAAGTAATCAATTAGTCTTAACATATTCATTAATCATTGTTTTTTTTAATCAAAGGGTCAATCTTACACCGGACAAATTCCTACTAGGATAAAATTTAGGGATATGCCATCCACTAGAAGGGAATTTATCTTGAGTGGCTCGGATTTTCGATATGTGGGCTCTACATGGACTTTCTACTCCTTTTAAATCTGGATTTCTCTATTAAAGCCTTAGAGGATCTTTCATCCACTTGTCACATGTCAGGGTCTCTTCCGAATCTCCAATACTTTAAATGATTTTTTTTTCTTGGTAGAAATTTAAGAGTTCGATTCCCTCTTGCAGCTATTACACAGGAAACATGTCATACAGACCAAGATCTCTATTGTGGGGCCCACATAAAGATAATTTCGACTATTCAAGATAAATCTCATCCCCTCAAAGGAAACAACCTCAAGTTTCGGTTCAATAGAATCGGGTCCCACCATCCAATTGAGAGCCCGATTACATTTTCAAGCATGTGTTCACTCTTAGGGAGAGACCCACCCCTATTAAAGTAAAATCTAAAGATATGTCATCAGAGGGGATGAAATTGATTTTGAATGAATCAAATTATCTAGGGATATTGCTTGGAGCACTGACATTCATCCATGAGAGATCAAAGTTTAAGTATTTCCTTTGTGTGGCCGTATAATATAGTACGCATCACACTGCACGATATCACACTATTATTGTTAAGATGATATTTAAAGATTGGCTGTTATGGACAAATCTCATATGTAAGACCAGTGATGCGGTCAATATCCATGTGTATGGTGTTATGCATGAGATTGGGGAATAGCTGGGACAGGGGATACACACTCCAAATTTAAATGACCAGTTGTAACGAAGTTCCTGCCAACGTAGACAACTAATGCCAACCATGTCAATGATGAATTCACGTTTTGTGCTGAAACCAGATACCAAAACCACCCACAGCATCCTATGAACTTTCCAGTAGACAGTGATGGGAAAATCAACGGCTAAAAAAACCACTGTTTTAAAACCACCCCCGTTTCATCCTTGTAAAGAAGATTGTCATATAAATTAATCATAAAAGATATCAAAAGTCATTCTCAAGAATTGTCAAACGGTTCACATCTTAGAACAGTTAGTCTTTTGTGGCGCACTTGAAACCCTGAAACAGACAGGCTTTGAAAGGTAGGACTTATCCAAATTCCCAGCCACTAGAACAAATTGAGATTGGTGTTCGAATGTGTATCATTATTTACGTCAAATTTAGATAAGTGTTAACTTAAAACATTAGGGGATGAAGTATAAAGCACTTTGATCAATCACATAAGCAGATAATATCCTCCTACTTAATTGTATCTTATGAGAAAAAAAAAATCATCCAGCCAAAGCTGAGGTAATAATAAAATTAATCACATCTAAAGAAAAGAATTAGAATAATATATTTTGTATGTGATCAATCTAATGATACAATATGTAAGTAATTTGTTGGTTATGGGCTACAGTGACTTATTTCATAGGTGGGACCAATGATGGATAATTAGAATGGTTTTTGAGCATGTTTGGCAATTAACTAGTTAAGTGAAAGTAAAGTGAATTCAAATAAGAAATGACAAGGGGTCATATCAAAAGTATATGATTTCAAAATTCCCTCCGAGTTTTTCTAAAAATGCTAAAAAAGCAACCTCCTTTCTCCATTAAAAGACAGTAAAACTCTACTTTTCCGTATAAAAAGTTAAAAAAATTTCATACTAAACAATTAAAAAGAAAATACAATCGTAACTCTTTATATTTTATTTTATCTTGATTTGATGCTTCACCTCACCATACTTCAATTCACCGTACATTCGAAGAATCCCTGGCTCATCCAATGAGTTAAAAGAGGAGAACTCCTTAGCCACCAATGTGGAGAGTCCACCAATGCGGAGAGTCCAAGTCATGCAAGTCACGGACTTGATGGCAAGATTCCAAGTGGCTCAAAACCAGGGTTGGAAACTGGGAGCTGGTTTTCTAACTTTGACGCCACTGGATCATCAAAAAATGAACAGTTTGGGCGGGACCCGGAAGCAGGAATAGACGCTGGTTTTTACTATTTTAGAAGGAAAAATATTGCTTTGTTGGATACGTACTACCCTAAATTAAACGTCCACGGCCATTTTGCTCTACTATATATATAACACAACGCAACGCAAGTTCTCTCCAACTTTACTGATTCTGACAAGGTTATTTCAGAAAGAGAGCAAGCAGAAGAAGAAGAATAGAGATGTCGAGCTCGACAGCTGGTCAGGTTATACGATGCAAAGGTATTGGGGAAACAGCCCTCTCCCTGTTGATTACCATCTTATCCATTCATTTGGGAACTTAGTTTGGATTCTAGCTCTTGATATTCCTTGATGGCTTTACCTTATTTGTATATGAATAGTTTGGATAGAGGTTTTGGTTTCTTTGATGGGTTTTCCTTGTATAGATCAATAGTTTGGATTTGAAGTTCTGGTTTCCTTGATGGGTTTTGCTTGTATATGTATATGTCAATATTTTGGATTTAAAAATCTGGTTTCCATGATGGGTTTTGGCAAAAAAAAAAAAAAAATATCTGGTTTTTCTTTATGGGTTTTGGCAATATATGTTAATAGTTTGGATTGAAATCTTTAATTCCTTGATGGGTTTCGCTTGTGTACATCAAAGGTTTCATTACCAGTGGAATGAATATTAAATTAGTAGTTATTTATGGCTGTTGGGTGAAAAACTTGTATCTTCTTCTTCTTCTTCTTCACACGGGTCTTTTTGTGAACTTAGATTTTTTATTTGATTGATTGGTTTTGTCAATGATCTGTTTGGATTCAATTTAATTATAATTGGTTGTCATGTATCTAGCCGCGGTTGCATGGGAAGCAGGAAAGCCGCTGGTGATGGAGGAGGTAGAGGTGGCACCACCTCAAACGATGGAGGTTCGGTTGAAGATCCTCTTTACCTCTCTCTGCCACACTGACGTCTACTTCTGGGAAGCCAAGGTATGTGTATAGATTATAGAATATGGATATGATTGATTAGTTAATTCAATAGAGAGAGGTCGACAAAAGGAGATCCCTTGGTTTTCTGCTTGATTTGTAGTCGTGGATGACTGAAATGAAATGAGTATTGTGAATTTTGCAGGGGCAAACTCCCGTCTTCCCTCGAATCTTCGGACATGAAGCAGGAGGGTATGTCTTTAGCATTTATCTCTCCCCCTTTTTTTTTATTTTCTAGTCTTAGTTTCATTGTTCTAGCCATTTTAGTATTGTTAAATTATTGTTATAATTACTAAAGCTAAAAGCTGGTTGTTGTATGAATTAGTCAGAACCTTCTCCCTCCCAACCCTATTTCAATGAATCCTGAGGGCTCTCTTTTTCTTTTTTTTTTTAGTGCTAATTACTCTGCAAGGTGATCATTGGGTGGCTGTTGGAGAGAGTGGTATCCAATGCTGCAAATGAAATAATCTTCTTAACATAGTTATCTCACTTTATCTTAGGGGTGAAGAAGATCCCCTCATTCCAATGGTGAATATCACTCTGATCTGAGAAACATAATCAGGCCGCTGGACCCTATAGTGCGGTGTTTCTCTTTCACAGGCTACAAATAGAAAGTGCTACTATCTGTTAATAAGAAAAATGCTAACAATAGAAAAGAATAATAGAAAATTGGGATTCTTTCAGTAATACTCAATTCGATCTACATTTCATTGTAATGAGAATCTCTCAGAATTTAAAACATAATATGAAACATAATCAACTATTATGAATTCAATTGTTAATCCTCCGTAGATATATGACAGTAGCCATGTTTTTAAAGATTCAAAACTAACATCAAATCTTGATGCAGTAAATAAAATGAAAGATTCTTTTTAATTTTGATTATGTTACTTGCTTCAAGCAGAAAAGATCTTGTAAGATCTTACACTTCATTAAGCTACCACTTATCCCAAAACCAATTGGTGATAGAAAATGGCACAGCAAAAGTTTTATGATGAGGGCGAGGGCTCGACCACAATTATGACCGCTTAGGAACAAGGGTGGACGTTGACTTCAACAATCCCTCCCTCACTCGAACACCCGACCTACCAGGCTCTGATACTAATTGTAGGATCTTACACCCCGTTGAGCTACCAGTTATCCCAAAACTAATTGGTGATAGGAAACGGCACAGCAATAGTTTTATGGTGAGGGCGAGGACTCGACCATAATTATGACCACTCAGGAGCGAGGGTGGATGTTGACCTCAACAGATCTCTTATTCTATTTCATGTTTGATGAATGTGTATTCAGTTTGGCGTTCAGAATATTTGCTATTGTTGTTATTGTAACTCACTATGATTTTGGGAGAAATTATATGTTTAATGTTGTGGTTTCAGGATTGTTGAAAGTGTGGGAGAGGGTGTAACAGAACTCAAACCAGGGGACCATGTCCTCCCTGTATTCACAGGGGAATGCAAGGAATGTGCCCACTGCAAGTCTGAGGAGAGCAACATGTGTGACCTCCTCAGGATAAACACAGATCGTGGCGTGATGATCAGTGATGGGCAATCAAGGTTCTCCATCAATGGAAAACCCATCTACCATTTTGTTGGTACCTCCACTTTCAGCGAATACACTGTTGTCCATGTTGGTTGTGTTGCAAAAATCAACCCTTTGGCTCCCCTTGATAAAGTCTGTGTTCTTAGCTGTGGGATCTCAACAGGTCATCAACATTACCATTGATCCTACTTTTCAACGTACTTCCTGTGCGATCAGTTTTGAACAAGCCCAGAGACTCTTCTCTAAATGAATTTGGTATTGCTTTTCAGGTCTTGGTGCCGCTCTGAATGTTGCAAAACCAACGAAGGGTTCAACTGTTGCCGTTTTCGGGCTTGGAGCAGTAGGCCTTGCGGTGAGTTTTGTCTCTTATTTCCCACTTTTGTCAATATAATATGCATCTTTTTATTATAACAATAAAAAATTATGTGTGCTTCTCCATTAATGTAAAATGATGTTTGCCATTGTGTGGTTAGGCTGCTGAAGGGGCAAGGATTTCAGGGGCTTCGAGGATCATTGGCATTGACTTGAACCCTAGTAGATTTGATGAAGGTGAATTGCCAATAGGATTATCTTGTTTATTCATAATGAACAAGTTATTTTCCTCAATCAGTGCGTTCTGTTTCTAGATCTACTGTTTCATTAGAGATGGATTACTAATATCGACATTTTTGTTTGATAACAGCCAAGAAGTTTGGTGTCACTGAGTTTGTAAACCCAAAAGACCATGACAAACCAGTTCAAGAGGTTTGCTTCTGAATAGATCTTCTTTTATAAGAATATATCTATTTGTCTTCAAGTGATCTTATACAGTATAGAAGGAAAGTTTTCAGTAGATTGAAAAGATCTTGGAATTGATATATCAGGTGATTGTTGAGATGACTGGTGGAGGAGCAGACCGTAGCATCGAATGTACTGGAAACGTCAATGCCATGATATCAGCATTCGAATGCGTCCATGATGTAATATATCACTAATCTTTTCATATAGTATAATTTCACATAACATCCAGTTTCTAGCCATCTTTACTCCCTAACAATGGCAAAGTTCCAGAAGTATAATATTTTGTTATCAATGTTGTCAGGGTTGGGGTGTTGCTGTGCTAGTCGGCGTTCCTCACAAGGATGCCGTGTTCAAAACCCACCCCATGAATTTGCTGAATGAGAGGACTCTCAAGGGAACCTTCTTTGGAAACTACAAGCCACGCTCTGATCTGCCTTCTGTTGTTGAAAAATACATGAACAAGGTAAAATAGGCACATATTTACTTCTTTTTTACTTATCATGACCAAAATATATCTTTTCTTGCTATAGTTTGAAGAGATTTATGCAACAAAAGCCTGTACTTGAAAAATGGTTTAATCTAATGTTTATGGTTGGATCATATTTTTATCAAATGAACCTACGTTGAGGATTATGCCAGAGACATTCTTTGGTCGTTGTACTATGTTAAAGAAACCAAAGTTCCTCTAGACCACAGGAGATCAGAAGTCAAAATATTCCAGATCTCTACACAGTCTCTTTATGGTCTACACGATCTATTTCTAGTTTTCTACCACCAGAAGATGAAATATGGAAATAGATGGATGGAGAAGAAGAAAATAAATGATCATTCTCAAGCTAATTCAATTCCAATCAGATATTTGTATCTCATCTTAGTGGCTAAGAGATTAGACAAGAGTCACCCTCAGCCTGAAGTCTTCTAAAACACTTGTTGAATAGGAGACAGTTTCTTAAAACAATTAAACTACCAATAATCAGTTGTGGGTTATACTTTATGTTTCACATGTTAGGAGTATTCATCAAAGCACACTATAATATAATGAATAAGCTTACAAAACTCAAATAGATTCCTTCCAAACCAGTGCATTTTTTGTCACTTTGCATGTAGATGACCTAAATAGGTGACATAAAGAAGTGTTCTCATTCTCATGAAAATCGCTTGTGATTCGAATTCATCTTTTTGACTCATGGATTCCATGGTGCAGGAGCTTGAAGTGGAGAAATTCATCACTCATGAAGTCCCCTTCTCTGAGATCAACAAGGCCTTTGAGTACATGCTCCAAGGGGCCGGCCTCCGATGCATAATTCGTATGGAAGGATAGAATGAACTGAATTTCACATGAGAGGATAGAATGGAGTGAGTTTCATCTGCCTGATGTAGGACATAAAATAAAAGGATGGAATGTTTGATGTTATAACAATCTGATGTCTATGCAGAGTTTATTTGAAAAATGGCCTTTTTCCCTTTTATGCGCCATTTGTATAGAGAAGCTAATGTGAACTAAACAGTTTGCTTATATAGTAATCTGTTATGATGGAATGGGATGGTATGGTGATGTACTTCTTATTACCTGATGACTCTGTTCTTATTGCATAGATGAAGATAAGCAGATGTAGCTTTGTCTAGTCAGAGAATGAGATTATTTAGCATATACCATAAACTAGGCTGAGTGTTTTTCACATTTTTAGAGAGAAAGAATGGGACCTTTCCATTAAAAAGGATGGGGAATTTTATTAAACCCGGAAACAGATTTTGAAAAAAAAAAAAAAAAAAAAAAAAAAAACCCATGAACAATAGCACACAAAATAGAAAGGTCGGATGGTAAGCCTCCAAACGGTTTAAAGCTAGGACCTCCAGCTCATTACTGGACTTCCTAACCACAGTAACAAGTGTGGGTCACAATTTAAGTGTTGATGGTGGACTAATGCTAACCATATATTTGGAGAGATTTATGAGGGACAAATGGATTTTCAGGATTAGTGGCTAAGCGAAGTGCATAGTTCTGCCATCTAAAGTTCTTATATTGAAGGGATGGTTTTTAAGATCGATAAGATGTGGGTGTGCAAGTGCCACTGCCAACCAATTTCAGGAACTCTGTTCTTCAAGAGTACTGTCGGCTCATGTGTTAAAATATGTTTGGCAACAAGATCTGATCAGATGGTATAACGAAGCACTATTGATAGATGAAGTACCTCTAATGCTTGTATTATCGTACCTCTCACACCAATCATATCCATGATCTATGCTATGGTCCAAAGGATTATGATGCAATATTCATGATTGACAATGCAATTTGCACAATCTAGGATCGATCTAATGGATAATGTTGACGATGTACTATCCACAATGTAAAAATGTCATCTGATCATGTACATACTCTTCATCATAAAAAAAAAAAATACTAACGTAGATACAGCATCATTATTTCATAGTCCAATTGATAAATCATTGTGTAGGTTAGCCGTAAGTTGTACATAAGTACATATATTGATGATGCAAGATATAGTTTATATAAACTAACATATAATTTATAAATCACAAATTATTTTACAATCTTTCAAATGGCTAAGCCCAATGGATTAGTCTCAAAATATGTAATCATTAACTCAAAAGCACTTGATCTCGTGAATGGATCAAACCAAATGACTACATGATGATCTTAATAATCTTGAAGATCAAATGCAAAGATGCGTAAATTTTAACTAACTCAATCCACATGCAAGATATAAGATGCCAACAATTCAGAAATTGAAGATCCAACAATAGATAGCAACTTAAAATAGAGTTGAATGTGTGGATAAGTGCGTAAAATTCTTAGAGAGAGGCTAAATACACACTGGTATTTTTGCTCTCTCTACATTGGTACTCTTTCCACTCCCCTAAACTTTATACGCATCTTGTTTTGCCCAAAATACCTTAACCTCTACTCATTCAAATTGACAATACAAAATAAAGAAATACCATTTTATCCAAATAAGTACCCACTCTAAAATAGGACCCCTGTTTTGCATGAATGTGTGTAATGTACCACTGCAAAGTGGGAAGAGAACATCACACATATCAGTCCTGTCCATTACTGTCACGACCCGGGCCCGAGATCCGATTACTTCGGACAGACCCCGAGTCGCGAGATCATACTTACTCCCGTAAATCCTGAATTAACCGAAGTTAAGACGAGACTCACAAGGGATATCAAATCACAACACCTGCCAATGTACAATTTGCGGAATATACATACATACATTGACGACAATTAACTTTACATCAAAAGTAAAGTCCACATATACAAAGTGACATTCCAATAAAGTCCACCACTGCACATTTAAAATACAATGCAAGTGGCATCAATATATACAACTCAAAACTAACTATTACAAAAGTATTTATCAAAATATTCAAGTTCGATCGTCCTCTGAACTATGCCCACTCCGCTAAACCTCCTGGAGGTATCGGATGGGCCTCCTCCGCAGGCGGCGCGGCCTCGGCAGGACCGGCACGGGCAACTGGGCCTGTAATGCCATCAATAACACTATGAACACGACGGTTCAGCAATGCATAAATAATCTATGATCAATCATGCTACGTATGTTCATTTCTCAATGCAATAACTCTAGAATTAAATTTAGAACAGTACAAAATCCTGTACAGTGCAGATAACCAATAAGCAATGACTAATTTCAATTTTCAACTACAATAGTAGTACTATCATTACTCAATACAGTTCCTTCCCGGAGGAAGTGTTATTCAGTTCATTTCATTCAGTGTTCATTCATTTCATTCATTTCGTTCCATTTCCTTCATTTCATTCATTTCGTTCGTTTCATTGATTAAGTGGCTTATAGGACTCTTCAGTCCAATGTAGTTCACTTTTCATTACATGACTTATCAATTCATTGACTTTTCAGTCTAAGTGTGGGATCTACCAGTGTCTTGATCAGAGATCACTGGCATCACCACGGAGCTCCGGAACACCCCAATCATCTGCTGCAGCAGGAATTATTCATTGCATTGTTACTTTTAGTAACTGTTCATTAATTCATTATATGAGTAATCATTACGTTGCATTTAGTCAACAATGTCACATACGGGTTAGAACTCCCTATCTATGTCCGTTTCTACTGAACTTTCTTTCACATTTGACAACTAATTAGGTGAGAATATTGGTTACCAAATGCACGTGTTATTATAGATGGACATCACATTTATATGTTTAAGGTGTGCATTTAGTTCCCAAAATTTTCACCCACGATTTCAAAATCCACTGGAATCGATCGGACCGTTAGGTCCGATCGATTGGCTAAATTTTCACTCACAATTAATATTTGGCCAGTACCATGTCGCTGGCGGTTAGCCGGAACTTGACCCGCGGCTAGCCGAAATGCAGTCGGCGGCTAGCCAGAATGTGACTGGCGGCTAGCCGAAATTTCAATTTCAGCCAACCGCCATTTCGCGGTTAGCTCACGGTCAGCTTTCCAGAAGCGGGCAATTTTGACAGAATTTCTGACTCAATTTCGGTCACCTCACGGTTGGTTACCTCGCGGTTACCTCACGGCTACCTCACGGTTACCTCGCGGTTACCTCACGGCTAGCCGAAATTCAAATTTCGGCTAACCGAAAACTGGCGGTTAGCTTTCCAGAAGCTCGCCATTTTCACAGAATTTGACACTTGGCTTCACGGTTAGCCTCGCGGCTAGCCGCAAATAGCCCAGAATGACTCTTTCGAGCTTCAGAACTTCTGAAGCAATTCCTGGAAACTGAGTTTCTCAACTCCAGTCTCTTCAATAATCCATAAAAATCTAAGGAAACACACTCTTGGACTCTTGGAACAACCATTAAGTATTCACATTCAATCCTTAACAATATCCATTCTACAACAAGAAAAAGGGTCTGAGAACCCATTCACTATAACTCAAGAAAGTTGATAAACTAGCATTTGAATCATAGATATGTAATTACACTTGCCTCTTGTGAAGATTGATTGATAGAACTCCTTGTTTTGCTTGGGTTTGTGAAGGAACTTCTTGATTTGAGTGTCTTTCCCTTAAGAGAACTCCAAGAAAGTCCCAGAAGAAGTGAAGAAGGTGGAGAAGATGAAGTGCTCCTCGCTTGAATCACTTCAATCTCGACTTCGTGTTCGGTGGAGTTGAAACGGAAGGAAGAAGAAGAAAAGGAAGGAGGGAGAGAGCCTAGGGTTTTGTCTCTGCAATGGATTTGGGTGGAAATGACTCAGATGACTCATTTCCTTTTATATAAGCCCTCATTTTGCATTGAAATCCACCCAAACAAGGTTATTTACAATTTAAGTCAAATGGAGGGTCATTTGACTGGATTCTCATCAAACGACTTCGAGTCTATTACGAAAGTTGACGTACTCGTCGAGATACACGCGTTGGTATCAAGAGTTTCCGTATTCGACAAAATACATATAAATCCGTATTTACGAAAAAGGTCTCATTTTCTTTGTTTAGACTTAAAACTCATTCAATTCATTTAATCTTCTCATTATCAGTTCATTACACTCATTTGTGACTAGTCTCACTAAGCTTAGTCATTAAGTACCATCAATCTAGTTAAACACGATTAACTAACTTCAATTTCAATTAATTAGAGTTAATCTCGATTAACTCGGGATGGGGCCTTACAATTACAAGATAGAGACAGATGACACATACTGGGTAAATGCTAAGGTACGTGGAGAAAATTGTCTACATCATTTCTTCTTTAACATGCACCTTCAAAGATAACTATAGTTTCATTTCATTTTTTTTTTTTTTTTCAACAAATGCCCATCTACATAAATGACATGTCATAATTTGCAAGACATGTGTGAAGAACATCATTTCTGTGTTGGGCAAAAGTTAATCATATGAAGATGCATGCCATTACAAGATTACATATTTTACATACAATCAACCCTATCACATATCTAACTTTAATTTGAAATGCAAACTTCAAATGAAAAATGTTTCTATGAGAGTAACTCTCATACTACTATGAGAATAGGGGGAGAGACTCTTATATTTACTATGTTGGCATTGGATATGGATCTAGTGGGTCTCCCTCCCCTAACTCTCATAGTAGTGTGATAGTTACTTTTATATGAACATTTTCCAACTTCAATAACATGCTTAAATATATGTGAGGGTAATTTTTTATACTGTGCATTTAAAATTTTGAGGAATTCCGGTCCTTGGAATTTGCTTGCTCTAGATGGTCCTTTGGAATACCATTGCCTACAAAATTCCATGGATGCCACGTTTCCACAGATAAAGGGTCTTTTAGGCCCTATTTGTTTGCATTAAAAATAAAAAGTGATTGAATACATAAGTGGTTAAAACTGAAGATCAAACGTGGATCTCCAAAAATGAGCACGGAATAGAACATCTACTTTTGATTTGATCACCCTAAAAAGAAATGTTAGTTGTTCAATTTTAACCAC
This sequence comes from Umbellularia californica, assembly GCA_028538565.1. Taxonomy (NCBI): domain Eukaryota; kingdom Viridiplantae; phylum Streptophyta; class Magnoliopsida; order Laurales; family Lauraceae; genus Umbellularia; species Umbellularia californica. The sequence goes on along the minus strand of JAPQWN010000007.1, from coordinate 69,699,135 downwards.
CCTATGTATTCTAATTCAATCGCTATAAGTTATAGTTTTCCGTCAAAATTTAAATAGGCTATAAGATATATGTCGTTCTCTAAATCCACTTTTAACAAACAAACGAACATGAAGCAAGCTGTCACATCATTTTCAAAGAAGGAAAAAACCCCTAACACCTCAAATTCTTAGTAGAAATTCTAAACAAAGAAACATCCCAAAATAAGATTACTTATTTAATCCATAACCATGTAACAATTTTTTTTTGGAACGGTCCAGATGATCTCCCTGCGGGAGCCATGATGGAATTCTACAAATTTATGACACGGTTCCGTATGATAGCTACGACAGAGGATCCTGAGTCTTATTTATTGCTTGCTTCTTACCCATAGACCATCAGGTCACAATAGTCACATAGTGTACTAATGCATGCACGAAGAATAATAAAGATGGGGAACAAATTCTCCAACCACCTGCTGCCCTAAGTAGCAAGGTTGTCTCATCTCATATCACTATGCAGGACCAGTGGCGGACCCACAATTTTAATTTGGAGGGTGCGGATCCAAACAGGAAATTGGGTTTTTGGAATGGACTCAGGATTTCCATATGGGGTTTCTTGGGACAAACGCATGATTTTTATATGGGTTTTCAAAACCGAGCTAGAATTTTCATTATGGATTTAGAAGCGGACAAAGGTTTAATGGATGCGACCGCCCCCACATGGATGCACTTAGGTCCGCCCCTATCCAGGACCCCTCCCAGGTTGGTCTCACATCAGTTACTGTACCTCCATCCAGATCTAGTAATAATAAAAAGAAAGGTTGCATTAAGCCCCACTGTCAATGAGGACCACGGAATTACATTATGAGCGCAAATTAAAAATTAATTATCGATTCATAAATCATTACCTTTGATTGAATGGTAAAATATCATATGAAGCCAGTTTTTTTCTCTATAACTATAACACACTCATTTAGTAGTTTAGTTCCGTGGCATCAGAATCACCTTTTTTTAACAAAGTGTGTGTGCATGGGTGCAAAGAGTGAATGAGAAGATTTTCCAACAGAGACATGAATTCTGCCTAATTCGCCTAGAGTGCCTATTTTGGGAGAGAATTTACTTGGCCAAGGTCAATTCACTTGAATATTATTAGGAGAAAAGAAAAAAAAATGGTTTTCTGCAAAATCAACCAAATCCATACATGGTGGGGCTATCTTATAAATAAGCACAGACTAAACAAGGATGTTTGGGATGTTACATTTGCTCTTTTGAATGTGTTAAGAGCCGGCAATACCTTGGTAACAATGACTGACTTGGATGGAGTCCTCTTAAATCAAGATGATGGTCCAAGAAAGGAAAGAAAATTAGAAGAAGAAAAAAACATTGGCCACCCCAAGAGAAGATCTCTCATTCAGGTTTATTGTTGCACTGATAGCTAGCCCATCCCAATCAAATGCGAAATTTCTTCCGATCAATCTGATGGTGGGTCCATGCCTTATCATCATTTAACGATCATCCAATAAAAACCTCACATTTGGTATTTTTTGGATAATAAAATAGATCAGATTTTGGATGGAGTTAGAATTATGACCCAATCCTAACCTCCCCTCACAATAAAAGAACCCAAGATAAAAATAAAAATAAAAATAAAAATAAAAAGATGGAGGAAAAGAAGCAGCAGAAATTTTTATCAATACAATTGAACAAGTATCAATTAAAAAATGGTATTTTAATCTTCCCATTAAGGTTGCCAATGGTGACTCTGTGTTAAGGTCAATGTGGTTGACACAAACAGGAGCAGATGTAAATTGCATAAGAAAAGTGCTAATTTTTCCAAAGTATTTTGAAGAATCTACTCAAGCATTTATGACATAAAATGGAAAACGGCTTCAAATAGCCTTTAACATTGCAAAAGTTCATGCTTGCGTAGAAACCACTCGTCATCAACTTTGTTTTAGGAAAGTATTTAAGTCAGGAAGCAGTATTCCTAAAAAGTGTGTGGGAGACAATCAGGGGACTCAAATCATCCTCGGAGGTTCCACTTCCTCTTTACGGAAATCAAGCCCCTATCTTCTCAAGGTTATGTCGAGTTTAGGCATGTTAGAAGGTCAGCAAATGCAATGGTGGACTCTCTAGCAAAACAAGGGGTAGATAAGTTTATTCCCTTGATTGCTTATACCATGTAATGGTCTTTCTTTGTTCTTTGGGTATAAGGCTCTTATACCTATTGGTGGGGGTGTATTGTTTTTTTTTCGTTTGCCTTCATTTTATTATAATTTTGTTGTCCAGAATAGTTAGCTTGGATCTTGATAGCTAACTGACCGTCCGCTTTCACTGTATCTATTGTCCCTTTCATTTGCTTTCTAAAATAATGATCAATAATTTCTTAGTCGACAAACTTCTTATAAATAGCTAAAAAACTATTTTGAGCATAAAAAATATATAAAATCATGATAAAATAAGCTCCACCGTATAAAAAATATAAAAAATCATGATAAAATAAGCTCCACCGTAGGATTATTATATAGGTAAGGAGTAAAGGTTATGAGGTGGATATGTAAATGGGACCTTTGACTTTCTCGAGTATTAAATTACTGAGGTAATGATTGGATATTTATTTTTAATCCTTCCCTTAATTTCAGTTTTCATCATATGGGAGGTATTCAGTTATACGAAATGATTAGACCCTGAGGTCATTTAAATACATTGGCCACATCTATATGCGTTGTGCCTATATTCAATTTTCAATGAACCGATTGGATGTGCTTGTGGTCAAAATAGAATTGCAGCTGCTGCTGGCCTGTATGTTTTAAAAAGAGGAAGAGCAAGGAGGAGTCAATAGTAAACTTAAAGAGGGGAAGGAGTCAAGTTAGAGAAAATTAAAGGGGGGCGTACAGTTAAAAAAAGGGGCATTTGGGCGGAGGTCCCTTAACTGTGATTTTTATTGCAAGCGGTCCACAATACTTTATCATACTGACAACAGTCCTCTTGTAACTGAAAAGGACAAAAACGCCCTTGTACATGTCAACAAAAGCAAAACTCAAACAAATTTATCTGAGTTTTCAAAACTCAGATAAAACTCAGATAAATTTATCAGTCTTCTAAGGCAGTCTTCTCACTGTTTAAACCATGGTTATAATCAGATATGTAGCCTGTAGACTGTGGTCCTGGACCATCCTTTCACATGTTAAAACCACTTACAGATTGACTGACTTGGGCTTTCTTGAAATTAGGACATAGGATACCTTGTGAATACAACAACCAGAACATGTTTGGTTTCTCCCATAGTTCCCTGCTCCTGCTCCTTCTTCTCCTTCTGTCTACTGGTAGAGAAAGAAAACGCGAATAATAAATCACAACCACTACAATAAGAAATGAGAGATGGATGTGGGTCGTCGGATGGCACCGCTTCACATAGCTATTTGTTTGAAACTCAGAAAAGTTCTTCAAAACTCAGATAAATTTGTCTGAGTTATGCCAGAAACTCAGATAAATTTATCTGAGTTGTACCAGAAACTCAGATAAATTTGCCAAAACTCAGATAAATTTGGCAAATTTATCTGAGTTCTGCCAGAAACTCAGATAAATTTATCTGAGTTTCTGGCAGAACTTCGACAAATTTATCTGAGTTTCTGTCCAGTTTATCAGAGATTCTGGGAAATTTATCTGAGCTCGGCAACACCAAAAGTTAGAATACGGAAAATCAGATTCTAATAAAAATCGAAATCCAAAACAAAAAAACTTGATGACCACAATCCAATCGAAAAAAGAGAGGGAGGAAACAAGAAAAAATGCAAAATGCTCTCTTTCAAATCAGTTGTAGAGAAAAAGAGAGATTTGGAAGAAACTTTAGATGAAAGAGCAAGATCAAGTAAAACTGTGTCTATCTTTGAAGAAATGAAAGAGAGAGAATCGGAAGTCATGGTGGCGACGGAAGGTGCTCTGCAACGATATTCTGCAACTATGGAAAGGAATGGAAAATGGAAAATGAGAGAAGAAGAAGGAAGGAGTTTTCTGGTACAGTTGAATGGGGCAAATTAGTCATGAAAATACATGACGTGGCATATTAGGGACCTCTCACTAAAGTATCTCCAGCTGTCTGGACTATAGACATTAGAGAAAAAGTGGTTGTCCTTGATGCCTTAGAAGACCGTGCTCAAGGACTTTTGGCTAATTTACCCTTAAAAAAAACACAAAAAGACAAAATCTAACCCCTCCCACAATTATCCAAGTGGAGAGGGTCAAACGAATTGGTTTAAGGTATCACACATCGAGGGATGTAAACTTAAGTTTTGGTCCGCGTCATGGTAGACATGAAACCGAAATTGATTTGAAAATGATTTTTTTGTTTTGGAACCGGAATCATTAATAAGAAGATGGAATCGAAATTAAAACCGATATGGGACTCTTCCAGGTCCGGATCCAAGTAGAAAATGATATGGAAAAAAAATTAATTTCTAAAAAAAATTCTCCAAAATCGAGGCAATATGTCAAGTCTCACGTCCATGGATTGAAACAAAAATGGAATCGAATCCCGACCTCTTCATGGGTCCAAAAAAGTTACTCAAACTCAAATGCATTTACTAATTGAAGCCTAATTAAGAATCCAAACTTAATTTTTTATGAGTCGGAACCTCCGAATAGTTGAAGAATTGAAAACCCATTTACATCCTTAACCACATCCATGTTTTACACATGTTTAAAGATTTACCTGTGGATGGTTCGTATCATTTCAGGCAAGTAGACCAATACACAAAAATAATTAATTAATTAATTAATTAATTAAATAATAATAAAAGACGTTATGTTACGTGATAGACCCAACAACCATTAAATAAAACTTTAAAGGGATTGTACTGTCCCTTCATACTTATGTCAGATCAATCAATTTCTTACTCACCCTTTCGATTACTCATTCTAACCAAGTAGTGGCCTACTTGAAAGTAACAGTGAAATGGTCATGTTCAGACATGTTAAAAGGTGGGCAAATGCAACTGTAGCGAAATAAGGGATAGATAAATTTCTTCTCTTGATTGCTTACACCATGTAATTATCTTTTTTTTGTTCTTTGGGTATAAGGCTCTTATACCCATTGGTGGTGGTGTATTGTTTTTTTGTTTGTCTTCGTTTTATTATAATGTTTCAGTTACCGTTGATTAAAAAAAAAAACAGAAAAAGAAAGAAGACAATTTCCACTTGTTACAAAATAAAACCTTAATTATTTGTTTCTATTTTTGTTGTCCTGATCAGTTTGCTTGGATCTTGATCGCTAAGTGACTGTCCGCTTTTATTGTATCTGTTATCCCTTTCATTTGCTTTCTAAAATAATGATCAATAATTTCTTAGCCGACAAACTTCTTATAAATAGCTATACACCTATTTTTAGCATAAAATATATAAAAAAATCATGATAAAATGAGCTCTACCATAGGATTATTATATAGGTGAGGGGTGAATGATATGAGGTGGATATGTAAATGGAATCTTGACTTTCTCGAGTATTAAATTACTGAGGAAATGATTGGATATTCATTTTTAATTCTTCCCTTAATTCAGTTTTCAGGAGGTATTCAGTTACACGAAACGATTAGACCCTGAGGTCATTTAAATACATTGGCCACATCTACATGCATTATGCGTATATCCGATTTTCAATGAACCGATTGGATGTGCTTGTGGGCAAAATAGAAGTGCAGCTGCTGCTAGCCTGTTCGTTTTAAAGAGGAAGAGTAAGGAGTTGGTGTCAAGTCCAGAGAAAAAAGAGGGGGAGTAGAGTTAAAAAAGCTCAAAAAGACAAAATCTTACCCCTCCCATAATGATCCAAGTTGGAGAGGGTCAAACAAATTGGTTTCATCGAGGGATGTAAACTCGTAGGTTTTGGTCCGAGTCCAAGGTAGACATGTTAGCCGAAATCGTTTTGAAATTGGTTTCATTGTTCTGGAACCATTAATGAAAAGATGAAATCAGAGTAAAAAACTGAGATGGGACTGTTCCAGGTTTAGATCTAAGTAGAAAATGAAATGAAAAATAAAATCTTAATTTATAGTAAAGATTTTTGAAAATTGAGGCAATGTGTCGAGTCTCACGTCCATAGGTTGAAATCAAAGTGGAATCGAATCTAGACCCATTCATGGGTCCAAAAAAATTACTCTGACTTAAACACATTTACTTATTGAAGGCTAAATAAAAATCTAAACTCAATTATGGATTTAGAAGCGGACAAAGGTTTAATGGGTGTGACCGCCCCCACATGGATGCACTTAGGTCCGCCCCTATCCAGGACCCCTCCCAGGTTGGTCTCACATCAGTTACTGTACCTCCATCCAGATCTAGTAATAATAAAAAGAAAGGTTGCATTAAGCCCCACTGTCAATGAGGTCCACGGAATTACATTATGAGCGCAAATTAAAAATTAATTATCGATTCATAAATCATTACCTTTGATTGAATGGTAAAATATCATATGAAGCTAGTTTTTTTCTCTATAACTATAACACACTCATTTAGTAGTTTAGTTCCGTGGCATCAGAATCACCTTTTTTTTAACAGAGTGTGTGTGCATAGGTGCAAAGAGTGAATGAGAAGATTTTCCAACAGAGACATGAATTCTGCCTAATTCGCCTAAAGTGCCTATTTTGGGAGAGAATTTACTTGGCCAAGGTCAATTCACTTGAATATCATTAGGAGAAAAGAAAAAAAAATGGTTTTCTGCAAAATCAACCAAATCCATACATGGTGGGGCTATCTTATAAATAAGCACAGACTAAACAAGGATGTTTGGGATGTTACATTTGCTCTTTTGAATGTGTTAAGAGCCGGCAATACCTTGGTAACAATGACTGACTTGGATGGAGTCCTCTTAAATCAAGATGATGGTCCAAGAAAGGAAAGAAAATTAGAAGAAGAAAAAAACATTGGCCACCCCAAGAGAAGATCTCTCATTCAGGTTTATTGTTTGCACTGATAGCTAGCCCATCCCAATCAAATGCGAAATTTCTTCCGATCAATCTGATGGTGGGTCCATGCCTTATCATCATTTAACGATCATCCAATAAAAACCTCACATTTGGTATTTTTTGGATAATAAAATAGATCAGATTTTGGACGGAGTTAGAAGTAGGACCCAATCCTAACCTCCCCTCACAATAAAAGAACCCAAGATAAAAATAAAAATAAAAATAAAAAGATGGAGGAAAAGAAGCAGCAGAAATTTTTTTCAATACAATTGAACAAGTATCAATTAAAAAATGGTATTTTAATCTTCCCATTAAGGTTGCCAATGGTGACTCTGTGTTAAGGTCAATGTGGTTGACACAAACAGGAGCAGATGTAAATTGCATAAGAAAAGTGCTAATTTTTTCAAAGTATTTTGAAGAATCTACTCAAGCTTTTATGACATAAAATGGAAAACGGCTTCAAATAGCCTTTTACATTGCAAAAGTTCATGTTTGCGTAGAAACCACTCGTCATCAACTTTGTTTTAGGAAAGTATTTAAGTCAGGAAGCAGTACTCCTGAAAAGTGTGTGCGAGACAATCAGGGGACTTAAATCATCCTCGGAGGTTCCACTTCCTCTTTGCGGAAATCAAGCCCCTATCTTCTCAAGGTTATGTCGAGTTTAGGCATGTTAGAAGGTCAGCAAATGCAATGGCGGACTCTCTAGCGAAACAAGGGGTAGATAAGTTTATTCCCTCGATTGCTTATACCATGTAATGGTCTTTCTTTGTTCTTTGGGTATAAGGCTCTTATACCTATTGGTGGGGGTGTATTGTTTTTTTTGTTTGCCTTCGTTTTATTATAATTTTGTTGTCCAGAATAGTTAGCTTGGATCTTGATAGCTAACTGACCGTCCGCTTTCACTGTATCTGTTGTCCCTTTCATTTGCTTTCTAAAATAATGATCAATAATTTCTTAGTCGACAAACTTCTTATAAATAGCTAAAAAACTATTTTTAGCATAAAAAATATAAAAAATCATGATAAAATAAGCTCCACCGTATAAAAAATATAAAAAATCATGATAAAATAAGCTTCACCGTAGGATTATTATATAGGTGAGGAGTAAAGGATATGAGGTGAATATGTAAATGGGACATTTAACTTTCTCGAGTATTAAATTACTGAGGTAATGATTGGATATTCATTTTTAATCCTTCCCTTAATTCAGTTTTCATCATATGGGAGGTATTCAGTTACACGAAACGATTAGACCCTGAGGTCATTTAAATACATTGGCCACATCTATATGCGTTGTGCCTATATTCGATTTTCAATGAACCGATTGGATGTGCTTGTGGTCAAAATAGAATTGCAGCTGCTGCTGGCCTGTATGTTTTAAAAAGAGGAAGGGCAAGGAGGAGTCAAGAGTAAACTTAATGAGGGGAAGGAGTCAAGTTAGAGAAAACACAAAAAGACAAAATCTAACCCCTCCCACAATTATCCAAGTGGAGAGGGTCAAACAAATTGGTTTAAGGTATCACACATCGAGGGATGTAAACTTAAGTTTTGGTCCACGTCATGGTAGACATGAAACCGAAATTGATTTGAAATTGATTTTTTTGTTTCGGAACCGGAATCATTAATAAGAAGATGGAATCGAAATTAAAACCGATATGGGACTGTTCCAGGTCCGGATCCAAGTAGAAAATGATATGGAAAAAAAATTAATTTCTAAAAAAGATTTTCAAAATTCGAGGCAATATGTCGAGTCTCACGTCCATGGGTTGAAACAAAAATGGAATCGAATCCCGACCTGTTCACGGGTCCAAAAAAATTACTCAAACTTAAATGCATTTACTAATTGAAGCCTAAATAAGAATCCAAACTCATTTTTTTATGAGTCGGAACCTCCTAATAGTTGAAGAATTGAAAACTCATTTACTCCTTAACCACATCCATGTTTTACACATGTTTAAAGATTTACCTGTGGATGGTTCGTATCATTTCAGGCAAGTAGACCAATACACAAAAATAAATAAATAAATAATTAATTAATTAAATAATAATAGAAGACGTTATGTTGCGTCATAGACCCAACAACCATTAATTTAAACTTTAAAGGGGTTGTACTGCCCCTTCATACTTATGCCAGATCAATGAATTTCTTACTCACCCTTTCGATTACTCATTCTAACCAAGTAGTGGCCTACTTGAAAGTAACAGTGAAATGGTCATTTTCAGACATGTTAAAAGGTCGGCAAATGCAACGGCGGACTTTCTAGCGAAATAATGGGTAGATAAATTTATTCTCTTGATTGCTTACACCATGTAATTGTCTTCTTTTATTCTTTGGGTATAAAGCTATTAAACCTGTTGGTGGTGGTGTATTGTTTTTTTGTTTGCCTTCGTTTTATTAAAATGTTTCGGTTACCGTTGATTTAAAAAAAAAGAAAAGAAGACAGTTTCCACTTGTTACAAAATAAAAGCTTAATTATTTGTTTCTAATTTTGTTGTCCTGAACAGTTAGCTTGGATCTTGATAGCTAACTGACTGTCCACTTTCACTATATCTGTTGTCCCTTTCATTTGCTTTCTAAAATAATGATCAATAATTTCTTAGCCGACAAACTTCTTATAAATAGCTATACACCTATTTTTAGCATAAAATATATAAAAAAATAATGATAAAATGAGCTCTACTATAGGATTATTATATAGGTGAGGGGTGAATGATATGAGGTGGATATGTAAATGGAACCTTGACTTTCTCGAGTATTAAATTACTGAGGTAATGATTGGATATTTATTTTTAATTCTTCCCTTAATTCAGTTTTCAGGAGGTATTCAGTTACACGAAACGATTAGTCCCTAAGGTCATTTAAATACATTGGCCACATCTACATGCATTATGCGTATATTCGATTTTCAATGAACCGACTGGATGTGCTTGTGGTCAAAATAGAAGTGCAGCTGCTGCTGGCCTGTTCGTTTTAAAGAGGAAGAGTAAGGAGTTGGTGTCAAGTCCAGAGAAAACTTAAAGAGGGGGAGTAGAGTTAAAAAAGCTCAAAAAGACAAAATCTTACCCCTCCCATAATGATCCAAGTTGGAGAGGGTCAAACAAATTGGTTTAAGGTATCACATCGAGGGATGTAAACTCGTAGGTTTTGGTCAAAGTCCAAGGTAGACATGTTAGCCGAAATCGTTTTGAAATTGGTTTCATTGTTCTGGAACCATTAATGAAAAGATGAAATCAAAGTAAGAACTGAGATGGGACTGTTCCAGGTTTAGATCCAAGTAGAAAATGAAATGAAAAATAAAATCTTAATTTATAGTAAAGATTCTTGAAAATTGAGGCAATGTGTCGAGTCTCGCGTCCATAGGTGGAAATCAAAGTGGAATCGAATCTAGACCCATTCATGGGTCCAAAAAAATTACTCTGACTTAAACACATTTACTTATTGAGGGCTAAATAAGAATCCAAACTCAGTTTTTAATGAGTTGAAACCTTCGAGTAATCGAAGAATTAAAAATCCATTTACATCCCCAACCACATCTATGTCTTAACCCCGAATTATATCACTCCAGACAAAGCCCAGCACAATGAAAGAAAAATAAATAAATAATAATAATAAATGACGTTATGTTACGTCATAGACCAAACCACATTAAATAAGACTTTAAGTTGTTGTGCTGCCCCATCATACTTACGTCACATCAATTAATTTCTTACTCTCTGTTTTCTGTACTCATTCTAACCAAGTAGTTACCTAGATTAGATCCGGATATCTTGTTTGTACCAAACATGAAAACCTGTTTATACCAATTGGGGGTAGCACATGGAGAGAAGATGTCCCAACTCTCTCCTCGAATGAATAAAATAAAATCTTTTCCCCTATGTGGCGCCCGTTGGACAGGGGATCCGTTTCCGGCCTACTTGAAAGTAACAGTGAAATGGTCATTTTATTTTGAGATGAGAATCTGAAAAAGACATTCACATACACCTTCCGATTAAGTTTCTGTTTTAAAGGGGTGCTGGCGGCCATGATAGCTACTCAATCTTACATCTTCTTCACCATGACCTCTACCTTATTCAACGGGATTGAGCTAGACAAGCCACTATTTACAGAGACCCATAACTTGGATCATCTCAACCATCCCTCCAATCCAGTCCCTACCATCAGATCACTAGAAAATGTCGATGCTCAAGGTTCTGATCAATCGGATTCCTTAAGCATGCTTCAGCTAGACATGAATGCGAGCAACAACGACAAGCTCGCGTGGCTCAGATCTGAGTTGTTAGGTGGAGATATAGAATTTGACACACCATTTGGGAAACGGATCCTCACCTATGCGGACCACACTGCCTCGGGCCGTGCTCTACATTACATTGAGAATTTTATCTTAAGAAACGTACTTCCATTTTATGGTATGTTCATTAAGTACTTTGTGATTGATAATGCTTATTGTTTTTGTTGTTTGCTTTACATTATCCAACTTTTGAAAGATGTCATGATTCTTAATTTGTTGAGTTTATGATATGTTGGATTGTGGAGTGAGTAGAGAATTATAAGAACACATGGTCACCCCAGATTGATGGAAATAAGATGATGATGATGTGGAGGCAAATTTGTATAGGAAACACTCACACAAACGACAGCTTTGTGGGGCATAGAACAACAAAAATGGTGCATGAAGCCGCCGCATACATCAAGCGCTGCATGGGGGGAGGACTAGACGACGCTCTCTTGTTCTGCGGTTCGGGCACCACTGCTGCAATCAAGCGCCTTCAAGAGGTAATGGGTATTGCAGTTCCTTCGACATTGAAAGAAAGGGTAGTGAAGAGCCTGAGGAATGAGGAGAGGTGGGTGGTTTTCCTTGGACCATATGAACACCACTCAAACTTCCTCTCATGGCATGAAAGCCTAGCAGAGGTGGTAGAGATAGGCCTCAATGATGAGGGCTTAGTGGACATGGAAGCGCTGAGAGATGAACTCGAGTTGTTCAAGCACTGCAACCGTCCTATGCTGGGATCCTTCTCTGCTTGTAGCAATGTCACCGGCATCTATTCCGACACTCGTGCACTCGCTCGGCTTCTCCACCAATATGGTGCTTTTGCGTGTTTTGACTTTGCTGCAAGGTGCTACCCAAAGTTTACATTACATAGATCTAGCTCAGTTGATGAAGAAAACAAATCTAGATTATGATCTGATGTTTAAGTTGCCTAGATCATTTATATATGATGGGAGAGATTTAGTAACACAAATTTACTACTTTGAAGGTTGCTCAAAGGGGTTTGTTTTATGTTTTGTGCAGTGGACCTTGTGCAGAGATAGACATGAGATCCGGAGATATCGAAGGATATGATGCTGTTTTTCTAAGTCCACATAAGTTTGTCGGCGGGCCCGGAACCCCAAGCATCCTTCTGATGAGCAAAGCCCTCTATCAGCTGGCGTCTTCTCCCCCTTCTACTTGTGGAGGAGGAACTGTTTGTTTTGTCAATAGCTTCAATAACAAAGTGATACCTCAAAGCACTAGAATCTCTGTTAAAATAAGTTTAGAATGTTGTGTACGATTGAACAATCTTTTATATGAACCAACTGCTCTGAATTCCAATGGACATTAATTTAAATCCAATGGATCTAAATTAGGCAGTTCTCAGGTTTGGTTTTTTTTTTTTTTTTTTTGATAACATGGGAACCCGCTGACCCCCCTTTGGGGAATCATAGGTAAACCCAGGGATACATAGAACGACCCACTAGCCCTAAGTTCTCATGTGTGTACCAACACCTAAAACGGATTAGATGTTGGGCCTCCACCTATGTAACGTAATTGATAGTTATCATTCAATTCCCATCAGAATTAAAAAAAAATTAACTCTTGATAGATGATACCTATTTTTAACCCCTTACTGTTGCAATTTTTAGGATACTCTGTATCACAATGATATTGAAGAGAGAGAAGATGCTGGAACTCCGCAGATTGTACCAAAGATTAGAGCTGCACTTGCATTCTGGGTGAAGGAATACATGGGTTATGAACTCATCGATTCACTCGAGAAGGCTTACATGGATGTAGCACTTAAAAGACTACTCCCAATTCCCAACATATGCGTGCTAGGAAATACACATGCAAGACGACATCCTATCCTTTCCTTCCTTGTTTTCACAAGTTTCTCTATGGACCCAAAAACTGAGAATAGAGATACAGGAATTTATATGTGGGGAGAGGGAGAAAAGAAGAAAAACAAGCCCCTCCATGGTCGTTTCGTTGCAAAGCTTCTAAATGATCTTTTTGGCATACAGGCTCGAGGTGGGTGCGCTTGTGCTGGGCCTTATGGTCACTACCTGCTTGGCGTGAAGGAGCCTCTCTCGCTTGCACTTCGATCGGCCATCCAAAAGGTATGCTTGAATATTACCTGATACTAATTGAGTAGTTGGAACCAACATTTGTAGTGGTTTTTGGGCAAATTTAGATGTACCCCAAATCACTCCACCCTGCATTCACAGTTGAGTTTGGGGGTGCTCTACTTATCTTCCTATTTCACCCCAAATCATTATCCGTGACTACAACTAAAATTGGTTTGGAAATTGAGGCAGAGAAGTAGTTATTGAATGTTACTCTCAAAACTAGATCACAAAAAAGCATTGTGGGATGCTTGACCATAAATTATTCTCAAGTCCTCATCAACTTCTATATTTTGGAAACATCCAAACTCACCATTGACTGTTCAGTGGAAAAGTGAGTGCAACCTATTCATCATTCATTCTTCAATTGTATATATGTAGAGAATAGCAAAATAGTTATTACAGCACATGTAGGGCATTGGTTATGCATCACCCACAAAGGAAGCAGGTCCTAGTATCAGTATGTCTTGTCTTGCCTGAATCAATCATGTAAGGATCCCCCAAAAGAAAGTGCATTGGTTTAGAGTCTTTTTTAACATTTATCTTGTCATCATTATTGTTGTTACTGCAGGACTATGAAGGGCTAAAGCCAGGGTGGACAAGAGTGAGCTTCTCATACTGCATGTCAAAGGAAGAGTTTGAGTTCATCTTAGCATCCATTAAATTCGTGGCAGAGTATGGTGAACGTTTCCTTCCTCTCTATCACTTCAACTGGCGAAGTGGCAGCTGGACCTTCAGAAAGAGATCCAATAAGGGGAACATAGCAACGAATGAAATTGGACTTGATCTAATCAACTTATCTATAAAATTTGGTAGTGCAAATGAGAACAAAGAAGAGAATGAAGGGAATATGTCTGATAATGATAAAAGGGTCCGCAACGTGATTAATAAGTACACATCATACTTGGAGAGAGCTAATTGCATTGCTTATTCCCACCCTAAGATCCCTCCCCAACGCAAAGTTTCAGAAGATATAGACCCAAGCCTCATCCTCTTCAGAATCTGACCTTAAGGTGTTCGTGTAATTATGTGTTACATGAAGCAGTGCTTGATGAACATCTAAGCTCTGATACCAATTTGATGGAATGCTCTGCTACAACATTGCTGGAACTGAAGTTCGTATTCTGTATATACTAAGATTTCCTTCAATAAATACTCATGTTTATGTTCTGTGTACTAAGGTTGACAGAACGAAATATTGAAGTTACGGCGAAAACATAAATCGCTATGTTGAAACTTCTTTGTAGCAAACCTAATGGAGTGTGTGTGCTTGTGTATGTGGGGTTGTACGGCCAAAGGGCCGTACAGAGCCCCTGCTCTAAATCAAACGAACAAAAGACTTATATATAAATCAAATTTTAAGATATCAAGAGATTTCTCTACACCAAAACACTTGACAATCTCCAAGACCTCCACACACACTCTTGCTTCACACTCTTGCTTCACACACTTTCTTCACACACTAGCAAAAAACTACTACATAACCTTATATAGACTACAAAAGGACACTTTTAAAAGACATGACTTTACATATATCAAGACAACAATAAAAAACCATGACCTTTAGCTTTTCTAGATTACCTTTGTCCTTTAGACTTTCCAAAAAGACTTTTGGATACTCAAGGAGATTTCTTGATTTTCTCATTGGAATATTAAAAGTAATAATTCCAACATAACTCCCCCTTACTTTTAATAATCAATTCACATTGGAGTCGACAATCCTTCCCCAGATTTCAATTCTTCAATCTTTTTCTCATAGCCTTGATGCGAGCTTCATAAAAATTCTTCATAACCTGTGTTGAAGCTTTCAGCTTATTCATCTCTTCTTGTAAAAACACTCCATGTTTTTTCAAATTCTCAACTTCATCAAGATCATCACACCTGTTAACATTGATCACTTTGATTTCACCCGAATCCTGAAGAACTTTCAATGCATGCGAAGCTGCACTTTCTTCGGCTTTCTTCTTTGATGACTTTTAATGTCCACTAATGGAGTAGGAATATTCATTGAGTATAAAATGAACTGTTGCAATGAACTTTGACTCGTGGTCAGGTCCAACTCTCATAAAAAGCATATATACTTAGGAAGGGTGCATACAAGCTTCGCTACAGCTTCTTGTAATACTGTTTTGAAAGGGATTTCAACAATCACCATTCTCTGAATCACTTTTTTTTAAACAGAAAAATTCAGTTAAGAGAAGAAACTTGTTCTCACTACTAGAAAAAGGACTTTTAGCGGCCGCCAAACGCCGTCGCTAAAAGTCCGCTGGCGGTCGCTAATAGTCTTTAGCGACCGCCTAGCGACCGCGAAGGAGGGGCCGCGGAAACCTCGTCGCTAATACTATTAGCGACCGCCAGTCGAAAAAAAAAATTTTAATTTTTTTTAATTTTTAAAGGTATTAGCGACCGCCATTAGCGGTTGCTAATAGTGGATTAGCGGTCGCTAAATCCACATTAGCGACCGCTAATGGCGGTCGCTAATAATTTAATTTTCTTAAAAAAATTGACCATTAGCGACCGCCAGTGGCGGTCGCTAATATTTTTTTTTTTTTAAATAATTTTGAAAATATATATATATTTTTTTTTTCTAATTTTTCCTGCTTTTTATACCTGTACATGAATGTATACCTGTATATGAATATATTATATCAAATGAATATATTATATCAAACCACGAAAATCAATTAAAAATACTAATACCAAAACAAAGTCTTATATTAATGATATTCAAAACATTACAAAAGGTCCAAATATTACAAAAGTTTCCACAAATTATATTCATTACATAAATAAACAAATTGTCTGAGGAGGCTGACGAGATCGATCCGATGCTCTCAAACCTGAAGAGAAAAAGGAAAATAAATATTAATTGGCAATATAAAGTAAAAAGGAAAGAAATGAAAAAATAAAATTAAAATTTTGAAAGTTAAACCTACGTTTCAAGTTTACGGGCAATCCGGGAGTCGGAATCTCAAGCCGTCAGTTCCAGCAAGTCATGAATGACTATAGGCCCGTGCCCGTCGAGTTTTACCGGCACCGGAGCCCGTTTGCCCGTTTTGGACGCTCGGAGGTCGATTTACTAAATTTTAAGTTAACATTTTAACTTAAAATATACGTTTCGACACTATGGGCAATCCGGGAGTCGGAATCCCGAACCGTCAGTTACAGCAGGTCATGAATGACTATGGGCCCGTGCCCGTCCATTTTCACGGGCACTGGAGCCCGTTTGCCCATTTTGGACGCTCGGAGGCCAATTTACTAAGTTTTAACTTAAACCTACGTTTGTACACTACGAGCAATCCGGGAGTCGGAATCCCGAGCCGTTAGTTCCAGCAGGTCATGAATGACTATGGGCCCGTGCCCGTCTAGTTTCACGGGCACCGGAGCCCGTTTGCCCGGTTTGGGCGCTCGGAGGCAAATTTACTAAGTTTTAACTTAACGTTTTAACTTAAACCTACGTTTCGACACTACGGGCAATCCGGAAGTCGAAATCCCGAGCCGTCAGTTCGAGCAGGTCATGAATAACTATGGGCCCCTGCCCGTCCAGTTTCACGGGCACCAGAGCCCGTTTGCCCATTTTGGACGCTCGGAGGCCAATTTACTAAGTTTTAACTTAAACCTACGTTTCGACACTACGAGCAATCCGGGAGTCGGAATCCCGAGCCGTCAGTTCCAGCAGGTCATGAATAACTATGGGCCCATGTCCGTCCAGTTTCACGGGCACCGGAACCCGTTTCCTCGGTATGGGCGCTCGGAGGCCCATTTACTAAGTTTTAACTTAACGTTTTAACTTAGACTTACGTTTCGACACTACGGGCAATCCGGGAGTCGGAATCCCGAGCCGTCAGTTCCAGCAGGTCATGGATGGCTATGGGCCCGTGCCCGTCCAGTTTCACGGGCACCGGAGCCCGTTTGCCCGGTTTGGGCGCTCGGAGGCCAATTTATTAAGTTTTAACTTAACGTTTTAACTTAAACCTACGTTTCGACAGTACGGGCAATCCGGAAGTCGGAATCCCAAGCCGTCAGTTCCAGCAGGTCATAAATGACTATGGGCCCGTGCTCGTCCAGTTTCACGGGTACCGGAGCCCGTTTGCCCATTTTGGACGCTCGGAGGCCAATTTACTAAGTTTTAACTTAAACCTACGTTTCGACACTACGAGCAATCCGGGAGTCGGAATCCCGAGCCGTCAGTTCCAGTAGGTCATGAATAACTATGGGCCCATGCCCGTCCAGTTTCACGGGCACCGGAGCCCGTTTGCCCGGTATGGGCGCTCGGAGGCCCATTTACTAAGTTTTAACTTAACGTTTTAACTTAGACTTACGTTTCGACACTACGGGCAATCCGGGAGTCGGAATCCCGAGCCGTCAGTTCCAGTAGGTCATGGATGGCTATGGGCCCGTGCCCGTCCAGTTTCACGGGTACCGGAGCCCGTTTGCCCGGTTTGGGCGCTCGGAGGCCAATTTATTAAGTTTTAACTTAACGTTTTAACTTAAACCTACGTTTCGACACTACGGGCAATCCGGGAGTCGGAATCCCGAGCCGTTAGTTCCAGCAGGTCATGAATGACTATGGGCCCGTGCCCGTCCAGTTTCACGGGCACCGGAGCCCGTTTGCCCATTTTGGACGCTCGGAGGCCAATTTACTAAGTTTTAACTTAAACCTACGTTTCGACACTACGAGCAATCCGGGAGTCGGAATCCCAAGCCGTCAGTTCCAGCAGGTCATGGATGGCTATGGGCCCGTGCCCGTCCAGTTTCACGGGCACCGGAGCCCGTTTGCCCGGTTTGGGCGCTCGGAGGCCAATTTATTAAGTTTTAACTTAACGTTTTAACTTAAACCTACGTTTCGACACTACGGGCAATCCGGGAGTCGGAATCCCGAGCCGTCAGTTCCAGCAGGTCATGAATAACTATGGGCCCATGCCCGTCCAGTTTCACGGGCACCGGAGCCCGTTTGCCCGGTATGGGCTTTCGTCTAGACATTCTTTACTAGTCTAGTGTTTGAACGTAGTAGTTTTGGTGTAATATTACATGATGATGAAGATAATGATGTTGGTGCAGGCTTGGAGCAACGGGAGGCTCCATCCTGTGAGACATAGAGTTGTGATGAGTGGAGTCAAGGAGAGGTTTTCTTGTGGATTGTTTTCCATACCAAATGAAGAGATGACCATAGAGGTGCCTCCAGAGCTCGTCGACAAAGACCATCCTCTTCTCTTCAAACCATTCAAGTACATGGATTATGTTTCCTTCGCTCATTCCGAAGATGGCATGAACACAGAGAATGCGCTTGAAATAGATGCCGGCGTGTGAACTTCATGGCCCATTTGTTTGCTAAGCATTGAATTCTTAAGACTTCTCAACAATGTTTTCGCATCAAAGGAGCTAAAATTAAAAAAAAAAGAAAAAAAGAAAAAAGAAGAAGATGAAGATCCACTTATGGGTATCAAATAGCCAGTCTTTAGGTAAGAAAAGTAAGGGTGTCACTGTCATCTACATCTTAACCTTATATTGTTCGCGCCAAGCCTTTAATAGTCCTTAGTTGGGACCACTTTACTACGAAGTCTTACGAATTCAATGCAAAGTGGGCAAACGAGCCTTAAAAGTTTGATGCCAATGCATGGAATAATGGATTTCTCTGTTTGTGGGTTTATGATATTAATAAAAAAACATAAAAGAATGTATTTAAACATGTGGAAGATAACTTGATTTGACAATGTCCACCTATATATTGCTTTACAGTTGATTGATTTCAGAATCCACAGGTTTTATAATCACACAAACCTGCCGACTAAGAAAACACAAAAGAAGAAAGCAAAAGGCTGAAACCCCTTCTCTTTTTTTTAATTGAGCTGTGGAAAGTTGATGTTTTTGGATTACAATGAAACAACCATAGCTCAAAAATCACTTGCAGACAAACAAATGCAATCTTTATAAATCTTCCCTGGAAACAAGCAAAATAAGGAAAAAGAAGAAGACAAAAGTCTTTTTAGGGCATTTTCCTGTAGTGTAATTTTGAATGACCCACAAAGGCCAAAATAGAATCCCAGCCTTCTTATGGTGATTGCGCTGCCTATCATATGACATGGGTTACATTTAGGAATTTTTCCAGTTAAATGAACCATAACAGTAACCTTAATCAGGCAGTCATTCATCAATCATAGTTAAAATGCAAAACACCATTCCCAGGAAACTGAGATTAGTGCTAAGAAAGTGATACAAACTTTTTCTTCCAAATGGTAATAACCATTTATACCATTAAAAAAGGATTATGAACTGCAAGTACATGTGAGGCAACATAGAAATGACACTAAAAAGAAAAAAAGAAAAAAACATCTTTATGTATTGCCTGCGTTGAATCGGTGAATAAGCCACATATAAACAGATTTAGGGCTTTCTCTGGCTAGATATTAAGCCACATATAAACAGATTTAGGGCATTCTAAGAGCCCCCACAAGGCCAAATCTGGAGTTTGCATATGAAATCAGAGAAAACTGCAATAGCAACCTACAACATAGTACAAAAACATGCAGTGGTCGATTCTTCATCGATTAGAAACAAGGAAATGCCATCTACCTAGACAGAAACCGATTCAGAATCCATTTCATATACCAAAAGTTGAAAAAGAAATCCATAGAAATAAGACACAGAGGCATGCGAAAAGATTGAGAGGAGATTGAGAGGAGATCTTACTCTGGAAACCAGAAATGTAGCGAAAGAGAGAGTGGAAGCGGCTACGGTTTTGACGGTGGCATCTCTTGCGTAGAGAGGGGAAGAGAGATTTCAGGTGGCAGCTCCGGCTGGTGCAGAGTCAACCGGTGGTCGTGCAGGACGAGAACAGAGAGAGAGAGAGAACCGCAATCCGGCTCTGGCGCAGGGAGGGAGAGAGACAACCGGTGGTCGTGCCCGTGATGCGCGGGATGGCACAGTGCAGAGTCAGAGCGAGAGGGAGAGGGAGGGAGGGAGGGAGGGATGGAGAGAAATAGAGAAAGGGAGAGAGAGGCCCGGCTGGTGCGGCGAGGGAGGGAGGGAGGGAGGGATGGAGAGAAATAGAGAAAGGGAGAGACAGGCCCGGCTGGTGCGGCGGGAGCAGGGAAGCGGGAGCAGGGCGCGGGAGAGGAAAGGGGGAAAAAAAGGTGGGAAGGAAAAGGTGGGAAGGAAAAGTGGAAAAGAGGGAAGGGGGGAGGGGTTTAGAACGAGGGCTTTAGCGACCGCCAGTGGCGGCCGCAATGGCGGTTGCTAATGGTCGCATTAGCGACCGCCCCTGGCGGTCGCCCGCGTTTTTACTGCGCCAATGCTCATTTTTCTAGTAGTGTCTCTTAATTATAAACCATTGTGGTACATATCAAGAGAAGAAACTTGTTCTCTTGAGATACCTAAACCAATCAAGAGAAGAAACTTGTTCTCTTGAGTCTTGATAACAAAATCTGTGATTTTGTTCTCTTTTCTCATCCGTTTTCTCATTTCCTTTTTCTTGGAAAACAAATCATTTCATTCTCCCCCCTTGTTTTCAAATAACAAATTCTTTCTTTTGTAAAATAGAAAACCTGTGAAAACAAATCATTTCATTCTCCCCCCTTGTTTTCAAATAACAAATTCTTTCTTTTGTAAAATAGAAAACCTGAACCACTTGGAAATACTTTTTTTTCATAAACAATGCATAGCCTTAAAAGAGTATTTTCCAACAACAAAAAATAATTCAAGATTGATGCCTTGAAATTTGTCAACATAGCTCTAAACCCGAGGATCTCAACCTTGCTCTGATACCAATTTGATAGAATGCTCTGCTACAACATTGCTGGAACTGAAATTCGTATTCTGTATATACTAAGATTTCCTTCAACAAATACTCAGGTTTAGGTTTTGTGTACTAAGGTTGACAGAACGAAATATTGAAGTTACAGTGAAAACATATATCGTTCTGCTGAGACTTCTTTGTAGCAAACATAATGGAGTGTGTGTGCTTGTGTATGTGGGGTTGTACGGCCAAAGGGCCATACAGAGCCCTGCTATAAATCAAATGAACCAAAAACTTATATATAAATCAAACCTTAAGATATCAAGAGATTTCTCTACACCAAAACACTTGACAATCTCTAAGACCTCCACACACACTCTTGCTTCATACACTTTTTTCACACACTAGAAAACAACTACTACATAACCTTATATAGACTACTAAAGGACACTTCTAAAAGACATGACTTTACATATATCAAGACAACAATAAAAAACCATGACCTTTAGCTTTTCTAGATGACTTTCCAAAAAGATTGTTGGATACTCTAGGAGATTTCTTGATTTTCTCATTGGCATATTAAAAATAATAATTCCAACAGTACGAGCTCTAGCAGGCATTTAAAATCCTTGTTTGCTACAAAGCACCTATTCTTCTGGTGCATATAAGAATTCATATAAGTGTTCATCCTCCATACAAGTATACAGCCAACAAAGCAATATTTAGGTGCCATTTTGGCTTTCCTCATTGTACCTGGTTTACAGATATTTAGACCTTAAAAGGGCCTTAATCAGAACTATTGCATGCTATTGTAGCCATGCTCAATTGTCTTGCAGCTTTTACCGTGATGTTTATCAAAATCAACTCCAAAGAAAAGGAAGTTTAATCTTGTTTGGAATCTGGATCAAGATCTAATCACCATTTTGCCTGCAGAAGGATCACACGTCAAATTTAAACCCTCCCATCAAACAGAACCATTACTGGAATTATGGCGTCCCAAGTTCCCAACTCAGTGATTTCTTTTAATAGTTGGGTTACTGACATAAGGAATGGGTTTGCTCCCCCTTTGGTGTGTTCAAATCCAATGTGTAGGTTCCGTGCATGCGCATGGAGGAATAGTCCTACTGGGTTATAAAAAAAATAAATTGCGCATTGTGGCCGGCAAAAGTGCAAACTTAGTTCTACATGATTAGCATAACCTTTGAGAATCCATCCACTTTCTTCATTTTTCTTTTACAGTAAAACTAGTGGCAGTGACAATGTTTAATTATCAGAGATCAACTCGAAACTTTCTTGTAACCATACATCTTAGGAGATTGCCATTGTATTTTGTTTAAGTGGATTGTGCATCATAAGAGAAGAAATTTTGCTCAGACAGGTTAGGAGGACATTTTGCAGAGCGGATGATAAATCTTGAGGGCTTGGATGACGTTGGCTGAAGTCCAATTATACCATACATCTTCTAGAAGGCTGGGAAGATGTAATTGTTTCATTTGTTTGGACTCATTATGTTTGATTTAGTCTTTTCTCTACTGTTTCCCCTTCTTTCAAAGACATATTTTTTGCCTAACCAGACAGTGCATATTTTGGGGAGATCGATTTGGTGAAGGGTCACTAATTCACTTGGATATTGTCATGAGAAAAGGACAACTGATTTTCTGCAAAATCAAACCAGCCCATGTGCAGTGGTAGCCCATTACATGGAACTGATTAGAATTTTGGACAGAGTTAGAACCTACTCTGAATCTCCTGTGACCATGAATGAAGAAGTCAATGATACCAAAAACATGATAAGATCACAGCTGAAGATAAGGGATAAGCAACAGTTTGTTGCAATATTCAAGGAAGCTGAAGTCAAAACATATCCAGTTGTTGAAGTCATATGTAACTATTAGGCTAACTAAGGATGAGTTGAATCACACCGTTCATCCTACTCACCCAAGATAAGGGTTGCTGACCATTCTTCAATCAGATTCTATTATTTTGGATCTTGTATCCATGATTGCTACAATTTTGGGTTTCATTATAGCAACACTTTCCCTTCCTGTATAGCAATTGTATCTATGAATATAATGTACAAACACACACAATATTCAAGAAAGAAAGGAAGCAAATAAATAATTTTTCTATTGTCATTATTCTCTCTTATCTTTTAGTAACAACCCATCTAAGCCTATATACATGTATTCTCTCCATATGTACAACTATATATTAATGAAAATGAAAAGTTAATATAATTGAACAAGATTATCAAATTAAAAATGGTGTTGTAATCTTACAATTAAAGTTGCCAATGGTGACTATGTGTTAAGGTCAATGGGGATGCTGGAGCTGATTTGAATTGAATTAGAGAAAGACTATTTGCTTCAAAGTGTTATGAAAATTCTACTCAAGCTCTTATGGAAGGAAATGGAAAACAGCTTCAAGTAGCTTTCAAATTACAAAAGCTCAGTTCTTCTACTGGATTTTTTAATTTGCAAAAGCTCAGATTTGCAAAAGCTTCATCCAATCAAACTTCCTCTCATGGCATGAGAGCCTAACAGAGGTGGTAGAGATAGGCATCAATGATGAGGGCTTAGTGGACATGCATGGAAGCGCTGAGACATGAACTCGAATTGTTCAAGTACTCCCAACTGATGAGCAAGTCATCCTTCTGATGAGCAAAACCATCTATCAGATGGGGTCTTCTCCCCATTCTACTTGTGGAGGAGGAACTGTTTGTTTAATTTGTCAATAGCTTCAGTAACAAAGTGAATACTCAAAATGCTAGAATTTCAGTTATTTAAGAATATTGTATGATAGAACAGTCATTTAGGTTCAGTTATTCAAGAATGTTGTACGATAGAACAGTCATTTAGGTGAACCAACTACTCTGAGTTTCAATCAACATTAACTTACATGGAGCTATATTAGGCAGTTGTGAGGTGGGGACCAACACCTTAAACTGATCAGATGTTGGGGCTCCACCTTCTTGGCGTGGACGAGCCCCTCTCCCTCGCATTTCGGTCAGCCATCCTACAGGCATAGTGCAATGTTATCTGATACTATTATTGAGTAGTTGCATTTATAGTGGTTTTTGGAAACATTTGGATGTACATCAAATGTGACCACCCTGCATTCACTATAGAGTTTGGGGATACTCCACCTATTTTCCTTTACACCCCTCAAATCATTTTCAGTATCTACAGCCAATATTGGTTTGGAAAATGAGGCAGAAGAGTAGTCATTGAATGTTATTCCTAAAACTATATCACAACTAAATGCATTGCAGGATGCTTAACCATACATTTTTCCCAAGTACTCCATGTTTCCTATATTTGGAATTTGGAAAACATCCAAACTTGCCACTGATTGTTCCATACAAATGTCAGTTATAACCGCTGGTTCATTCAACTTTCAAACCTCCACCCAATTCAGACATTTTTAGACAAGTAGAGGTTAGAAATACAGATGTCAACCATGCAATTATTATCTAGATGTCTAAAACCGCAAATCACTTTTTTTTTTTTTTCTTTATCAGTGACAGATAAAATTAGATTAGAACGAGGAAAGACACAAATATTAGACGCATCTAAGTTTCTCATACTTCTAATTTTTTATATTCATCCAGTGCATATATAATATCTTTCAATATAATTTAACAAAATTGCTTTTTCTCTCTAGGCTGGCATCACTCCATGACAAGATTATTTTGGGCCCAATATCTTAACTGAAACTACAAAACCAACAGAGGCTGCCTTTCATCTTAACAAATGATTTATGATACCAACAGTGGCATCTTGGTGAAGTCTATTGACCCTACTGACCGAACCAAATGTACATGTAAACTATCGATTAGAGATGTATTGAAAAATAGTTCAGCTCCAGTAGATTTTCCTGTTCATTGATGAAAAGGGATGAATTAAGGTAGGCAACAAAACTACATCTTTCTGAATTATCTAAATGTGCTTTCTAAAAAAGAGTCCAACTATTGATAGAACCTTTTTTTTTTCTTTCTGGGGGGTTGGACAATTATTGATAGAACCTAATCTGCAGCCCTCCATGCCACTTTAATGCCATGTGTATCGGCCAATCATTTAATCTGGGAGTCCGTATCCGCTGAGGCTTTAACTTAGAGAAATCTTGAGTTAAAAGCAGTGAAACTCCACATTGGGACTCACTGGTTGAGGTCCCTGTAGGTATACTGGTTGTCCTAAAATTTTTCATCAATCCGGAATCATTCCACCATTGGATAATCTGCTTGCTGAAAAATATGATCAACACAATCTCATGGATATTCCCTACTCTGAATTCATCAAGTCAGTCGATCCAACAGTGGAAAAATTGAAACCTTAAAAACTAAGGACACCAATTCAACGAGAAGACATTTGTTTTGAACGGTTCCGATTAGCATTTAGGTGGGTCCCACTCGTCTGACTCAGGATATCTCTAAGTTAAAGCCCCGGAGGATCCGGATTCTTCATCTGGACCCTGCACTGTGACAGTTTTGACGGGTACGTGTATACGACACATGAAATGTATAAGAGGATTCTCTGCCACTAAGTTTTGCTTTTGTGGAAGAGGCAGTGGTAAGATTCTCTCACGTCCACAAAAATGAAACTCCTGGAAGATTGCTCTAGCGTCGAACTTCCCCATCCTCACATTCTATATATCAAGGAGAAAAGCAACTGCAACATCTCCAAGTTCTATCTCCTCCTCTCATATTCTCAGGACATAGTAATAAAGTAGAATATACAACAGAAAACCAATCCCCATATCTGAATTTCTGCTGTTAGATTGATTCACTGAAACAACCCCACTGTTTTTTTTTTTTTTTTCCAAATCCAGCTATACTTTCCACAAGGATTACAGAAAATGGGCACCACCCTCTTCACAAGCTGTTCCTTTCCTTTCAAATATCACCTCCAATCTTCCCACTCTCTCTGCAGCAATTCTCAGCAATCTGAGCAGATAAACAAGTTTCATATGCATATGAGACCTGCACTTGAAAATACAGAAGGAAGAGTTGAAATTAGAGCAGAAGCAAAAGAAAATGGCTTCATGGATGAGGAGTTTGAGAAGAAATTTGGATTGTCAAGAAGAGGAGCAGCAATAATTTCTGGGTTATCTTTGGTTTATGGAGCTCTGGGCTTTGCAGGAGATGGATTGGCAGCAGTAAAGCAAGGCCTTTTGGCAGGAAGGATACCAGGGTTGTCTGAGCCTGATGAAAAAGGTTGGTTTTGCATATATTAGATTTCTTTGTGATATTTTCACATTTTTTTTCAAATTTTCATTCTTTGCTTCTGCCAATTTGTTTTCTTTTCTGGAAACTGGGTTCTCTTCTATCTGATTTGGAAACTATTTATTAAGATGGAATAGTTAGAAAGAAGAAAACGAAGGTATACAAATTGCTACATTTTCAATATATAAGCCCTATCTTCTGACCTTAAATGTTCTTCTGTGCTTTGTTGTATTTTGTATCTGGGTTCACTTCCATTTGGCACAATAACTACATCTAAGATGAAAATTACAAAATTCTGGAAAGTCTTTAAAGTAAATTTGGGTGTTACTGTGACTGTTCTTCCCAATCCAACTTTTATGGTGGTATTTACTAGGCTACAAATGGATCACAAATCAAATTTAAACCTGCTCAACAAATAGCATCATTTCGGGGAATTGGGGTGTCCCAAGTTCCTTATTCAGTGATTTCTTTTAATAGTTGTTTTAGGTTAGACCATTATGGAAAGAAAGCAAAAGCTTAGTTCTACTTGATTGAATGACCCTCAAGAGAATCCATCCACTTTCTTCAATTTTCTTATACTTTACTACTAAGGCTACTGTTGCAAGATTGCTATTGTATTATTCTCAATGGATTGTCCAACATAAGGAAAGAAATTGGCTCAGACAGGTTGGAAGACATATCGCAGACCAGACAATAAGTCTGGAGGCCATGGCGTTGGCTGGAGTCCAATCATACCATACATTTTCAAGGTTCCAGATGGCTGGGAAGAGGTAATTGTTTCATTTGATTAGACTCACTGTATTTGATTTAACATTTCGGCTAATATTGAGTCTTTCTTTCGCTCAAGTTTTAAGTTATTTCACCAAACATCTTTCTTAGTATGTATATGATGGTTTTGCTCAGGTTCCTGTATCAATTGCTGATCTTGGGGGCACAGAGATTGATTTGAGATTTGCAAATTCTCAAGAAGGGCGCTTATTTGTTATTGTTGCACCTGTTCTCCGATTTGCAGGTAGTTAAGTGAGGAATTCTTGATAGAACAATTTTGTAATACTGAATGGATATATCATCGTCATTGAATCCTTATATGTCAACCTAGGGTTGGCTTTGTGGATTCTACAGTTCTACTCATCCATATTCAAGCTTGTGTTCTATGTCACTCCACAATATAAATTGCTTCAGATTACTTCTTCCCAAGTTTTTAGCAGTAAAGTAGATTGGAAATGGGATGCCACTTGAAAATTTTGTCAATTTTGTATCCATATGTATCTAACCCTGGATTATCAATAATTTATTTTGACCTCTCCCTCAGCTAATTTTCCTAGTACTTGTTCAATTTATATTCTGCTCTTATGGTTCACCTTTTTTCTACTTAATGACTTAGATATGTATCGTACGTTGAAAAAGAAGCTTTAGAAAAGGAATTAAATCTCCTTTAAGGCAAGTTTAAAATGTTCCTACTGGTATCCAAGAACACAGGGAAAGGTGAGATTTTCTTCTGGAGAGGAATGGTCCATAGTTGCTTCATGCCAGAGTTTATTGATCTCCCCCTTATAGTTCTTTGCAAAACTTGAAGTTCTTCCTAAACTAGTTTTACATACACAACCAATCAATCTCAAGTGCTGCTTCCTTATTTTTCATATTTAAGTTGGAAAATCTTATTTCCATGCCTTATCTGATTAATGGAGATCAGTCACGTCTGAGTTTTTGTGAACTTTGAGCTGCTGCTATGTAAAATAATAGTTGCTCTCTAGGCTTGTAACAGAAACAATGACTACTACTTTTCAGTTTGACTATCCTGTTGAAGTCATGTTGTAGATCTCGGGGAAGATGCCAAAATTGAAGAGATCGGACCTCCAGAAAAGGTGATTAATGCATTTGGACCTGAAGTGATAGGGGAGAATGTGGAAGGGAAGGTTTTAAGCATGGAAGTGGCGGAACATTCGGGAAGGACATATTACCAATTCGAGTTGGAGCCACCCCATGCACTGATTACTGCAACTGCTGCCGGCAACCGGCTATACTTGTTCAATATAACTGGAAGTGGTACAAATTGTACCCTCCTATCTCTTCCTCCACAGATGAGATGCCTGCAATAACATCTTTTTGTTTCTTGCAGGTCTTCAATGGAAGAGGCATTATAAGGATCTGAAACAAATTGCAGACTCGTTTCGGGTTGTTTAAAATGGAGACATTGTATGGATTGCAAATGGGAGAATTCCCCAATAGAGTGCTAGAAAATTGTTGTTCATTCATGGACATTTAAATCGGTGTATAGTATAGCAAGCTTTACATGAAAATATGAAAGTATGCCTTCTTGACATTTGACTTTGGATTAAACCGTGAAAAATCTCTCAACATATGTGAAGGATTGACATCAGAATAATTTACAAATGACAGATTACATGATTCATTGCACATTTTCTGCAGATCCTTCGAGATGCAGTTATAATCAGTTGTGTCTTATCAGCAAACGGATCCGGGGTTCTACCTGAGCACCGGCTTGAAACTGGTGTTCGGTGCTTCCCGCCATAATCGAACTGCACCCAGCTGTTTTTTGAAGCCCATTCTGCTTCATTATCAACCTCATCTTCTCCGCCTGTTCCCATCGATCTGAAGCAGCATAAATATTTGACATCAGCACAAAGTGCGCATCATCACCACAATCCACTTTTAATTCTTGCATGCCAACCTCCTTTACTACCTCTTCTGCCATCTCCATATCCATATAGATTCTGCAAGCTCCAAGTAGAGCCCCCCAAACAGCAGCATTAGGTTTCATGGGCATTGTTTTAATTAAACCATAAGCCTCATTTAATCTTCCTGCCCGCCCAAGAAGGTCAACCAGGCACCCATAATGCTCAATTCTTGCAACCAGACCATATGTTTCCTTCATCTTCGCAAAAATTTCTAGTCCTTCATTCACAAACCCCCCGTGTGCACAAGCTGAAAGAACAGCAAGAAAGGTGCTCTCATTTGGCTTCACTTCAGATGACTCCATTTGAAGAAAGAGATCAAGAGCATCCCCGCACTGACCATGGATGGCAAGGCCTGAGATCATTGCATTCCAGCAGACATCATTTCTTTGAAGCATCCCTTCAAAGATTTGTCTTGCTTTTCCAACATCCCCGCATTTCGCATACATATCAACTAATCCATTTAGAACAAACTGATTAAGCTTAATTCTGTTTCGATTAATCATCTCATGGATTCTTTTACCAGAATCTAAGGAACCAAGCTGCGCACAAGCTGACAACGCACTCGCCACAGTAACTTCATCCGGCTTGAATCCCTCTGCCAGCATTTTTTGAAACGCATTCAAAGCTTCTTCACAGAACCCATTCTGGGCATACCCAGCAATCAATGCATTCCAATTCACCAAATTCCTAACTGGGATCCGATCAAAAATCTTCTGCGCCTCTTCCACGTCACCCTTCTTGCAGTAGCCTGCAATCATTGACGACCAGGCAAAAAAATTCCGGTCTGGCATCGCCTCAAACACCTGCCTCGCAGCATCCATCTCCCCATTGCTGGAATACCCATCAACCATCACAGTCCACATCACTAGATTCCTCATTGCAGGAGGAGCCTGGTCGAACAAACGCCCGGCAGCCACTGTGTCTCCACTCCTCGCAAATCCGTCAATCATCTCAGCCCATGTCACTGAAGTGCGCTCGGGCATACTCTCAAAGAGCACTAACGCAGAACCCATGTCACCGTTCCTCAAGTACCCACCAATCATAGCATTACATGTAATCACATTTCTCTCAGGCATTTCTTCAAACACCTGGTGGGCATCAGATAGGTGACCACATTTCGAGTACATGTTCACTAATGAAGTCCCAGTCATGACATCTGAAACAACCCCAGTTTTGATAGATTCTGCATGGACAGTTTTCCCATGAAGAAGGAGGGTAAGAGAAGCACAGGCTTTAAGGACTAAAGGGAGCAGTGGTCCTGCATAGTGAGCTCCCTTGTGCCTATATTGAGTGTATATGAGAAGGGCTTCTTTTGGGGACCCTTGACAAAGGTAGCCTTTGATAAGGTAAGACCAAATGGAGGGATTTGGGGTTGCTTTTGTTATGGAGACTGCATGAAATTGCTTGAGGAAATTTTGATCTGGGGGATTTCTAGGGTCTCTTATCTGGCTATTATGAAGATTGTGATGCTGATATATAGGAACTGAATGGCTTTGATGGGGGGTCTTCCTCACACTCAATCTCCTCATTTCATGATTATTACTGACAAGACTATGATTGGATTTGCATTGTTTTGGAGAGAACTTAAAAGTGGTTGATGTGTTTGTGCATTTTAGATTTGTGTGATGGTCCCTGAAAGTAGAGACCCACCAATTGGACGGCCAGTATTGACACTTATAATGGCCATATGGATGATGGTAGGAAATAATCTCTATTTCCTTATAGTGATAACCAACCCACAATTATAATTCAATTGTTGACCATATTCATATTCTACCATTACTGATGAATGCTTTCTAGACAATCACACACCCCTGGGACTTTGTGGAGTCGCATTAAGGCGTGAATGTGGTAAATCCATCCAGATTTGCTTGGTGTGCGTTTGTACAGGTTTAGCAGTCACCACTCAGAGGAATAGTCCTCTCGATATGGACCTTAGGCCGAAGGGATGCCCACATCATAAAAAAAAACTGCTAAACAATAGTTGATGAGGTAAAATAAGCTATGTAGATATGGTTATTCCTAGCATTAATTTTCAATCTCCAAAGAACAACCGATAGAGCTATTGGGAATGCCACAAAAACAGTTTCTAAAAGACTGTTCTTGGATATTACTAAATTGCACTCTTTTTTCTCCATTTCAAGATTAAAAAAAAAAAAAAAAAGCATTAACTACGAACTTTCATTACAAAATGTTGTCTTCTTTTTTTTTTTTTTTTCTTCCAACCTGGCAAACGGAAAAGTTAACTCGAACTGGCTGGTCTTGGGTGAGACACAACTTTCTTTGTCACTGCATCACAGTATCCTGCTGTAGTAGATTGCACAAAGCAGCAGGAGACTGAATGTACATCATCGAAAGATGTATTAGCAAATGGCTTGCAGGCCATGGATGTGGCAGATGGAGGTCAAAATCACCTCAAAAACCCTTCAATGTACTCGAAAGGCAGCTAGTGGTTGCAACAGCGACATTAACAAATACATACCAAATACCCTTAAGAAAGGTAAAAATTCAATGATGCCCCAGGGCATCTACATAGAATGATACATAAAACTGATGCCCCATTTGAGTGTATTCTCAATTCTCATGCATGCTACAAAACTGTTAATGCTGTAGTTGCAGCTTCATTTTTCTCTGGCATACTCTCCATCTCTACATCTTTCAGGACACTGATTTATCAAACTGATGAAACTCCTATGTCAATTTAAAAAAAAAAGGGAGGGGATGGGGTGGAGGTGGGGGTGGGTGGGGGAAATGTTGAAAGCATACAGACAACAGTACATACTTGTCTTACAGTTTAACTACTGTCCCCCATGGCTGTAGGTTGCTTCTTTCTTTTAGCTACCAGGAAACCCTAAAGGTTTTCCCCACATTAACTATCACTGCTATTAGATATAAACATGAGGCAGACACCATGGAATAATGATGCATAATAACTTCAAGAAAGTTAATTTAGGGGTGCATTTGGTATGTTTTGTTATCCTATGAAAGGAAAGGAGTTGGACATTGCAGGTATGAGAATATAACGTCGGTTGATTAAGAAGTCCGCTTGTCATACTACTCATGTTCTTTGTAGTATTGAACAGGTGTCCAGTCACCAGATAGTCTTTCTTTTGCTATTGCTCTTTACTGTAGCACTCTATGTATTCTAAATGCATTTGGCAGATATCACGGAAAACTGATGTATACTAACTTCAAGAAAGTTAATTTAGGGGCGCATTTGATATGGAGTGTTTCCATATGAAAGGGAGGGAGTTGGACATTACTGGTACGGGAAATATAGCCATGGCTGGTTAAGATGTCCACTGTCATACTACTCGTGCCCTTCTTTGTAGCCAAGAACACGTGCCTAGTCACTGGATAGCCTTTTGTGCCCAGTCACTGGATAGCCTTTCTCGTGCTATTGCTTTTACTTGGTCTGTATTCTTTTTATCATTATATGTAAATCCTCATTACCTTTTCCAGAAAAAGAACCTCATTTTAAACAGCTAAACTGATTGCAGACTCTCTTGGTTTTTATAAAAAATGAAATGCTGAAAAGCATACATCCAATAAGGGAAATATGCTTTACAATTCAACTGCTGTTTCCTATGGCTGTAGATTACTTTTTGCCTTTAGCTACCAAGAAACTTTTAAAAACCAGTTAATGATTTCCCCTCATTAATTCTATGGTCGATACTGGATATATCCATGGGACAGAAACCATGGAGAAGTGGATGCATACCAACTTCAAGAAAGGCACATGAATACAGTCACATTTTGGGGCACACTTGGTCTTTTTGTGGTGATTCTCATATGGATCGCAATGAAGATCAGCAAGATCACAGTGGGCCAGCGTTGTTTCTGCTTGCCATATTTCGCTCTACTATCACTATTGGCATTGTTTTCAAAGAGACGTTGTGTGTAAGAGAACCCACACAATGGAAAAGAGAGGCCCACAATTGGGAAGAGGAAGCCCACACACTGTACAGTTGTAGCCAGGTCACTTAGACATCTGTGGCTCATCATGTTCCCTATGAAAGGAAAGGAGATGAGCATTACTGGTAAGAGAGATAAAGCCATGGTTGGTTAAGATGTCCACTGTTGGCCCTTCACCCTCCAAAACAAGCATCTCCCTCCCTCAGTCATGAAAATGCGTGCAAGGGAATAAAAAAAAAGGAATCATCTTCATCTCAGTCTTATATGGGATAAAGTGCTCATTGTCGAAACCAAAGGGTTGCAATTCAGAGACAAGGTAAAATATTACCATGAACAGATTTTAAGGAACCACATGGTTAAACATGGGATGTCACAAAACACAGGGTTTCAAGTGATAAATGCAGATCTATAAATGAAAGTGGATGACACCAAGGATTAAAAGCTGGTATTAACGGTTTTTTTTTTTTTTTATAACAAAAGCTGGTAGTAAGTTGACAATTGATTCTGAAACAAATGTTTACTACAGGGTTCACATTTGAAAACCCTCCTGTGATGACTAGGGGCAAACAAGAATAAGCTACAGTACTAGTTATCTCATGTGAGTCCTTGCCTGAGTTAACCGCGGAGCCCTCCGGTATATGTCCCAAATTTCTTCTGCTTTGATTTCTCCATCCTCAAGTAAAACATCTACAACCAATATTAAATTAATTCCATGATCCATGAGCATCAAGCATTTACACATAATAATGTCAGTCCATATTTGCATGTTTGATTGAATAACAATTGTTCATGAAGGATTTGATAGTATAAAGAAAAAAAAGGAGGGGATGTTCAAGTTCTTAGACTATCAGTACAGTACTTCAATATGACCTGTAATCGTCTCCACAGCTGAATGATACTCATTTATCACAGACGAACATTTTTCCACAGCAAATCGCATGTATTCATCTCTCAGCGCTTCCAGTTTTACGGCGAGCTGTAAATGAAAGCTCCAAACATCTTAGTTAAGCAAATATATATATATATATCTATCTATGTGTGTGTGTGTGTGTGTGTGTTGTTTGTGTGAATTAGAAGGACTTGAACAAGTTGGAGCTGCATCAACCTACATGTGGTACTAGATCGCTTTGGTTCCTATAATATGCTTTCCCAAATGCTGTCATCCCCGTTTGCAGAATCAAAAATTCTGCATGCCTTGAAGCTTCCAATGTAGCCTTTGCAGAAATCCAGCATAAGTTGTCAACCCCAAACATCTCTTCCTCTATTACTCTAGCTGTTCATGCATGCAATTAGTGAACTAGAAAAGGAGTACGAATACGATATATCCAGGAGTAAAATAAGTCAGAAATATTAATTGCAAAAAGAAATGAACGAGAAAAAAAATCATAAAACAGAAGATCTATTATGAAGCCAAGCTAATGTGAGTACAGCAGGTTCAGTGCAAGCACCTATTATGAAAAAGGGCCTTGAACTCACTGGCACAAAAC
Organism: Umbellularia californica; assembly: GCA_028538565.1. Taxonomy (NCBI): domain Eukaryota; kingdom Viridiplantae; phylum Streptophyta; class Magnoliopsida; order Laurales; family Lauraceae; genus Umbellularia; species Umbellularia californica. The sequence continues at coordinate 69,664,759 of JAPQWN010000007.1, read as the reverse complement.
AAGAACCTGAATGCTTGAAAAATAGTAGTAAAGCAAGAGCCAGAAGTTGAAAACTCACGTGCACAAGCGCGGACTATGGATTCCACGTAATCCGACTTCCTTGAATAGACTTTTCCAGAAATTTCTGCATAACGCATATTTGGCTGGCTACGAATGGAACGAATATCTATCTGCATCATATTCACAATGCCGTATAGCAGAATTAAGTCTATTAGCCTGAGACAGCTTGAAAAGAATTTAAATGAAAAGGGAACAGAAAAATATATTTTAGTAGAAGAGAGATTATAATAGCTAATTGACCTCAGTGAAAGGGCGATGAGGATTTGGATAATAACATGCAAGAACAGCCACTGCTGCTTCTCGATATGCTAATCTAAGCTTTAATTCCTCTGGAATTTCAGTGCTGTCTTCTTGACCGGTTGCAAATGTGCCCTTTTGCTGCAAAAGCATAAGACGAATATAGAAAAGGAAAAAAAATAAATAAATAACAAAATCAGAACAACTGTGAGGCATTTTTTTTTATCAGCATGCATGAAAGAAAAGAAGACAATATTTACCCTTTCCAAAGCTTCCAGCAGTTCCTCTCGTCCAATGTAGTCTAAATCCTTCCTAGCAGTCAAAATTCCAGCCTCATTCCTGCCAAACAGCTCCAAAATGGTCAAACAACTATCTTCTAGTGAGCAATCAGAAACAAGCAAAAAATTCTAAACTAATTACAATATATTTTGCAACTCTGCTCCAGTGAAATCTACTGCAAGCTCTGCAATTTCCTGGAGGAGGATGTCTTTTTCCTCTTCTGACCGAGAAAACTTATTCCTAGCATGCACCTGTAATATGTATAAACTATGCATGAGAACTTCTACCATTACAATAATCCAGAACACATACACAGGTATATATTATCATCAGCAACCAAAGAGAGACTACCTTTAATATGGCCAGCCTGCCATCTTTAGATGGTAAACCAACCCATATAATCTTGTCAAAACAACCTTTTCTTAAGAGTGCAGGATCCAATATATCCAGTCGATTAGTTGCACCTATAACTAATACCTGAAAAAATAATTTCAGCAGAAACATACAAAAATATTGTTTTTATCATCAAGGGAATAATTTTTTGGGCATGCCTGAGCTGTTGAGACTTTAAATCCATCCATCTCAGTTAGTATTTGAAGCAGACCTTGCTCCCTTTCAGCACCACCCTGTAATAGGTACTTCAACCAATCAATTACCAATTCACCAGATCGCCCTAACTAGAAATGGCTATTAAAACAAGAGTACCGCCGTGAGTAAAATATTCTGGTTACTGTAATCAAACAAAACGTCTGTTGCAAAAGAAGCCATAATAAAAAGATAAAAAGAATCTTTAAAAAAATAACAAAAGGGAAGTGAAAATTCAACATATTGATAATGTGCGATCTCGACTAGCACCAGTGTGGAAATCAAGAAAGCAGCTACAAACAAAGAAGAGAAAGAGGCCCATCATCTACAAGGATTTAGGCAATTGAGGGATCAAAAAGGAAAATGGCAATAAGATTGGAAAAGGCTCCCTTTTAGCTATTTTGTAGATCTACAAGAAGAGGACATAGAATTTCGAAAAACCAACCTATCTTGCAATGGCTGTCACATCCCGGTCCCGAATCACCCTGGCCTAGGGTAATCTCCGAGGTGTGCCACACGTACTCCCGCGTGCTGTACCTGTCTCGAGCCAAATACAACACACGAAGGAGAGAAAAACAACTTTCCATTCACGTGAGAGAGAACTCACTAAACACATCAAAAGCAATTAAGTGTAGCGGAAGCTGTAATTCATTAGTGTGAGGTATCAAATTCCATCCAGTCTATTTAACAGTTCAAGTTTAAATACAAAAGAATTATACAAGTATTTACATTGATTTACAAAAGAAGGGTATGAAGAAAACCCTAAACAACATTACCAAAAGTATAAACAAAAGAATTTCTATCACCTAAGTGTGGCCCACACAAAAAGGGGCTAGCCACACCACAACAGAGTTCCAAAAGATGATTCCGCTCTCCGGGGAAGACAATTCACTTGGCCTTAGGCTCAGGCCACTCTACTAACCCTGAAGGTACCTCCTGGGTAACCTTCTCTCCCTCCGAGGCCTCGATATGAGCGGAGGTTGAACCTGCGACTGTGACACCAAGAATAGCATCATGAATACGACGATTCGGCAAGTATAGGCATTAATAATAAATTACATGTTATATCAAATAGAATTTATAAACATTTAATTAAAAGATATTAATATCAGGTAACAACTAGGCAATCATGCCAAAATCGAATAATTTATGCTTAACAAATCAATGAGGGATACAACATACTAGTTGGCTACTACATTAAGCCCATCCTCTCAATAGAGAGCAAATCTAGTTGGGATGTCACCAGCGGCCCGGCCAAAGGCTAGCTGGCTACCCGGTTCTGGAGTTCCGGTACTCCATATGATTTACTGCAGTGATCTCAATTAACTAAACCAAGTTTAACCCCGTCGGGTATCACGAGGTCGAAGCTCAGTAGTGCCAGACCAATCAGATCAAATAAATACAAATATGAGTAAAACTATTTTTGCTTGAATCAAATCAAATCATTAATATCCCGACTTTTCACATATAAACTTATTTGTCTCGAATTTCAATTGAACATTGTATAACCGTACAAATATAACGAAAGAAAAATAAAACAATTTATGTATGTAAATCATTCTTTAAAATTGGAAGGTGAAAAGGAAAATAAATTTCAATATGCACATGCATTGATTAAAAGAATCAAGGATTATTTACTAGGCTTTCATCCTTCACTTTCTCACACGATGAGGTTTGGAAATCCGGTGCATAGCTATTTTTAATTTGGTGCCACTTATATAAGTGAAGTGTACCGGTTTCTCCGAGCCTCATCCATGACAAAGTGTTAGAAGAAAAGAATAATTTTCGGATAAAATAATCATAGCCTCAATAATTTCTCACATGGTTAATTACCATTGGTCAGTTGAACTCATCCAGGGTGTCATTTTCTAGGGTCATATAATTCTCTTGGAGTCAAAATCCTAATAGGTTTCATAAATACTCACTAATTAGTGTTTGTCATATACAAGGTGCGAAAAGAAATAATTTTAGACAAAATTTCCGGACCCCACACAGAACATGGCCTCGCTATAGCGAGGACACATTCTGTGTCAGTCACAGAGGACACGTTCTGTGTCCATTGAGAATGTCATCAACTGCACATATACACCAAATGGTAAGTCTTAGATTGTTTCCTCCCACTTGAACTTCAACATGACATACACATGTCATAAAGTAAACCACCATTTCAATGCATTAGTATATAAAATTTCCACACCCATTGAAACTCCTGCACTAGTGAACATACCACGTTTCATACCACATGCCCAGCACCATTTCACCCACTCATCATTTCACATGATTTTCCATTCATATAAAATGCACACGTTCTCTATATAAATTGTTTTCATTCAATCACCACTACTTTCACATGACATGTGCATAAAGGATTCTACCCATTCATTCCCATGATACATCTACTTATATGGACACCCATATGCCTTATTTAGTTACACCATTCCCTCTCCTCTCAATCTTCCCAAATGAAGACCTTTAGCACCCAAAAATCAAATCCATGTCATAATCATTCCCTAATTAAAATCAAAGAGGCTAATCATAGTAAAAAGGAAAAAAAATAATAACATTTAATATCCAAATCAAGGAATAACATCACATGCATTAGTTATTAAAGCTTATACTTGCCTCAATGGAGATTTCCAAGCCCTAGATTTAAGAAAATCCCAAAAGCCCCAAATGAGCAAACCCTAACCACAAGAATCATGGAAAAGGCAAATAAATATACATAAACACTTAGGCACAATCTCCTTGCCCTATTGTAACTCAAAAACTCAATTATTTAGGAGCTTGGTGTCTACCTTTGAGAGGGTTTCAAAGTTGAAGGAGATGGGGAAGAGGAGAAGTAGATCTTAGTCAACAATGGAGAAAGAAGGATGAAGAAGATGATGATAAAATGATGGAGATGTAGCTAAATCCACTCTTTAGCCTTCCAAGGACCAAGCCTGCACTCTAATAGTAGTAGAGAAAGAAGGGAAGAAAAGAAGTGGAAAGGAAGTAGTGTAGAGAGGAAAAAGAGATGGGAAGAAGAGGAAAATAAGAAGTGGGTTTATATATATACAAAGGGTAAAGTAGCAGTTTTGCAAGAAAGTCCACAAGAAGACCACATTTTCATGTGAAGTCAAATGAATGTCCAAATACTCAATAGTTGATCAAATGAAGAAGAGTCTAATACAAAAATCGTTGTACTCTTCAAAATACACGCGATGATGTCAAAATGACGGACAAATGATGAAAAACGCGAAAATCAATATTTACGAAAAGAGCCCTTGACTCAACTCAATTGAGTCAATCCCACTATAACTCACCTATATAAGGTGTAAAACTTATTTAACTCAGTCTATGAAGACTAACAGACGCTAATTACCATAACCATTAAGTAAACATATTTAATTTAGCTTAAATCATAATTAATTAGTACTAATTAGATCAAATCAGGTCGGGGTGTAACAATGGCCATGTCACACTCATTAAATCTACTTTGGCCTATCCCTGAATCTTTTATCTTTGTTTATTTCAATTCCAATGCTTGTGGAAATCTCAAAGGGAAAAAAAAAAGTGCCGTCTCTTTGGGATGGAAAGGTTGCTAGAATAGGAAATATTTGATATGTTGAAAGAAAGATGAGGTCATTGAAAGATGAGGTCATTTCAAAATAGAGCTGCCAGGTTGGAAAACACTGGGTAGAAGAACTGAAGAACTAAGCAGTGAAAGTAAAATCATGGTGAAGATTTGGATAGGAAAGAGAAGCCTTGTGGAATAAGGTGATAGTTTCAACATATGAGGATAAAAAAATAAGGCCTGGGATTTGAGAGAGTGAAATAAATGATTTGGGACAGATAGACAAAATATTGTGATTATTTGGACAAAGTATGCAAAATATAAAGGAGAATCCTTAGTTTTTTATAACCAGAGCCCACAGCACGATAGAAGGTGCTCACTATTACAATCTTGAGGTCGTGAGTTCAAGTCATGTTAACAATCCAAAATAAATAAATAAATTTATGGCAGGTGTGGAATGGTGGACGTAAGAGAAGGTCTTGGGGAAATGTATGGATCACTCAAGCTTCCTTGAAAAATAAAATTGAAGGATGTATATGATTTAAAGTTAATAAAAGTGTGTCTAGAGATGGACAAAAAAAATGGCTTTGAATATCACCTTTAGAAAGAGAGTTGGTGAATTTCGAACCCCATCGAACCCCACCCTTACACTTGCGCTTTCTGAATGAGTTTAACAGTTGATGGTAAAGATAAATGAGCTCCAATATTGGTTTTCCTTGTAAATTTTTCAAGCAGACTCCTTTTCACCATATTACTAGACATCCTTGGATCCATTTTCGTTGGTGTTTGAAGCATTGAATCATTCTTATTATTATCTTATGAATTACAGTTTGAATCAGATCTTATGAAAGATTATTTGAACCATATGCTTTGTATCCTAATTTCTATCATCATATTATTTTCTTGGCGAGTCTTATGACTTTTCATTTGAAACTCACAACAATCATATCTAGGGATGTCAAATGGGCCGGCCCGGCCCGCTCTAGCCTGCCAGTCAACAACCCGTGGCCCGGCCCGGCCCGGCCCGTGTTCGAGGTGGCTGGGCCCGTTTGGCCCGGGCCCGCCAGGCACTGCCCGCCTGGCCCACTAGGCACGACCCGCTGGCCTGCCCAACAATGGTTTTTTTTTTACAAAATTCTTCATTTTAACCTCCCAACAGCCATAAAACGGTTATATAAAGGGTATTTTATGTCCTTTTTCAATTTTACAAAGTCTATAAATACTCTAACCCTTCTATTATTTTTCTTTTAATCAAAGTTTTATTCACCAAAACAAATATATATACAAAGGATGTCAATCATTATATAACACTGTGGGCCCATTGTGACAAAAATCACCATGGGAATTGGGTCCAAATAGAACACAAACTTCTTTTGTGCATTTTTTATTTTCTAGATGGCTTGGTTTGGCCAGGTAAGCTTGGAAAATAGGTTGGGAACTTGGGTCTAATTGAAACCAAACCTAAATTTATTGACTAAAATTACATCCCTTTCTAATATTCTTCTCTGGCCCGGTTAATAGTTATAAACTTATAATAGCAATCCAAAAAATATAAATAATATTACTTTTACTTTTATTATGAATATATTATCCCATTAAAACATAATCAGCTCTAAGTATAGTTTGTCTCTTCACTAGTGCCTCAGACCATGGATCTCATCTTGGACTCACAGGTATCTATTTGGAATGTGTCCAATTAAATATTAGGTCCCAACCAACCTATATATATATCACTAGCCATAATAAATATAAATTTAAGTGAGAGAATAAGGTTTTTTAAAAAGATTTTTTTTTGAATTAATATTAATTATTTGAACATGAGTAGGTCGAGTTAGTTGCACATGATAATATATGGAAATTCATGGTCAAATGAGCTCCATGAAGTATTATTAAAGAGGTGAAGGGTGATGGATATCAGGTGCGGGGTCGATGATAGAAGATGAAGTATAGATAAGACCTTGGCTTTTATAAGACTTGAATTATGGTTATTCATTTCCCATCTTTCCTTATTATATTTTCATTGAAGAAAAGGTTGTTTGATGGTCATTTTTGGATATTCACATTTTATTTGTCGCATTTAAGAAATACAATGTGTTAGAACTTTCCTAGGAATTCAATTGCATCAAACAAATTAGCCCAAAGCATATTTATCTAGCATACAAATAGAGCTCTCGTAATGGGACATGGGAGTATGATATCAGCTTTGCATTCTTAGTAGATGGCTATAGACGTTTTATAATCTGGATCATTAGTCTAAGACATGCCAAATAGCCCCCTCATTTGTAATTTTTTGTCAATGCTGCTATCAGGGTTGTTTATAGCAAATGAATGAATGGTCTTAATTTCATCAACATCATCATCATGTAGGCTTGTCTGATTAACTGAGATAGGCTTTAAGAGTTCTATTATTAGACAATAAGATATAATTTGAGCACAGGCTGAAAATCGAATGGGTCCGTGCTGAATAATGTATGCTGCAGTTGGGTCCATATACAATTAAGTTTGATGTGCATACATCCTACATCATACGGGTAAGGTCTGTTTTTTATCAAACTAGAATATCATCGACGCATAAATGTTTGGCCCATATGTATCTCTATAGAGTTTGTTGGGCCTGATTGCCCACTTTGAGATAGCCCGTTTACATGTATTGTTTTACAAGGTTACTTTTCTAGCCCAAAACCTCACTGCTCGTGCCCCCACTTGCAAACCAAACTATAAATACAGTCAGACCTATAATTGGGCTCACCCATAATTTGGAGTGATTTATTATTAGACCATTAGATTTTAAATTAAATATATATATATAAACAGGCCCGCTGGCACGGCCCGGCCCGTTTGACATCCCTAATCATATCCTACAGCTCCTTAACAGTCAAACAATCATGATTTTGAGCAAAACATAACCAACTGAATCGACATCCTTGCCTTTTTCCTATCTTATTTTTGTTTTAAAATTTTGTTTGAAACCTTCTACCCAAATAGGAACTTCTTTGACATATTAAGCAATTATTAAAAGCTTAATCTCTCTTGATTTTAAACTAAGGCAAATGTCTGAAGCTGGTAAGCCAATCATATGAGCAGTACACTACAAACTAAGGCTAGCAATCCCTTTCCATAGAAGATCCAACCTCAGGCTCACACATTAGGGATTATGCCCTCTACCAACCAAAGAGTTAAGATATAATTCTAAAGTTCATACCAATAAGAGAGAATGAATCATGGGATGGGGTAAGGCTTCTATGATAATAATGATAAAGAAAATAATATATCCATACATTAACTTATTAAAAGTCTTAAATTTTTATGATTCACAATTTTGCAAATTGATTCATTTTTCAGAGCATCAGTTTGGATGTTGCTCCCCACAGAGTAAAGCTTTTCCTCGGACAGCCACATAAATTCAAATTAATTATTAAAAACGATGATGATGACGATGAAGAAGAAGAAATACTGCCCTGCTAACTTAAGCTTTGTGTTGGTCCACGGAGGATCTATTAACCATTTGTTTCTTCAATGCATCACAACATGTGTTATTTAGATAGATAGAGAGATAGACAGATAGATAGATAGAGAGAGAGAGAGAGAGAGTACTAACTAGGGCCCTTTTACGTCATTTTATTTAAAATTAAACATTGATGAATTTCTCAGTCAAAAATAACAATCTCTAGTAGAGCAAAATGCCAGTTCTAAATGTTAAATCCTTCCATTTCAGAAAAAAAAAATATGGTGAATCCTTACAGGTAGTTGAACTTTGCAGAAAACAACAAACCAATCATTAAGTGCTTAACCCCAGGATCACAATGGCAAGCAGTTAAAAATTCACACAGGCTAAAAATTTATTCTAGTTTACATGATACACAGGAATGCATAAGAATGAGCACCATCTAATCTCACCCCGCCAATATCAGGTCCACCACGTTTGCTACCAATTGCATCAATCTCATCAATGAATATAATGGACGGTGCATATGATCTGGCACTAGAAAAAAGATCCTTCACACGAGCGGCTGCAACACCTACAAACATCTGCAAAAATGAATGTTTGGTAAGCAAGGAAAATCTTCTGGAACTCAAATAGAAGAACATAGTTTTCCTGCAAACCTACACACTTGTAAGTTTTAATCAGAAAGGCCAGTGTGCACGCCTGCATTTACGTTGTACACTACAAAAAAAAAGAAAAAGTGATGAACACCTGACATTCAATTTAATAAACTTAATCCGGTAACCAAAAGTAATTTGCAGAAAGCTAGTTGATGGAACGCGCTCCGAGGCGCCGTTGGGGCGGCTACCGGGGTCGGCGGAACGTGGGAGTCCGTCGGGTCCGGCCCTTTCGCACCCTGGCGGGCCCTGAAGCGTGCATCAACATTTCTTTTGTGTGGGTGTGCCAGATTTTCTATTTTACTTGGAATTGCAAGTGGTCATCCGGAGATCAACCTTCGCAAGTAAAAAGGAAATCAACTTCTTTTAAGTTTTCCATTGCACAAATATTTAAGAAAAGAGACATTTTCTTGGTTTGCCGTGAAAGGCGATTTTGTTTGGCATTTATAGCCGATTTTGGCGTTTATAGCCGATTTACAATTCTCATCAATAATGAAAGACAAGAGTTGTGATTTTTGTCTCTTTTAGAAAAATACAAACTACAATGAAAAGCAAGAAAAGGAAGATCTAACTTTTCAGGAGATTGTGGGGGACTCGTTCAGATTGACGGTCGCAAGCCATGTGTGGGCTTCGCCATCATCCATGCAGATGAGAACAGAGGATGCTCTTGATTCGCTTGGCTTGGCTATAACCTCAGATTTTTAGAGGACAAAGACCAAGAGAAGGTCCTATGTCCAATAAAAAGCTAAGTAGACGGGCTGAAAAGCCATGTCTAAGCCATTGGAGGTAGCGGGAGAAGGCAAGGACCTTGGGGGGGGGTGCCCCCCAAGGGACTTTTGTCACCTTGTAGTGGTGGCTGGTGCAGAACTTCAGCAGAGTTTTTCTCTCTTTTTCTTTCTCTCAGATTTCTGGATCTGTGGCGCTTTGGAAGTGATCTCTGGAATGCTTGGGGTGCTCTCCTATTTATAGGCTTTCTGGTAGCCATTTAGGAGGGTTTATGAGGGTTTATGAGCCTTAATTATCATAAAGCTACATAAATGAAGGAGTTACAAGGTTTAATTCCTTTATTTTGTAACTCCTGGATCTTGGCTTCTGATTGGCCGGTGGAGATTGAGGGCATTTAATTGCCATGATGGGAGGAGTTTCAAGGTTTAAGTGCCATGAATCTCTTGATTTGTAACTCCTGAATGCTTGCTTCTGATTGGGCCGTCCAAAGAAATGAATTAATGACTGCAATAAAGCTAGTCAATTAACCACATTAATTGGTCGCCGAGCAGTCGAAGAGTCGCGGGCCATGCCGTGTCTTCTGGAATTCTTCTGGCGATGATCATCGATGGATCTATATGCTGATCGACATCGGATGAACATGTAACTTCAGACATTGATAGCTAAGAGCGGGCCGGTGACATCTGTCTTGTCGATTTCTCGATCGGTCGGACAGAAAGAGCACTTTTTTGGTCGACCGGTTGCCGATCTTGGAGCGATCAATGATGATTTTATGCTTTTGGAGGTTGACCCGTGATTTTGACGGATGTCGGAGGATATGAGTCAATTTCAAGCACTAAAAATCACATTTTCAGGAAACCACAGAGGCCAAAGTGCGCGAAACGCGAAAAAAGACGGAAAAACGGGTCACCAGCGGAAAATCCGGTGACCCGGACTTCCATGGTCGCCGGCGACTATGGGCCATGGTCGCAGGGTCCTGCGACCCTGGGGGAATTTTCCCCTTCGGAGCCCGTTTTGCGGTCGTTTTGAGGTCTTTTTCGTCGCCGTTTTCTTCTGTATTTTTCCTGACATTTCTTCTTATTTATTGGCTTGATTTTCCTGTAGAAAACCTGATGAGAATCCTTGCATTTTTAGAGTGCAAAGTTTCCAATTTTCCGGGAAAGCCGAAGACTTTGTCGCGTAGAGCTGCTGATTTTTCGCCAGAAGTTGAAACTTGGTCAAACGATGTCGGAATGACCTGAAATTTGAGGTGGAGCCTCCTGAGCAATAAATAAGACCAACCATAGGCTTTTGTTTGAGTTTTGAAGCCGTTTGGGGTCCCATCGATGCTTCACTTGATTTTGCTGCGGGGAAAATGCCGAGCGTTGATATGTGGCCAAACGATGTCCGATTGACCTGAAATTTGACGGGGAGCCTATTGGAGTCATTTTGAGACGTTCCATGGGCTCCGTTTTGGATGTCATGGTCCCGGGTTGCTCCGCCGCCGGTAGGCTTGATTTTCTCTCGGAGCATCGAAACCTGGTCAAACGTTTTCGGAATGACCTGAAATTTGACGTGCAGCCTTTTGGAAGCATGTTGAAGCCACTCATGCACTTGGTTTGATGAGCGAAGGCTTCGGTGGTTCCCGCCGCCGGGAGGCTTGATTTTGCTGCTCAAGCATTGATGGAGGGTCAAACGTTGTCGATTTGACTTGAAATTTGGCATGGAGCCCTTTTGAGACATGCTGGAGTCATCCGTATGCTCTGATCGAAGTTTTGACGTCTCCGATGATGTCGCCGCCTGAGAGCTCCTGTTTAGCTGTCGGAGAAGTGAAGTTAGGCCAAATGTTGTTGAAATGGCCCGAAACTTCATGTGTACTCTTCTCTTGGCTATCTTGAAGGATCTTGTAGTTTTTGTTTGATTCTGACAAGATTTGATTTTTTGGAGAAGTTGCATTGCCTTTTTATGGCAGGTTGCGACTTCATGCAGCTTTCTTGATATTGAAGAGGCAAAGTGACATTTTTGGTGTCAACAAATGGCCCCTCGAGGTACAGCGACGAGTTGCTTGACTGTTGTAGTCGATGTGCCTCGAAGAGATTTTTGAAGGAGAGCTTGTGTCTTGACCAAGAGTCTTTGAGCAATCTTTCCTTTGGTAGAGTAGCCTTTGAGCTTCCAGGGGAATTTTATGGTAGTGAAAGGAATCACACACCATCTCGAAGCAAAGTTTTGAAGATGACATCAGGGATGTGGATTTGGGTTTCTGTTTTTGATCTTGTGACCTAACCAGCTATATATGGCAGGTTAGGGGATCGGGTTTTGGTTTTGACCTTGTGACCCAACAAGCTGTATGTGGCAAGTTGGGGGATCAGGATTTGGTTTTTGGTTTTGGTCTGGTGACCTAACAAGCTGTATGTGGCAAGTTAGGGGACCAGGATTTGGTTTTTGGTCACTCTTTGGGACTGTGTGGGTCCATTGGAGTGGTTTGGTTTTTTGTGGAATGTCAATTTCAAGATTTTGGCTCAATTTGGTATATGAGGCTGGATGGTTTGATTTTTTGGAAGCTCATGGGGCTTGGGATTTTTTGTATGGTTCAATCAACTCAAAAGAGGCATGAAACCATTTTTGTATGCTCTTGGTAAGAGGGATTTTTTTTTCTGACTAAAAGCCCATTTTTTTTTTTAGTGCCTAGGTGGTCAAACCTGGCTCATATGGGCTAACCCATGCGACCTTAAGCTTTTTAGGATGGCTTAGATCTCATGTGGGGCCATTTTTATAAAGAATATCTAAAGATATCTCATTTGGATAGAGAATATCTAAAAATATCTTTATGGGAGAGAATATCTCATCTTCCCTTAATTTGGGAGAGAATATCTCAAGGTATCTTTCTTTTTGGGAAAGAATCTCCAATCTCCTATTTTGTTGGAGAGAATCTCTCATTTGATTGATTTTGGGAGGAAATCTCTCAAAGACATCTTTCTTTTTGGGAAAGAATCTTTCTAATTCCTTCTCTTTTGGTAAGGTTACTAATTAGTAACACTTACCTTTCTTCTTTGTTTCCTTCTTTGATTTGCTCTCTCCTATAAAAGCAAAGGAAGGTAGGATCTCTTGCTCTTATTGCTTTCTTTTGCAACAATCTCAAGAGAGCTCCAAGACCAAGAGTTCTTCTTCTTCAAGGATCTTCAAGCTTTTTTCCTTCTTCTTCTCCCTTAATGGCTTCGAGTAAGTTTTCTCTCTTTTTCTTTCAAGAAAACTCCATGTAGAGAATAGGATGGAAAAAAAAAGTTTCTCTTCTTTTTTTTCTTTCTTCTTTTTTTTTCTTTTTTTTTTCTTTCTATTCTTCTTCTCTTTTTTTTTTCCACGTGATTTCTTCTTTCACACGTTTTTTTTTTCTTTTTTTTTTTTGTGGGCCGTACGGACAGATCCGTACGAATCTGGTCCGTACGGCCACGTGGCCTTTTTTTTTTTTTTTTTTTTTTTTTGCTCATCATGATAATGCGTTTTTATGCAAATCTAGATGTTCATGCATGTACTTTTTGTAGATTGAGCATGATAGCATACCTGAAAATCTTTGCAAATTTGGGAATTTGGAGCTCGCAGTGATGTTGAGCCCTTCTTGATTTTGCGGAGATTTTGAGGTTTCGAAAGTTTGGAGTTTCGGAGCCCGCAGCAATGTTGAGCCCATCTTCAAACTTTCTATTTCTTTTGGGGTATTTCCCTTTTCTTCGGAATTGCCCCGGAACCATGCCAAAATTTCGCCAGATTTTTGGTGGGACAAAGTGACCCCTTTTTTTTTTTTTTAGCGAAATCCTGTCATTTTGATGACGATCCTTTTCTTTTCCAACCTTTGCAGGTGGTTCCTCCAGAGCGAACAAGGGTAAAGAGCCTGCTACAAGCGTACCTCGTCGATCCGCCAGATCTTCTAATGTGGCTGTTCAGCAGGCCTAGGAGAAGGTATGATTCTTCCTTTTTCTTTTTCTGCTTCTTTCATGGGGCTTTCCATGTTCTGATTTGTTTTCTCACCCTGCTGCTGCCTCTTTTTTTTTTTTTTTAGCAGAGGATGAAGACTTGGCGATGCCTGAGGTTCCGACCGATGAGGCGGTGATGGAGCCGGTTATGGCATCTGAAGAAGAACCGAGGGACTCTGGAATGATTCCAGAATCTCCAATTGGTATAACTTCTTTCGCTTTCTCTTCTTTTTTTTTTTTTTTGCCTGCGACTTGATTTGCTAACATTTCTCTTGTCAGCTGACTTGCCACAGGATTCCGATGACTTTGAACCATCAATGGACGCAAATGTTGATGATGCTTCCGATGAGTTCGTGGAGGAAGAGAGTGTTCCGCCAGTCGTCGAAGAAGGTACTTTGTAGTGATGACCCTGATGATTTTTTTTTTTAACAGGATCATATTCATACCTTTTTGTGTTTCATTTGCAGGTTTTGAAGTGACAGAAGAGAGTCCATCGCTTTCTTCAGAACCAGAGCAAGGGATGCCAGAGGTCGATCCGGAGGTAGAGACCAGTTCTGACATGATTGAGGAGATGCCTCGTGTTGAGATTCCCTCTCCAGTGGCTCCAAGTGGAAAGAGTTCTTTTGTTACTCTTCCAATGGGACATGACATGAGCAGCCGATCAACGGAGAAGGGTGAATCTTCATCCAGTTCGTCTCTTCAATTTGCGAAGAAGGTGCTGGCTCGGGTTTTGAGTTCTTGGATCAAGACTCTCCTTTCTGGACACTTGGAAGCAGGATTTGGCATGATCCCACATGTGCAGGAGATTCTCACTGATATCGAAGAGGTTGGTCTGGATGTCACAGGTGCCAGGGCGACCGTTGATAGGATCATTGCACTGGGTGACAAGTGGTTTGAGACCATGGGTTTCCCTGACGACCAATTCTTCAAGGAGATGTTCTTGGACCCTGCTGATAAGGCTAAGTCTGACCTGAATGAGGCTACACAAAGCAAGAAGCAGCTAGTTCGGGAGAAGAACAAGGAAGAGCTAGCCATCATCGGATTGAGGCATGACCTTAACGTCCTTGATAGGTAAGTTGAGGATGCCAGGAAATGTCTTGAGCATTTGAAGGCACAAGTCGATGCTAAGTGGGCTGCTATAACAGAGGCTCGTGACAGGGAGAGTACTCTGATTCGCAGGGTTGCAGATGCCGGTCAAGTTCTCGAGAGGAGGACTCTAGAAAACGAACGATGGCAAACTGCTGGGGAAGAGCTTCCCGGTGTAAAAGAAGGGTTACGGCATTCGCCAGCATCTCATGGCAAGTTCCTGAAAAAGCGTGCCTTGGAAACTCTGACGGCTGATGCCAAAAGTTTGCTTGAGGAGCTGAAGCTTTGGCTGGAGACCATTTTTGGCTAAGCTCCTGATTTTTGTAGCAGAAACTATTCTTCTTTTTTTTTTGGTACCACATGTATATTTTTGGTACTCTTTTTTTTTGTAGTGCTTGTGAACACTTTTCTTTTTTTTTTTGGTACCACATGTATTTTTTTTTGGTACTTTTCTTTTTTTTGTAGTGCTTGTGAACACTTTCTTTTTTTTTGGTACCACATGTATTTTTTTGGTACTTCTTTTTTTTTGTTTTCCCTACGCTCACTCAAATCTTTTTGTGATGAAAGCAATTGCTAAATGGGATTTGATCAAAAGCTTTGTCATTTTGTGAAAATCTTTTGTCAAATAATTGTTTTGGTAGGGGAAACGAATTTGGCATGAAAGCCGGATTTTTGTGGCATTTACAGCCAGTTTTGACATGAGAGTCAGGTTTTTTTTGTGTGGCATTTATAGCCGATTTTTGAGATGGCATAAGAGCCAAAAATTTTGTTCGTGGCATGGGAGCCAATTTTGAGATGGCATGGAAGCCGAAATTTTATGGCGTAAAAGCCAAAATTTGGGTTGGCATGGAAGCCGAAATTTTGTGGCATTTACAGCCAGTTTGGTGGCATTGATAGCCAATTTGTGGCATTTATAGCCGGTTTGGTGGCATTGATAGCCAATTTGTGGCATTTATAGCCGGTTTGGTGGCAGTGATAGCCATTTTTTGAAAGCCAAGTTTTGGTTTGTCGGCGTGAAAGCCAATTTTTTGTGGCATTGATAGCCGGTTTTTGGCAAAAGAGCCAGGTTTTTTTTGTGTGGCATTTATAGCCGATTTGGTGGCATTGATAGTCGGTTTTTGGCAAAAGAGCCAGGTTCTGGCGTTTATAGCCAGATTTTTTATTTTTGGCTTTCAAAATGCAGGTATCGACTAAATGTCGCCTCCCCGCTGAATGGTCTTGCAAGTATCGATGGAATGTCGCTTCCTTGCTCATTCGGTTTTGCGAGTATTGATGGAATGTCACTTCCTCGCGGGTTAGGTTTTGCAAGTATCGATGGAATGTCGCTTCCTCGCGAATTGGGGTGCAAATATCGACTAAGCGTCGCTTCCCTGCTTTTCCCAAAACTTTTGATTTTGCGGGTACTGACTTGATGTCGTTTCCCCGTGATTTTTGAAATTTGAGGTTTTCTCGAACCTTTGAAATTTGGGTTGTGGATATCAACTGAAATGTTGCGTCTCCACGATTTTAGAGGTTTTGGAAGTATCGAATGGGGTTCGCATCCTTCCGATTTTTTGAGTTTTGCGACTATCGACTAAGTGTCACTTCCCCGCGGTTTTTGAAAAACCATTTTTTTGTTTAAAGACACGAGGGTCGTAAATTTTGACCTAAAACCATTTGGCGGTAAAAGGTAAGGTGGACTAGGGTGGAAATCCCTGAATCCGAATTTTTGTTTCAAACCATGAATTTTGGTTCAAGGATCGAAAGTTTTGGTCAAGTCAGGGAGAGGCTCCTAAACTTGGATTTTTTTTTTTTTTTTTGAACAATGAAACGATAAAAATAAGCATTGTTTTTTAATCTCTAGAAATTTTGACATTTGATATGAAAATTCTAAAGAGAGTGGGTTTGACGAGCGAGTACCTGAGAACAGGTTTTGGCCATACAGGCATTGCTCTTACCTAGTTGGGTAAGTCTTCAAGGGTAGTACCGCTTCAAGAACTTGCCGTTGATAGGCAGCATACATCTGTCGCCTTCCATGTTTAGGAGGGCATATGCGCCGTTGGAGAAGACCTTGTCGATGACGTAGGGTCCCTCCCATTTTGGTTCAAACTTGCCTTTGGACTTGTGAGCGAAGACCATTGGTCTTTTTACCACAAGAACTAAGTCACCCTTTTTGTAGGCGCGTTGCCTGACCTTTTTGTCAAAAGATCCTGCCATGCGTGCTTGGTAAAGTTCAATGCTTTGTCGAGCTTCGAGCCGTTTCTCATCGAGATTGTCCAGCTCATGAAGTCGTAATTTCGCATTGCTTTCTTGAGTCATGTCATTTTGTAGAGATACCCTCAGAGAAGGAATTTGTACCTCTAGGGGCACGACAGCTTCGCATCCATAGACCAAGGAGAATGGTGTGCTATGGGTTGGTCCTCGAACGGTGGTTCGATAGGCCCACAAAGCTTCAGACAGTTTGTCACTCCAGTCTCTTTTGTGACTAGAGACCATTTTCTTGAGGATTTTGCAGAGTGTCTTGTTGAAGGCTTCTGCTAATCCGTTTGCTGCCGGATTGTATGGAGTCGAAGGACAGCTTTGAATTTTGTATTTGTCGCAGAACCTGTAGAATCGATGATCCCGGAATTGTGGTCCGTTATCATGGACGAATCTCTTGGGTATGCCGAAACGACAAATGATGTTGGTGCGCAGGAACTGAAGAACTGATGAGGTCTTCATTTCGTTGAACGCAAATGCTTCTGACCACTTGGAGAAATAATCCGTTGCGGCGAAGATGAAGCGATGACCTTTGCTTGAAGGGGGAGAGATAGGACCTATGATGTCCATGCCCCATGCTTCAAAAGGCCATGAGATTGCTGTAGGATGTAGCCATTCCGGAGGCATGTGAATGTAGTCTCCGTGAACTTGGCATTGTTGGCAGCGCTTAGCAAATTTCATTGCGTCGGGTACCATGGTAGGCCAGTAGTAACCCAACCTTTTGATTTGGTCGTAGAGCTTGGGACCAGCCTGATGAGCTCCACAAAGGCCAGCGTGAACTTCTTTGAGTGTTTCTTCAGCTTCTTGTTGTGACAAGCAGCGTAGGAGTACTCCATTGAAGGATTTCCTGTAAAGGATTTTTGAAGGGATATCCAAATGAAAGTTTGGGGCTCGCCTTTGGATGCTTACCCGTTCTTTTGGATCTTCAGGTAGGATTCCGAACATAGTGTAATCAATGAACGGATCCCTCCAGTCGCCGATTGAAGGTTGAAGGATAGAGATCCGACTTCCAACCACTCGGTGGCATTCAGCAACTGCTTGGTGTGTGTTAAGAGGAGGGAGGATCCTTCTCTCGCACACTGTAATTTGCATGTTTTCCCCTTCCTGGATCGCCATTGATGCGGCAAGTCCGGCCAGGGCATCTGCACGGATGTTTTCACCTCTACGAATGTGGGTGATGTTGCAGATGTCAAACTTTTGCAGAAGCGATTGTGCCTTGTTGTAATAAGGCAGCAGATCGGGCTTCCTGACTTCATATTTCTGATTCATCTGGTTGATGATCAGTTGAGAGTCTCCAAAGACTTCCAGCATGGTGATACCAGATTCGATGGCGAGTTCCAATCCTAGGATCAGAGCTTGGTATTCAGCTGCATTGTTTGTGCATGGTTCCAGTAGCGAGAAAGCGTGTGGAATCATGCATTTGTCGGGGCTAACAAAGAGGATGCCAACTCCCGAGATCAGCTTTCTGTTTTCATTTGTCCTGGTTGCACCGTCAAAGTACATATCCCAGGAGGCATTTGGTGAGGAAGTCTCCACGTTGTAGACAGGTTCGTCTGGGAGATCATCTCTGAGTGGTGAATCTTTAGGCAATGGATGCTCTGCGAGGAAATCTGCTAGAGCTTGGCCTTTGATTGCTTTTTGTGGCACATACCTAATATCAAATTGTGATAGAAGGATGGACCATTTTGCCAGTCGGGCATTGAGAGAACCTGCCTTTGTGACAAGAACCTTCAAGAGATTGATCCTTGAGACCAGGTAGACTGTGTTGGAAAGCAAGTAGTGACGTAGCTTTTGTACGGCGAACATCACTGCAAGGCATTCTTTTTCGACTGGAGAGTAGCGATGCTCTGCACCTACTAGCATGCGGCTGAGGTAGTATAGAGCAGCTTCTTTTCCCTCACCATTCTCTTGTGCAAGCAGAGCGCCTACAGAATGATCAAGAGCTCTTGTGTACAAGATGAATGGTTTTCCAGTGGCAGGGGCAGCTAACACTGGAGGTTTGGTCAGGTATGACTTGATATCTTGAAATGCGGCTTCACAGTCGGCATCCCAGACAAAGTCTACACCCTTTTTCATCAATCGAGAGAATGGACGGCATTTCCCCGAAAGATTGGAGATGAACCGTCTGATGTAGGCCAATCTCCCTTGAAGCCCTTTTAGTTCCCTTAGGGTTCTTGGATAGGGCATTTCTAGAATAGCCTTGACTTTTATGGGGTCAAGTTCTATTCCAGCTTTCCGAACAAGGAATCCGAGAAACTTACCCGACGAGACGCCGAAGAAGCATTTTAGAGGATTCATCCGCAGTTTGTGTTTGCGGAGTCGGAGGAAAACTTCCCGAAGATCTTTGAGATGGTCTTCTTTTCTTCTGCTTTTGACGGCGAGGTCATCAACGTAACATTCGACCGTCTTGTGCTGCATATCTTGGAATATTTTCATCATAGCCCTCTGATATGTGGCGCCAGCATTTTTCAGACCAAATGGCATGACAGTGTAGCAATACACGCCAAATGGAGTCCGAAAAGATGTGTGTTTTTCATCCTCGGGATGCATCTTTATCTGATTGTAGCCAGAGAAGCCATCCATGAATGTCATTCGCTCGAATCCGCAGGTATTGTCAATCATCACCTCCGGTATGGGGAGCGGGAATTCATCTTTAGGGCAAGCGCCATTCAAGTCTCTATAGTCAATACAGACCCTGATCTGCCCAGTTTTCTTTGTCACGGGGACAATATTGGCCAACCACTCTGGATGTTGTTCCTCACGGATGAAGCCAACGCTTTTGAGCTTTTGAACTTCTTGTTCAATTTTATCCATCACATCTGGACGGAATCTTCTTTGGCCTTGTGTTGACAGGCTTGATTTCTTCTTGAAGGTTGAGTTTGTGGACTGCTACTTTGGGGTCTAAACCAGGCATTTCAGCGTAGGACCATGCAAAGCAATCAACGAACTCACGAAGAAAAGTGATATACTCGGGTAACTCATCATCCTTTATATTCTTGCTTATGAATACAGGACGTGGGTTATCTGGTGTTCCCAAGTCTATCTTTTCAACAGGATCTTCTGTCGGAAGGTTCGAAGGTGGTTCCTCCACAATATTTTCGGAGGCTTCCAACTCAACGAAACCTTCTGGAGTTTCAACTGCATTACCAGACCAAGGCTCTGTTCCTTTCCATGGATTTTCTTGATTGGTGATCTCCTCAAGGCTTGCTATGAGATAGTCCCAATCGCCTGTTGAGTCTGGTATTTCTTTTGGAGACGAGGGTTCTTCTGGGTCAGAATAGCACAAGTCTGTATTATCGGGCGATTCCTCTTCATCATCAGAGAAATCGTACAAATTGGATGAGCTTCCTGGATCTTTGTCAGGTAACTCTTTAAAGAGATATCCAGGGAGATCGATGTCTTCGTGGACTTGAGATGTTGAGGCTTGGTCGGTAAAACGACTTTTAAGCCTTTGTGTCAACTGTCTCAGGGGGGTATCAAGATCATACCCTAACCCATATGAAGACTTTTCTACATGACCGTAGAGTCTCCAATCTTCCAGCTGGCTTTTGGTCAAGGCGGGCTCCAATGGCGTGAGAATACCGCGTCTTTCTCCCAAACCGACTGGGTTTTGAGCGTCATAGCCCATTTTCTTCATAATTGCTTGTGCCACAGGACTATATAGAGATAGCTGAGGCATACCTTCATTTTGGAAAGGTTCCAGCATGGAGTTTGATGAAGAAGCATCCGATCTATGAAAGAAGATCGGTCTTTGCTTTGGTGATGTTGCCGGAACAACAAAGGTAGCAGACGTAGGATCTTCTACATCAGCAGGTGTCTCCATCGGAGTGAGAGCAGGCTGAACTTGTTGAGTGTCAGCTTGGCTTGACGATGCATCGTCTTCTGGCTCTGAGTCCGAGTCTGTGTCTTGCATGATAGACACGAGAGAGACAACAAATTTGCCCCCAGGCTTTTGTTTCGCCTTCTTCACTCTGGTTGTGATGACCAAAGGTTTTGAAGATTTGAGGGAGATGACGAAGGGAGGTTGACTACTCTCTTCTAATTTGCCGGAGGGTTTGCTTTCTTCCGGTGATTTTTGAGGGGCCTTGCCTTTATCTTTCTGGAGATTTTCAGCAGGGGGTGTTATTTCCTCTTCTTCTTTTTCTCCTTCATACATCTGGGAGTCTGCGAAGTGGACTTCTTTACCTTTGAAGGGTTTTCTGTCCGCAAAGACACGATGTACCATGCCGTCGTCGCCGACGAACTTGATGCATTGATGTAGAGTTGAAGGGACAACACCGTTCTCGTGTATCCAAGGACGTCCGAAAAGGATGTTGTAGCATGAGGGGGTTTTTATTGCATACACAGTGACCTTAGAGATAAGATCACCGATTTGCAATTTGAACCTGATTTTGCCGATAGGCCTTTGAGCGCTCCCATCGTATCCAAAGATAGATACAGATGTGTGGCTTAGCTTGCTGGGTGGGATGCCCAACTCTTCAAGAGCCGAAATGGAGATAAGGTTGAGTGCAGAGCCTGGGTCGATCTGAACTCTATGTATCGGCATTTCTTTGATGTACCCTGTGAAGTACAGGGGTCGGTTGTGCGTTGCTTCGCCAAGTAGGAGGTCTTCCTTAGTGAAGGCGATGGTTGCACTGGCTGCCTTTTGAACCGAGAGGCATTGGATGCATGATCCCTCGCTTTTCTCTTTTTCTCCTTTTAAGGAGGTTTCTGAGTTTTTGACCCGGTAGTCCATTTCAATTTGGAGGACTTGTGGGGCATGTTTGTCGACATCTTCATTCAGTTTTTGTAATTCTGAGATGAGATTATCACGAGTGCATGGAGACATTCGTAATAAATCCAGGATGTGAAGACGTGCAGGTATGTGTTTGAAGTGCTCAACCAAGTCATACTTGAAAGCCTCCTTAGGGCCTGCATGTTCATCATTGTTGCCACTGGGGGCGCTTACAACATCTTTTCCCGAAGGATTTACATAAGTAAAGGAAGATTGGTTGTAATTTTTGTGGTAGTCCCGGCCCGAACGGGTGCCTCTACCAACTTCGAGAGCTTCTTGAGAAGGATCTTCGTTTAGAAGATTGTCTTCAGGATCAAGAGACTGTCGTTTTTCATTTACTGAGGATGCGTCTGCAGCAGAATTGCCATCCTCAGTTACTGTGTTGCATGGAGCATTTTCCGGGAGCAAGTCCTGAACAGCATCCAGCAGCTTTTCTTCTGTGTTGACCCATCCATCACCCCAAGTTGGGTTTTCTTCATGATGATGAGTCGGGAAGAATGTGTATCCTGAAGTCACAGTCTCAGGGGAAGAAACCTGAGAGGGTGTCATCTCTGTGAAAGTCACGTGAGACGAGGTAGCTCCAGAGGATACATTGCTAGGCGTCGTCGGGGTGTAGGTAATCTCATCAGACGACGCTTCAGAAGAGCTATAGTCCTAATATATTACATTACAGGAAGCTCTGATAGGAGATGTTGCCTGCTCGGAGTCAGACTCATCCTCGGATGTAAGAGGATCGTCAATCCAGCAATGTTCTCCATTTTCAGGAGTTGAGGGAGGAGGTACCTGATAGGCTTCAGGGACTTCCGGCTCTGGATTGTGAGGAATCTCGTTGACGCGGTCTTGCTCTTGTTCTAGAGCGAGACGCTGCAAGATCCTTGCATATTCTTCAAGATCAGGCATGGGAGCCAGATCCTCTTCTTCGTCTTCTCCGTGTGGCTCAACATAGTTGATTTCCACTGGAGCAACGACAGGTGCTGGGTTAACAGCATCTTCTTGTGCAGCCTCTTGGTCTTCTTCATCATCAGACCAGGATCCTTGTGGTTGCAAGGGGTTATACCAGATTACTGGCATAAGGTGAGTTTCAGGAACCCATTCTTCGTCGGAGAGATACTCTCCTGTTTCAAGAGATTCCTCCCACTCATCGGTGTAGTTGGGCTCGAATCCATCGTCGGTGTCGCTGGACTCGTATCCATCAATGGAGAATCCAACTACCGAGTTGCAAGAGTATGATACCCCCTGCATGGCTTCTTTTTTGAATTGAGGTGGCATGAAATCACTGAGAGTGAAGTTTCTTACCCCCTTTGAAGTCTCTGGAAGGGACGTTTCTGTTGCCCCGAGTGAAGTGGTAGAGGAGGCCTCTGCCTTTTCATGGACTTCTTGTTTTGGCTGGGTCTTCTCTTGCCGTTTGAGCCTGATGAGATGTTTCCTAGCCTGCCTTCGCTGCTGAGCGGTCGGCTTTGTTTTGACGATCTCCCAATTTTCATCTTCCAGGAGATCGGGATGTACCCATATGGGTTGTCCGTCTGGTGTCGGGCAAGGAACCAGCTTCTCGGACACTTGAATTTTGTTTATCACCATGAAGGAAGTAGTGATCTTCTTCTTCGGTGATTTTGGTGTTTGTCCACATGACACCATGTTGACAGAGGCAGTCCCATAGTTTTTGTCAAAGGTGATGACTCCGTTTTTCCACATCTCGTTTATCTTCTCTCTCACAACAAAGCATTGATTGAGAGGATGCGAGACCATCTGGTGGTATGGACAGTACCGAGGATCGTTGGTTTTGCCAACGTCTCCAGGTCTTTTGGGCTCTGGCAAAATGAGTTTGCCATTTGCTAGGAGAGCCTCAAAGATTTCTTCAACGTCTTCATCGAACGGGTATTTCTTTTCTACTCGCTCTTTGAAGGCATCAGAGAGTTCAGGCCTTTTACCTGCAGTTTTGTTTTCAGCTTTCTTTGGCTGCTGAGGAGCTGACTTGGTTTGCACATTGAGGACCTCTTTCTTCTTTGGTTTAGAGGTTGCAACAGCAGTCGGCTCTTTCTTTGATGATTTCTGACTGTTGAGGTCTTTGATCACCGTTTCAGCTTCCATGGAAGCTTCGAGGAGTTCCCCCAGGTTCTTTGATTTATTGCCGATGATCATGGAGCGGATTTTAGCTCTCATGTTGTTTCGGCAGATGTCGACTAGCGACGCTTGTGGCAGTACATCTGAGCATTTGTACGCCATTGCTTTCCACTTGTGAATGAAGTCATAAGTTGACTCATTCTCTCCCTGTTTTAGGCTGCAGAGCTGAGCCATAGTAACAGGATGATCCTCACCTTGGAAGTGGGTCAGGAAGCGTATCTCCAGCATAGCCAAGTTCTGAATGGAGTTCTCCGGCAGAGTGGAGTACCAATCGAAGGCCGTACCTTTTAGGATACTTGCAAAGAGGCGGATCTTGAGTGCATCTTGATCCGCGATAGCTCCCGTCAAAATCTTGAAGTGGATGACGTGCTGTCTGGCTGATCCTTTCCCCGTATATGTTTGGAGAGTAGGATGCTTGAATTTTGTGGGGAACGGGACCGAGTCCATCCATAAAGGATATGGTGGCTTGATCCCATGCTCTTTGAGTATATCCTCTTCTTTAGCTTTGGCGAGGATACTGTCTACGTCCTTTTTGGTAAGGGCGCGCGACTCATTTTCTTCACAATTCTCCTCGTTATTGTCATGATTTGGAGGAGGCTCATTGTTCGCCTGATTTTGGACGACAAGGAGAATGTTTTCCATCAGAGTTTCAATCCTCTGCTGGCCTTGTTCCAACTGCTGGATGCGTGTGAGCGCATCATCTCGAGGTGGATTCTGAGGTGGTGGCTCAGAACTTGTAGCCAAGACGTTCATCCCTCGGGATTCGAACGAAGAAATCGTCCTGGTGACCGAGCTGGGGCTCATTCTTTTTGATAAAGAGCTTGATGAAGGATTACTCTCCCGTCCTTGGCTTGAAGGGGCAGGAGATTCTTCGGGATGTCTTTGTGTCCTGGTGACGCTACGGGTCACCGGACGTCGGACATGGATTTTTGATGCTGACCTTTGGCGTCTTCTGGTTTTTCCAACCATATGGACGGCAGCAACTTGGTCGGGTCTTTCTTTTTCTACCCATTTGTGGGAGACTTGAAGTGTAGGAGGCTGGGTACGTTGCTTCTCTAGTCTCTTTTGTCGATATGACGCACGGCGGCGTGCTCGACGAGCGATTTGAGCTTCAGTCAGCTCTGGTTGGGCTCTGACGATGAAGGATGTGCTCCCTCGGGCGCAGCAGCCGAGCCTGTCTTCTTTGTAGCTAGGCAAGGACAGGATGCGGACCCGGTCCTTTGCCTGTTGCAGCGAAGCTTTAAACCTTTCGAGTTCGGCCCCTGTAGAGATGAAGGGTCGAACTGAAGGAGTGTAGGCCTTAGCAGGTGCTTGTAGAGGCTGCTTAGCTGATTTATGTGGTGTGCTTGGATGTCCTAAGCGGAGGACGGGATTTATCGCTGTGTAGCACTTCGCTCACGAAGAGGTCGAATCCACAGAGAACGGACTAAGGTTTCAGCTCTAGAGGACTTCTTTTGGTCTAGAGTGACCAACTTTTGTTCAAGGATTGAATTGATTCTAGGCTAAGGACTAATTAACACTGCAAAACTAATTGAATTTGTTAAGCTGAGAGATGGTTCAACCTAGGGTTCAATTCACCCGGGATTACATGATTTCATCTTCCTTTCCATTACGCAGGTTAGAAATTGAGCAATCCAATTCTTACCTGGAAAATTCCTTCGTAAAAATCAAATATCAATCCAATTGAATAAATTCCAAAGAGATTCTAAACGTTCTAATCAATAACCTGAGAGTCATCGACCTAAGCACCAATTGTATCACCCTAGATGAACACAATTGGTAAAAGGCTTAACATCTCAGTTAAGATTTCTGAAAACAGAACATCAATGGAAATTATCTTTCATCATTAAAGCATGAGCAGGAAGAATAACCATGTAAAACCCAGGATAACTTCCCCTTAGACTAAACCATCTGAGATTCTACCCCTCCATTAATGGAGAAGTCTAAATATAAATTAAATGAAAGCAAGAGAATAGAAAGGACAATATTAAAACATTACCTCTATCGAAAACTTGAATTAAAAATGAAGAATTCTGTCTTACTACATGTGCTTAGCAAACTTCAACAACGATTTTCAATGGAAAACTCCCTATACATTCATCTATCAAAGGAGGAAAGAAAAGGGGGCTGGGAAACCAAGACTATTCCCCGATAACCCTAAATGTCGAGTTACAATGCTTTATATAGGTCCCAAAACTTTAATTACAACAGTACCCCAAAAAGTGAAATCCGAGTGTTCTACCGGTAGAACTACCGGTAGAAGTCGTTCTACCGGTAGAACTACCGGTAGACAAGTGCACAGCTGCTGTCCATCTCTCTGCCTTATTTTCGGCCATTTCTACCGGTAGAAATTGCGGTTTAACCTTTTCTACCGGTAGAAATTCCGGTTGGACGAGTAGAACTCCATGCCTTCAGCTCACTGGTTGAATTTCAGCATTTTCTACCGGTAGAACTTGCGGTACAAGAAGCTCTACCGGTAGAAATTCCGGTAGAAGAGTGAAATCTCCTTTTTGCAGCTCTTCTGTCCAATTTTTGGACATCTCTACCGGTAGAACTTCCGGTTGGAGTATAGAAGTGCAAGTTCTTGCTCTTTGTTGCTCAATTCTTCGAAGTCACTTGATCCTTCAATCTGCACTTGGTCTATTCATCATCCCAAAAGCTTCATTCTTCACTAATTTCCTGCAATTGACCAAAGACCAACACTCGTGCAAAATTATATGAAATCAAAGGAATTAAACACGAATGAAGGTGGTGGAAGGGAAATTAAGTCTCTAATTACTTAACACTTAGGTACTTATCACACCCCCCAACTTGGACTTTGCTAGTCCCTAGCAAATGAAGAAGAAGTTATCTTTTTGTACAGATGATTCTCAATTAAACATGGAAATACATGACTTATGCCCAATTGATGCAAATGTCTAAGGCCATGAAAACATTCAATCAAGATGTTCAATTTAAAATGAGTTAGCCATCACATCCAATTTGATTCCAAATCTCACAAAAGCTCATCACTCAAGTAACTGTCACACATTTGAACGAACATATCCCATAAAAACTAATCTCACGATACTATCCTAACATCACACACATACAAAACAACACAAGAGTAGCATATAATTCAAACACGCATGCCATGTTAATGGAAGTAATGACACAAACAGATTAATCAAGGACTTTAGGATTGAATTGAAAAGGGTTATCAATGAAAGTTTTAAGACCAAATGGGGCATGGCCTTACATGGCTTGGGTCAACTACCCCATGGCCATGCCCCTCACAATTCACTTGACAAAAAAAAACAAAATGAGGCAATTGAAATACCACCCGCTGCTAAACTAAGACCAACCATCACCCTAGACAATTCATTCACTGACTAATTCTTCAGTATCATCTTCAGTATCATCTTCATCTTCATCTTCATCTTCATCCTCCTCATCATCATCTTCTTCTAACTCTGCCTCTTTTCCTGCTGCAGCATCACCATCACCCTTAGGCTGGCTCGGGCCTGCCTCTGCCTCTCTCTGGGGTGACACATATGGCTCAGCTCCTTGTGATACGGCAAACTTCATCAGATACTCCTGCCGGGATCTCTGCTTCTCCATTTCTTGTCGAATCTTTTTCTGCCCATCTATGCAGTCATCCACCTTGCACCCAATCCACTTCAATAAATCCTTCATATAAGTCTGAAAAGATGAACCCTTCACTTGCTTTGGAAGGGACGAAGAGGGCTGAGCTGCTGCTGGAGAGTCCCGTTTTTGTGATCGGGCTTTCGCCATGGTTTTAACAGTGATTGCCCCCCTATCACTAGGCAGAAGCCGGTCATCTGGACCTCTTTCCACCTTCTGATCCAAACATATCTTAGTGATGAGACAAGGGTATGGGAGGGCTGCCTTAGCTGTGCTCTCTTCCGGGTATCTCCTCATCTGATTGTATATGAATTGAGCTACATTCAGCCCTTCATTTGGGCTCCAGATTACCCAAAGCAATTCCATCTCCTTCCTTCCCAGCATCTTCTCATCACCTCGAGGGAAGATGTTGTAATGCATGATTTTATTCAACATTCCTGCTTCCCCATTCAAATTCCCAACTGTGGTTGTCCCTTCTACCACAGCTTCTTCTCTCAACACCAATTGGGCATAGGGAATTTCCAAGGAGACATTTTGAGGGTTAGGGAATGTGATCTTCTCCCTAGCCACAGGGGTGTATCCTAGGACTTTTGCAATGATATATTGGTCCACCCTAATCCTTGTTCCATTCACCATGGCAACAATTTGCTCACCCCCTGCTATAACAAGCTCCATAGACTTGTAAAATTGACGAACGAGGTTAGGAATATACCCTGTGAATGCAGTGTCCATATACTCTAGTTTGCTGCTAATTATTGCTCCGAAGCACTCTCCATTCCCAAGTTTCCCCACATCAACTCTACGTTCGATGACAAAGGCCTTCTTGTCAACTTTCTTCTCCCATTTGATTTGATCCGCAGTTTTCTGAGGAGGAGGAGGAGAAGACTCCCTTGGTCTTTTTTCTGCCCTTCTCTCACTTCCCCCTGAAGTGCTTCCCTTGGATTTCCTTACTTTGGCAACTGCTCCTTTCTTTGGTGCGCCCCCAACACTCGGATTTTTTGTTCTTGGCATGGTTAGGGTTTTGGAGAATAAGGAGGGTGGAATGTAGAATGAAAAAAAAAAGGGTTTGTGGAGGAGAGATGATTGGAGTTGATGAATGTATGGCTAAAGGGGGAAGGTTGAAATTTTCGGCCAAAGTGGGTTTCTTAGGGTTTTGGAAGGTTTTAATCCGATGAAGGAGAAAGGAATGGAGATGGGATTAGAAGTTTGGACGAGTTTGGCTGAAGATTGGGTGGATCAATGGAGGATTTGGAAGTTTGGGGCTAGGGTTTTTGAGAAGGAAGGTGTTTCCGCCAGAGAGAAAGGTGAAGGAAGCAAACGAAATGAAAACAGCACGAGGGCAAGATATATATCGTGAGTGCCTGGGCCCGCATTCTCTACCGGTAGAAATACCGGTAGATAATTTTCTACCGGTAGAACTACCGGTAGATAATGTTCTACCGGTAGAAATACCGGTTCTGTCATAGCATTCAAAAGTCCACACTCTCTGCCAAAATTTCCAGTTTTTGAACCGGTGTTTCTACCGGTACTGCTTTTCATTCTTCCTTTTCTACCGGTATAAATACCGGTAGAAATGCTCTTCTGTTTTTTCTGAAACTTCACCTTCTCTGCCTCAATTTTCCATTTCTAAACCGGTGTTTCTACCGGTACTGCCGTTCATTCACCATCATTTTTCAAACTTTAATTTTTTTTTTTTTTTTTTTTTTTTTTTTTTTTTGGTTGAATGAATGACTACAAAGCCACAACTTTCTTCCTCTGATTTTAATATCTGCAGTCGTAAGCCTCACTTATAGTCCTTCGAAGCGACTCATTAACGAATTTCACCAACTATGCAACGGGCTACTGAAAGAGCAGAAGTCTCATTGAATCCATCTTCATAAAATGCCTTCATTTCAGCCACTCAAAAACTCCACTACAAAGGAATAGAAGCTCAACTCCACTGTAAAGTTATTCTTATACATATCACAACCAAATCCAATTTTCAATAGGCACCCATTTTTCTCCTGCAGAAATTCTTCACACCCCCCATTCCTCCTCTACACCGGTCCCCTAAGTTTTAGCACAAGAATAGTAGGATAAGGAACATGGCTCAAAAAAAGGGTACAAGGGTGACTCTTTTCTGGTTTCATAGACAACAAAATTTCCTTGTATTAACAGTTTGTGCCACCACTTCCAAAAGAGGTAAAATGAATGCAATTCAACGCTACAAAAGTGTGAATTTGCAAGTGTGTGGAATCTAATCTATCACTCAAGCACTCTAAAAAAAAGGATATGGTATGAATTCAATTTAATGTGATGATCAACTCGACAATCATTCAACGACACCTAATTATCACAGAGGGCATAAATCATGTAATTCACGGAAGTTGAATCTCCAAATGAGAATTTCGATGAAATGAAAGCAAGGCTTGGATTAACACTTTCTAAATACTGAAAAATGAACTATATTCATGTATGAACAAGTATCTATAAGCATGAATGAATTTCATGCCTCTCCCCCCCAACTTAAACAAAACATTGTCCTCAATGAATAAAAGAACTAAGAACAAAGGGAAAAGAGAGGAATGAAGTTACCAATTTACCAAGGTTGTTGTTGTAGAACGAATAACCTGCCAAGACTTAACAGCAACCATTGGTTAGAAACAAAGAAGGGGTAAGCACCGATGGCGTACCCAAAAGAAAAGAAGTTCCACTTTTCATTGGTCTTTTAAAGTCAGATTCCAAGACATCACACGAAAGAACGATGTGATACGGAGTAGCATCATCCGCTATTTATTTGAAGATGCAATTAGGCCAATCATGCACACAAACAAGATAAAGACATCAAACAGAGAAAAACAGAATGCATGCAAGCTGGCACAAACAAAGTCAAGGAAGATTAAGAACTAGTGGGTTCCGGATAAACCGGATCCACTAACTCTTCCACAGTTTCATCTTTTACAAAATTCTCAAGAAATGGCTTAAGCCTTTGCCCATTAACTTTGAAAATCTTACCATCATTTTTATTAAAAACCTCAACAGCACCATGAGGGTAGATTTTGTGCACAAAGTAAGGCCCAGCCCATCTTGAACGCAACTTTCCCGGGTGGAGATGAAGTTTTGAATTATATAAAAGGACCTTTTGCCCCACCTCAAAGTTTTTCCTCACAATGTTTTTATCATGAAAAGCCTTGACCTTGGATTTGTAGATATTAGCGTTCTCATAGGCTTCTCTCCTCATCTCTTCTAATTCGGTCAATTGGAACTTCCTAAGGACACCTGCCTTGGGCAAAGAGAAATTTAAAGTCTTGAGAGCCCAGAATGCTTTATGCTCTATTTCGACCGGAAGGTGACAAGTCTTGCCATACACAAGCCTATACGGAGACATCCCTAAAACTGTCTTGTAGGCCGTTCGATAGGCCCATAAAGCATCAGTCAACCGAGTTGACCAATCCTTCCTATTAGGATTCACAGTTTTCTCTAAGATGTGCTTGACCTCCCTATTGGCTAATTCGGCTTGCCCATTGGTTTGGGGATGATAGGCAGTGGACACTTTATGGGTGATCCCATACTTGGCCATCAAGGCCGCGAAGGGACGATTGCAAAAGTGAGTGCCCTGATCACTAATCATGGCTTTCGGCATCCCAAACCGAGACAGAATATTTTCCTTCATGAATTTGACCACAACCTTGTGGTCATTGGTCTTAGTGGGAATAGCCTCTACCCACTTAGACACGTAATCTACAGCCAGAAGGATGTAGAGGAATCCATACGAACTCGGGAAAGGACCCATAAAATCTATACCCCAGCAATCAAAGATCTCTATGATAAGCATGGGCTGAAGGGGCATGGCATTCCTCTTGGAAATAGCTCCTAACCGCTGACATTTAGGACAAGACCGACAAAACTCATGGGCATCTCTAAAAAGTGTGGGCCAGAAGAAGCCACACTGCAAAATCTTTGCAGTGGTCTTTCTTGATGAGAAGTGACCCCCACACGCCTCAGTGTGGCAGAATGACAAGATACTCTGTTGTTCCGACTCAGGGACACACCTCCTAATAATCTGATCAGCACAATACTTGTAAAGATAAGGATCATCGAAAGCGTACTTTCTCACCTCCACTAAGAACCTTCTTCTCACTTGAGAAGTCCAGTCAGTAGGAAGCTGCCCTGTCACGAGATAATTGACGATATCCGCATACCACGGACACGTCGACATTGAATATAACTGCTCATCGGGAAAAGAATCAAGGACCGGAAGATGGGATGACTTATCCTCGAACTCAAGTCGCGAAAGATGATCCGCAACGACATTCTCAACCCCCTTCTTATCCTGGATGGTGATATTAAACTCTTGGAGCAGCAAGACCCACCGAATGAGACGCGCTTTCGCGTCTTGTTTGCTCATCAGATACTTGAGCGCTGCGTGATCAGTAAAAACAACAATCGGGGAACCTATGATATAGGATCTAAACTTATCAAGAGCAAAGACCACAGCAAGCAGCTCTTTCTCTGTGGTGGTGTAATTGAGTTGAGCATCATTCAGGGTTTTGCTGGCATAAGCAATGGCATAAGGGACTTTATCTCTTCTTTGACCCAAAACGGCACCAATGGCATAGTCACTAGCGTCGCACATCAACTCAAACGGAAGACTCCAGTCCGGGGCTTGCATAATAGGTGGAGAAGTGAGGCACGCTTTCAAAGCGCTGAAGGCTTTCTCGCAAGCCTCGGTCCAAACAAATGGTACCTCTTTGGTCAAAAGATTGCACAAGGGGCGTGCAATAGCGCTAAAAGCACGAATGAATCGCCTATAGAAACCACAATGACCTAAGAAGGATCGGATATCTTTGACACATTTGGGTGAAGGTAATTGGGAGATCAATTCCACCTTAGCCTTGTCCACTTCAATGCCTCTAGGAGAAACTATATGGCCTAATACAATCCCTTGTGTCACCATGAAATGACACTTCTCCCAATTCAGGACTAACTTCTTCTCCTCACATCTTTCTAGGACTTTTTCTAAATTTTCTAAACATCCCGCAAAGCTATCTCCAAAAACAGAAAAATCATCCATGAATACCTCCAAGAAGTCCCCGACCATGTCATCAAAAATACCCATCATGCACCTCTGAAAGGTGCCCGGGGCATTGCACAACCCAAAGGGCATGCGCCTATAAGCGAAGGTCCCAAAGGGACAAGTGAACACGGTCTTCTCCTGATCCTCTAAAGACACTTCAATCTGATTATATCCTGAATACCCATCCAGGAAGCAATAGAAAGTATGATTAGCAACTCTTTCTAAGACTTGATCAATGAAAGGAAGAGGGAAATGGTCCTTCTTCGTGCTGGCATTAAGCTTTCGGTAATCGATACAAACTCTCCACCCTGTGGCAACTCTAGTAGGGATTAATTCTCCTTCTTCATTAGCCACAACAGTTACCCCTGCCTTTTTAGGCACTACCTGTATAGGACTCACCCATTTACTATCAGCTATAGGATAGATAATCCCAGCATCAAGCAATTTCAGAATCTCCTTCCTAACCACATCTTTCAGAACAGGGTTTAATCTACGCTGGGGCTGGCGGGAAGGTTTGACATCATCCTCTAAATGAATCCTATGGGTGCAAATCAAGGGACTAATCCCTTGTAGATCAGCTAAAGTCCACCCAATTGCTCTCTTGTGCCTACCTAAGACCTCTAACAGCTGGGTCTCTTGGTGTTCCTCAAGAGAAGAGGAAATCACCACAGGATATGACTCGTCGACACCAAGAAAAGCATATTTTACCGAAGAGGGTAAAGGCTTCAACTCAAGCGTAGGGGCTTCCTCACTACTAGGCATAGACTTAGCTTCCGATTTCGGAAGCTCTTCAAATTTTGGTGCCCAATACGCAGCACCCTTGACTTCCTCAACCTCATCTAATAGAGAATACAAATACTCTACCTCAGGGGATTCAAGAAACTCCCTCTCCTCTTGGGTCAAGAATGTCTCTAAAGGATCTGAATAAAAGTGTGTGTCCACATGTTCTTGAACCAAACTCTCTATTAAACTCACCTCATGTATCTCCTCATCATCTCCCAATTGGGAGGCAACATTGTAGATGTTCAGATCAAGGGTCATGTTTCCAAAGGTGATGGACATGTTCCCATTCCTAACCTTGATGACTGAATCTATGGTGGCCAGGAAAGGACGACCTAGAATGATAGGGGCTTGATCACTAACCCCTAGATTTGGACATGTGTCCAACACAATGAAATCTGCGGGATACACGAAACTCCCTATCTGAACTAACACATCCTTCAAAATCCCCTTAGGGACTCTAACACTCCTATCTGCCAACTGAAGTGTAACCGAGGTGGGCTGAAGTTCCTCCAACCCGAGTTGGAGGTAGACTGAATAAGGCAAAAGATTGACACTTGCCCCTAAATCACACAAAGCTCTCTCTATCTTCTTTCCCCCTATCTCTACCGAAATGCAAGGACAACCAGGATCCTTGAATTTGGGAGGAAGAGAACCAGAGATGGTGGTACTGGCGTTGGCTGCTAGGAGGACCTTGTTTTGATGCACGAACT
This sequence comes from Umbellularia californica, assembly GCA_028538565.1. Taxonomy (NCBI): domain Eukaryota; kingdom Viridiplantae; phylum Streptophyta; class Magnoliopsida; order Laurales; family Lauraceae; genus Umbellularia; species Umbellularia californica. The sequence goes on along the minus strand of JAPQWN010000007.1, from coordinate 69,630,882 downwards.
TGCGCTTGTAAGTGCACAAGTCCTTAAGATACTTCGCATAGACAGGAATGTGTTGGATAGCATCCAAGAGCGGAATGTTGAGCTTAACTTGAGAGAAAAGCTCCTTAAGAGATTCTGCAAGATCTGGTTTGGACTTACCTCTCAACCTCTGAGGGAAAGGAGCTGGGGGTTGGAAAGCTTGGACTTTAGGATCTTGAATGGTAGAAGTGGGGGACTCATCTTTCTTAATTTCATTGGACTCATTAGATCTCTTTGAAAGCTCATCCCTAGACTCAGAATTCTTAGGCTCCTCCACTTCATGCGAAGCAGGAAGTGCCATGGAAGTAGAAACATCAGGTTTAGATGGCTTGGGAGAGATGGTTTTATCAATGATCTTACCACTCCTCAAAATGGTGACAGCCTTAAGTTGCTCCATTTGAGCATCCGACTCACCGGAATCAGCCACAAAGTGCTGGCCTTGGACATTAGGGATAGCTTGGGTAGGCAAGGCACCCCTTGTGGTTTGACTAGCACTCACCGCATTGGTAAGTGTAGTTAATTGAGATTTGATGTTCTCTAGGGTCCGGTTGTTCTGCTCATTGATGGAAGTCTGACTACTCAAAAAGGCTTGGAAGGTGTCTTCTAGACTTCTCTTATGGGGAGGCTGATATGGAGCATGACCTTGAGGGGGTCCTTGTTGCTGAAAATGTTGATAAGACTGGGATGGAAACTGCTGCTGAGATGGGAATCTCTCCTGCTGATACTGTGGGGCAGATTGGAAGAATTGCCCTTGACCTTGATTAGACTGAGGAAATTGCCCTTGATTCTGATAGGGCTGCGACTGAAAACTTGAAGAATTCTGATTGTGGGCTTGGGGTGGGTTGTCCCTCCACCGAAAATTGGGATGATCATTGTATCTAGGGTTGAAGTTCTGATATTGGTTAGATTGGAAAGAAGACTTCTGCTGGGGATTCACAGCATTGACATCAGATGGAGGGTTACCATGGAGTAACTCCTTGATGGAAGGAATGGTTGGACAATTGTCTGTACCATGATCATTCTGTGAACAAATTGCACACAATTGATCCACTTGGGCAACTGGTGTAGGATTAATCTCACTAACTCTTTTCAGCTCTAAACCTTCTATCTGACGGGTAAGTTGAGCTATCCTTGCACTCAAATCCTCCTTCTCACTCAAAGTAAACTTTCCTGCACTAGGAACACTAGGAAACACATTTGGAGTTGTTCTATCATTGGGATTGGTGGTGTCCCAAACCTGATATTGCTCTGCCAAACTCTCTAAATATGCATAGGCTTCATGAGGTTCCTTGGCACGGAAAGTACCATTGCACATCATATCAATGAACTGTTTGTTTGTTGAACTCAATCCTTCATAAAATATTGTAACCAACTCAGGAATGGTAAAACCATGATGAGGGACCAAGTTCAACGTCTCATGGAACCGATCCCAACATTGATGAAAAGACTCTCCACCTTTTTCAGCAAAACTCTGGATATTTTTCTTTAAAGCAATTGTTTTCTGATGGGGAAAGTATTTTTTATAAAACTCTCTTTGCAATTGATCCCATGTGGTGATTCTTACAGATCTCAGATTGTTCAACCAATTTTTGGCATTCCCTTTCAAGGAGAAAGGAAACAACCGAAGTTTGGCTGATTCTCTTTGAGCTGCAGGACACATGGTTTCAATTATGGCATTGAACTCTTTAACGTGCAAATAAGGCATTTCAGATGTCATTCCATGAAAGGTAGGAAGATGAGTCAAAATATTTGGTTTGACCTGATATGCAATTGCACCCTGAGCTTCATCTACAATGCAAGATGGAGCATCAGTCCACCTAGGGGTCAAGTAATCATCCATTGTCCTAGGTGGGACAGCTTGATTATGTTGATTATGGGGGTCATTATCATTCTGTCGATCCGCCATTGTTTCAAAAGAAGGGTCGGGCAGGGGAAGCTCAACAAAAATGTCGATCCCTGGCCAATCGGTTATAGGAACTTCTGTAAGATCTACTCTGACCAATCTGTTGTGTATGTCCCTACGGTAATGAGAGGACATATAACACAAACAACCCCAATTATCAAAATAATCAACTAATCCTAAAGGAAAACTAAAAAGAAAAGAATAAGAAGAAATACTCACAAAGCTGTTTTTACCTTAACTGCCGTTCCCCGGCAACGGCGCCAGAAATGCTTAGCTGATTTATGTGGTGTGCTTGGATGTCCTAAGCGGAGGACGGGATTTATCGCTGTGTAGCACTTCGCTCACGAAGAGGTCGAATCCACAGAGAACGGACTAAGGTTTCAGCTCTAGAGGACTTCTTTTGGTCTAGAGTGACCAACTTTTGTTCAAGGATTGAATTGATTCTAGGCTAAGGACTAATTAACACTGCAAAACTAATTGAATTTGTTAAGCTGAGAGATGGTTCAACCTAGGGTTCAATTCACCCGGGATTACATGATTTCATCTTCCTTTCCATTACGCAGGTTAGAAATTGAGCAATCCAATTCTTACCTGGAAAATTCCTTCGTAAAAATCAAATATCAATCCAATTGAATAAATTCCAAAGAGATTCTAAACGTTCTAATCAATAACCTGAGAGTCATCGACCTAAGCACCAATTGTATCACCCTAGATGAACACAATTGGTAAAAGGCTTAACATCTCAGTTAAGATTTCTGAAAACAGAACATCAATGGAAATTATCTTTCATCATTAAAGCATGAGCAGGAAGAATAACCATGTAAAACCCAGGATAACTTCCCCTTAGACTAAACCATCTGAGATTCTACCCCTCCATTAATGGAGAAGTCTAAATATAAATTAAATGAAAGCAAGAGAATAGAAAGGACAATATTAAAACATTACCTCTATCGAAAACTTGAATTAAAAATGAAGAATTCTGTCTTACTACATGTGCTTAGCAAACTTCAACAACGATTTTCAATGGAAAACTCCCTATACATTCATCTATCAAAGGAGGAAAGAAAAGGGGGCTGGGAAACCAAGACTATTCCCCGATAACCCTAAATGTCGAGTTACAATGCTTTATATAGGTCCCAAAACTTTAATTACAACAGTACCCCAAAAAGTGAAATCCGAGTGTTCTACCGGTAGAACTACCGGTAGAAGTCGTTCTACCGGTAGAACTACCGGTAGACAAGTGCACAGCTGCTGTCCATCTCTCTGCCTTATTTTCGGCCATTTCTACCGGTAGAAATTGCGGTTTAACCTTTTCTACCGGTAGAAATTCCGGTTGGACGAGTAGAACTCCATGCCTTCAGCTCACTGGTTGAATTTCAGCATTTTCTACCGGTAGAACTTGCGGTACAAGAAGCTCTACCGGTAGAAATTCCGGTAGAAGAGTGAAATCTCCTTTTTGCAGCTCTTCTGTCCAATTTTTGGACATCTCTACCGGTAGAACTTCCGGTTGGAGTATAGAAGTGCAAGTTCTTGCTCTTTGTTGCTCAATTCTTCGAAGTCACTTGATCCTTCAATCTGCACTTGGTCTATTCATCATCCCAAAAGCTTCATTCTTCACTAATTTCCTGCAATTGACCAAAGACCAACACTCGTGCAAAATTATATGAAATCAAAGGAATTAAACACGAATGAAGGTGGTGGAAGGGAAATTAAGTCTCTAATTACTTAACACTTAGGTACTTATCAGAGGCCTGGTGATGCATGACCTGATTCTGGGCCTGTAGGAACAAGCCGGCTCATGCTGGGTTGACTTGGGAGTCAGGTTGGAGATGGGTCTCTCCTCTTTCATGTAGGCAAGAGGGTAGAACTGGTTCTCCTTGAGTGGGGCCAGGTATGCTGGCTTGGTGGAGGTTTGAGACCTTCTTTGTTTTGTGGAAGGTCTTGGAGACCAAGTCTTAGGGTAGACCTGGTTGGTTGTTGGTCGAGGCTTCGCAGGGGTGCCGCGGGCTTCGGGCTTTTGGGCGCTCGCCTTTGGTGTCACGGGAGTGACACGTTGAGAGGCGATCTTCTGCTTTTTAGCAGGCGCAGCTTGTTCTTCGGGAAGTGGGAATGATCCCAGTGTCCCGAAGACGATGGTCCGGGGAGTCGAGGTCGACCCGGAGTTCAGAGAGTTGCCGAGGGAGTTGACGCTTCGGCAGCTGGCAGGGCGCTTGTAAGTGCGCTCGGTTTGCTTCTGTTGAAGCATGAGTTGGTGTTTGTTCTCGTCGAAGATAATGGTTAAGGCTGCCATTGTTAGTTTCGAAAAGGTTCTGAAACACGACCACATCCATTAGTAATCACAAGAATATAATGATCATAAATGGGAATTTCTATGGTTGTCTTTTCAAATCGCTCAAGGGATATGACCCAAGCGACATGAAGAAGGCAAAAGGCCATAGATGGTACAATTGTTCTGACAGCAAGTATGGTGAGCCCAGAATGAGCGTTCCAGTGGCTGCTAGAAGCAATTGTAAACCTAAATTCGACTTATCGAGAAGCAGGGCTTGCTCGAGATAAGAAGAATATAAGGTAGGAGTTACAAATGTGCCGGTCACAGATACAGTAGACCCTGAAAGGGCGTACCAGTATTGCTAGGCACAAATGTTGGAAATCGCATCCATGAGATGGGATTCTTTTTTTTGAAATGTCAAGATTGGATTCATCAAAGAGAGCAGATGGTATTCCGATCCGAATACGGGCTCAACGATTTCCGCGAGCACCAGTACCCAGAAGGGAAAGAACCACAATTTCTCGGATCTGAATCTAAAATGACGAGAGTTTTTTTTTTTTGAAGATTTTTTTTTTTTATTTTAAGATTTTCATTTTTTTTTTTTAAAAAAAATCTTTTTTTTTTTTTGTTTAAGATTTTTTTTTGAAAATCTTTTTTTTTATTTTTTATTTTTTTATATTTTTTTTTTTTTTGATTTTTTTTGAAAATCTTTTTTTTTTTTTTTATTTTTGATTTTAATTTTTTAAGATTTAAAGACGAGAGAGTACACATAGGCCTTCTAACCCGGTCTTATGAAACCTCAATTGATAGAATTGCCCCCAGGTAAGGGTAGGATTACTTAATGAACCCGTTTGGAGGACCCTTGCCTAGAACAGTCAAGCTGTCTCCACACTCTGGACAAGGCTTTTCTTGAATCAATCGTGATCAAAGAACGCAATTGGTTTAACCTTAGTGGTCTATGTCCTTTTTTTTCAAATCCCAAATAGACTCATCGAAGAGAAACGATGGCCCAAAACCTTAGTCGAACGGGCTCAACATTTCTGCAAGCACCAAAGAACGATAGGATAGGATCAAAGTTTCTCAATTTTGAATCCAAACTAAGAAAACTGATTTTTTTTTATTTTATTTTTTTTTTTGAAATCTCTAATGAACTCATCGAAGAGAAACGATGGTCCAAAACCTTAGTCGAACGGGCTCAACATTTCTGCAAGCACCAAAGAACGATAGGATAGGATCAAAGTTTCTCAATTTTGAATTCAAACCAAGAAAACTGATTTTTTTTTTGAAAAGAGAAAGAATGGAAACAAACTCAAAGAAATAGAAATTTCCAAAAAATCCCATCTTATTTTTTTTTAGGATGCAAAATCCAACATAGGCTACCAGCTAGAAAGTAGCCAAGGAATCCGGAAAAGAAGTATAAGCATAGAGCAAAAAGTATGATATGCAAATATTTCATTTCCAAGCACCGTGTTCTCAAATGAACGAGTCCCACCGGGTGTGCCAGCTTGATGGAACGCGCTCCGAGGCGCCGTTGGGGCGGCTACCGGGGTCGGCGGAACGTGGGAGTCCGTCGGGTCCGGCCCTTTCGCGCCCTGGCGGGCCCTGAAGCGTGCATCAACATTTCTTTTGTGTGGGTGTGCCAGATTTTCTATTTTACTTGGAATTGCAAGTGGTCATCCGGAGATCAACCTTCGCAAGTAAAAAGGAAATAAACTTCTTTCAAGTTTTCCATTGCACAAATATTTAAGAAAAGAGACATTTTCTTGGTTTGCCGTGAAAGGCGATTTTGTTTGGCATTTATAGCCGATTTTGGCGTTTATAGCCGATTTACAATTCTCATCAATAATGAAAGACAAGAGTTGTGATTTTTGTCTCTTTTAGAAAAATACAAACTACAATGAAAAGCAAGAAAAGGAAGATCTAACTTTTCAGGAGATTGTGGGGGACTCGTTCAGATTGACGGTCGCAAGCCATGTGTGGGCTTCGCCATCATCCATGCAGATGAGAACAGAGGATGCTCTTGATTCGCTTGGCTTGGCTATAACCTCAGATTTTTAGAGGACAAAGACCAAGAGAAGGTCCTATGTCCAATAAAAAGCTAAGTAGACGGGCTGAAAAGCCATGTCTAAGCCATTGGAGGTAGCGGGAGAAGGCAAGGACCTTGGGGGGGGTGCCCCCCAAGGGACTTTTGTCACCTTGTAGTGGTGGCTGGTGCAGAACTTCAGCAGAGTTTTTCTCTCTTTTTCTTTCTCTCAGATTTCTGGATCTGTGGCGCTTTGGAAGTGATCTCTGGAATGCTTGGGGTGCTCTCCTATTTATAGGCTTTCTGGTAGCCATTTAGGAGGGTTTATGAGGGTTTATGAGCCTTAATTATCATAAAGCTACATAAATGGAGGAGTTACAAGGTTTAATTCCTTTATTTTGTAACTCCTGGATCTTGGCTTCTGATTGGCCGGTGGAGATTGAGGGCATTTAATTGCCATGATGGGAGGAGTTTCAAGGTTTAAGTGCCATGAATCTCTTGATTTGTAACTCCTGAATGCTTGCTTCTGATTGGGCCGTCCAAAGAAATGAATTAATGACTGCAATAAAGCTAGTCAATTAACCACATTAATTGGTCGCCGAGCAGTCGAAGAGTCGCGGGCCATGCCGTGTCTTCTGGAATTCTTCTGGCGATGATCATCGATGGATCTACATGCTGATCGACATCGGATGAACATGTAACTTCAGACATTGATAGCTAAGAGTGGGCCGGTGACATCTGTCTTATCGATTTCTCGATCGGTCGGACAGAAAGAGCACTTTTTTGGTCGACCGGTTGGCGATCTTGGAGCGATCAATGATGATTTTATGCTTTTGGAGGTTGACCCGTGATTTTAACGGATGTCGGAGGATATGAGTCAATTTCAAGCACTAAAAATCACATTTTCAGGAAACCACAGGGGCCAAAGTGCGCGAAACGCGAAAAAAGACAGAAAAACGGGTCACCGGCGGAAAATCCGGTGACCCGGACTTCCATGGTCGCCGGCGACCATGGGCCATGGTCGCAGGGGCCTGCGACCATGGGCCATGGTCGCAGGGTCCTGCGACCCTGGGGGAATTTTCCCCTTCGGAGCCCGTTTTGCGGTCGTTTTGAGGTCTTTTTCGTCGCCGTTTTCTTCTGTATTTTTCCTGACATTTCTTCTTATTTATTGGCTTGATTTCCCTGTAGAAAACCTGATGAGAATCCTTGCATTTTTAGAGTGCAAAGTTTCCAATTTTCCGGGAAAGCCGAAGACTTTGTCGCGTAGAGCTGCTGATTTTCCGCCAGAAGTTGAAACTTGGTCAAACGATGTCGGAATGACCTGAAATTTGAGGTGAAGCCTCCTGAGCAATAAATAAGACCAACCATACGTTTTTGTTTGAGTTTTGAAGCCGTTTGGGGTCCCATCGATGCTTCACTTGATTTTGCTGCGGGGAAAATGCCGAGCGTTGATATGTGGCCAAACGATGTCCGATTGACCTGAAATTTGACGGGGAGCCTATTGGAGTCATTTTGAGACGTTCCATGGGCTCCGTTTTGGATGTCATGGTCCCGGGTTGCTCCGCCGCCGGTAGGCTTGATTTTCTCTCGGAGCATCGAAACCTGGTCAAACGTTTTCGGAATGACCTGAAATTTGACGTGCAGCCTTTTGGAAGCATGTTGAAGCCACTCATGCACTTGGTTTGATGAGCGAAGGCTTCGGTGGTTCCCGCCGCCGGGAGGCTTGATTTTGCTGCTCAAGCATTGATGGAGGGTCAAACGTTGTCGGTTTGACTTGAAATTTGGCATGGAGCCCTTTTGAGACATGCTGGAGTCATCCGTAGGCTCTGATCGAAGTTTTGACGTCTCCGATGATGTCGCCGCCTGAGAGCTCCTGTTTAGCTGTCGGAGAAGTGAAGTTAGGCCAAATGTTGTCGAAATGGCCCGAAACTTCATGTGTACTCTTCTCTTGGCTATCTTGAAGGATCTTGTAGTTTTTGTTTGATTCTGACAAGATTTGATTTTTTGGAGAAGTTGCATTGCCTTTTTATGGCAGGTTGCGACTTCATGCAGCTTTCTTGATATTGAAGAGGCAAAGTGACATTTTTGGTGTCAACACTAGTAACAGCCATTCTCTCAAAGTCAACTTATTTACTCATCTAGATAAGATTTTCCTTGTTCACTAAAAAGTTGACTAATTAAACTCATGTTTCTATTATCAATTCGATCCCCTGATCCAAAAGGGGAAAATGCCTATCAAATGATCACTTTGTTTTATCCATGGTTTATTCCTTGTATCTAAAGTCCTATCGTATTCTTTTCTTTTCCATACATTTTGGATCCAACTGCAGCACTTGATTTGCAAATATTCTTTCTGTAATTTCTTCCTCTTCCTTGGAAGAGTGGCATATGTTCTCAGTTTGAACTTTTTTTTCTAGATCTTCCCATGAATGGTACGCATGTAACTATAAATACCAATCAAGTAGGTTACTGAAAATGCACCTTGACTCTTTATTCCAACCATTTTGGGCACAAAAACACAAAGCAATGTACCAGAGTTACATCTCAGCACCGCTGCATTCAACTTTCAATATGCAAAAGCTACAAGATGACTAGCATGCACCAACCACAAGTTTAGAATCCAACTAGTGTTCCCAATTGATATCTAATTAATTATTTATCTCACAAATCAACATCATGAAAGGTATAATCAACTTCATCTTCAGAACAATAGAAAATACAAATATAAAAAAATAAAAGAAATGGACTAATTGAAGGGTTTCTGGTCATCGGATCGCAACGAGCCAAAAAAAAAATCAGCGTGACGAGATATTTCCAACGAACCCAAAATCACGGCAATAGGGATTTTCCCGAAAAACACTCAAATTTTCCCTAATTTGCAAACTACCCACTTAGCTAGGTCAAACGCGCTCGAAATCACACGAAACTTCGCAGACACTATTCTATTACTAAGAGAAACTCGTTCAAGGTCTAAACCCACTTAAATATCTAACAAAATAATTAATTAAAATAATAACTAAATAAATGGGTCAATGAGCCAGCTATTGGGCCCAACCGACCCAGTAAGGTCGTGGACCTTACTCATAGCCAAAGAGCATTTATTCTTTTTTTTTTTCTAGTTTAATAATACGTAGGGCCCATTGAAGGTAACTAAAGAGAAGTTATTATTATATGCTATGTTTTAGGAAAGGGATAAGTATCTTATTTCAAGAATATCTTAGATTTGCATTAAGATATTTTAGATGATGAGATTAGATTAGAGGGGTAATTCCAGAATGTAGTATTGTAAAAAGCTTGAGGATGCGTGTTGCTCTCCCAGAGAAGGACCTGCTGTCTTTATATATATAGTTGGAATGAAAACATATTAAAAAAGAAAGAAAGATAGACCATTAAAAAAAATTCTGATTAATTATCAAATCCTCAAGAATCCACATCTCGCATATAATTTCCAAAGGAAATAAACACATTAATTCGCAAGAAGAAACATGTTAATCCACATCTTCACACTTATCATGTGAGCCCCATGGTAGAGTTCCGGGCATGTGTTAGTTTGCAGGAAGAAAGAAGATATATGTGAAGATGAGCTGAAAGAAAGAAAATATATGTTCCTCCTAAACCACTCCTGATTTATTTGCACATTGTTTCATTGGACAAGTCAAAAGGGACATAAACTCCCCTTTTTAAGTGGGGAGTTTTTGAGAATTTCTCATATATGTATGTATACGTATGTATGTATGTATAAGTATGTATGTATGTATGTATATGTATGTACCTATACGTATGTACCTATATATGCATACATCATACAAATATATATGCATATATATAGGAGAATATTCATGTGCATCCATCCCTCACCATAGGGTAAGGGAAACTTCCATAAATGAGGATTTTCAAGTACAAAAGTAAATTTTCAAGTACATAGTGTGAGGTACACTTCCATAATTTATGTGCAAAAAGGAAAAGTGCCCTCACTCTATAGTGAGGGATAGATGCACATGAATGTATACACACACACATATATAGATATATGGGAAATATTCAAGTGCATCCATCCCTCACCATAGGGTGAGGGACACTTTCATAAATGGAAAATTTCAAGTACAAAAGTGGATTTTCAAGTACATGGGGTGAGGTACACTTCCTTGTCTTCATGTGCAAAAAGGAAAAGTGCCCTCACCCAATGGTGAGTGATAGATGCACATAAATGTCTCCCTATATATATATATGGGGACATTTATGTGCATCTATCACTCACCATATATATATATATATATATATATATCATGCTTTATTTGCACTATTTGAGGCGGCATGCACTGTTTGAGATGACATTGTTTCATTGGACAAGTTAAAAGGGACAAAAACTCCCTCGATCTTATTTGGGGTGGCATGACACTGTTTGAGATGACATCTTGGATGAGCCCATATATCAAATTTGGGGTCAATCCCATGCCTCAAACCCCTTCATCCGTGGCCCACAAATTTAACGACTTCATATTAAAGGAAGAAGTTGGACCCTCGATCCAACGGTCCAATCCACTTGGATAGGTGAAAAATCAATGGGTCTAGTGTTCTTAAGTGGGCTCCATGTGTGTGGATAGTTCGAATGTATCATAAGGTCGGCCCAACTATGTTGTCCCTCACCATAACATGGTGAGGGATGGATGCACATGAATATTTCCATATATATATATATATATATATATATATATATATATATATATATATATATATATATATATACGGAAAGTGTTATTCTACAACGATTCCCATGAGAACTAAGCATTTGCTCTCGTAGCCGGTGAGTTTTCAGGAGAGATCCAGCCTCTACAACAGTCTAGATCGGTGGTTCTCATGATATATGTGCAAAGGTTATAGGCAAATAAAGAAATAGAATAAAGAAATCTAACAATTGCTTCTTTTTTTTTTTTTCTCAAAACTGTGTTTGAATAGACTGCAAGCAATATATGAGGATATTTTATTTGGCCAAGTTATCCTTACTTAAGCTATATTTACTCGTTGCTTGTAATTTCCACAACTATGTTTTTAATAAAAAAAAATATATAGCCGTTAGATTTTATTATACTCTATCTTTATTCTATTCCATGTCATACAAACATCATCGATTATTTGCTTGTATGTACACCATTCTTTGTGTGTGTATGTGTTTTGCATTCAATTTTGATAAATTGAACCATTCAAAAAAAAATTTGATAAATTTATGTCAATTTTGACTACTAACGCAACTTGCGTCTCTTTTAAGAATATTCTTGCAAGATAAAAGACAAATGTAGAACTCTACCAAGCAAATTAAACAATTAGAAGCTCTTCACATAGGATTCTATAGTGAAACTAAATTATTGAAAATTAAATAGAATGAAAAATTATCAGTGAGAATTATATAAAAGCACTGGACTCAAAGTGGAGACTATAAGTCCTATAAAAAATCTGCAACTTCCTTTGTAGAATTTATCTCCTCACCTACCGCAGCATGGAATCTGCAACTTCCTTGAACGGTGGTACCGGTAGAGGCAGCTTTAATTTATATATATATATATATATATATATATGCGCGCGCGTGTGGGCTCACTGTGTCAAAAAGTTCTTTTTGACTAAACAAGCCGGCTTGCCAGCCTTTTAAAATCGCAAAGCCTAGCTTTTCTTTCTTGTGGGCCCCGTTGCATCGAATTTCTTTTCGACGCACTACAGGAAGCTCAAAACCAGGAGAATTAATAGTAGCAGATTTCTAGGCTATTTATGACTAAACAGTAGTATCTAAAGGGTGGCTAACAAAATAATACATACAACAAAGTTTCATATTAGTACAAAAAGGCCAAAATCCATCAGGAGCAAAAAAACTTTCGGGTTCAACAACATCCTCTTTAGGTCTAACAACATCAATTGGAAGCTTTTCAAGATTCAATCAGTGCACATTAGACTCCCAGCTTCTCTTAAAAAATCTCAAGAACTATTTTGGAAGGTTCAAGGAAACGGAAAGAAGATGAAGAAGGCCTCACAAATCGTCATTTTGAAAAATAAACAAAGGAAAGACGACAAAAAGAATATCTCCACGTGATGGGATGCTCGAATATATGATGCTTCAACCCATAGGAGGTTGAAAAATGACCTATGGACAACATTGTAGGTTGTTGAGGAAGAAGGAGGCAATAAAATCGTCAGACAGGGGAAAACGATAGGGAGGAAGAAAGGGAAAATATGGTTTTGGGGATTTTGTAGGGTTTAAACGAGTGAAGTTGTCGTCGCTCAATGAAAACTTAAAAAAAAAATGAAGGACCACTTCCGTGTCATATGAACTACTAGGGCGTTTTTTGGTTTGTGTCCATCTAAGGTGATTTTTCGGTGAGTCACATGAGGACACATTGAGAGTCTAAATCTGGTGAGGTAAAATTTTACGGTGACCTTGAGTGAACCATTCACAGTCCGTTGTGACAACTGTAACCTACCTGTCATGCATTCGACAAGACTTACGCGGTGACAAAGAGGAAATTAAAACATTCACTAAAATCTAATGCAGTAAGATGTATGAATGACGGTGTAGAATAATTCGATGCAAGAAATTGCAAATCAATTTTTCTTTCCTTTTTGATCTCAACTTTTACTAGCTTCCTCCTTTATTTTGATTTGATTTCTATGAGATTTTTTAATTAAATAATTTTTAATATTTATTCTATTTTGGAAGAGCACCACATGCAGGATACGAAAAGTCAGCACTAGATTTCGAAATGACATTTTTAATTACCAAGGATTTTACAAAAAAAAAAAAAAAAAACTTTAGGTGACCAGTGGGCCTAAAAGATCATTTTAACTGACCTTGCACCAGATCAGTCATTTTGCCCAAAAAGGTATTTTTTTAGCACTTTCAACCAGCGTCCCTAGTGACCTTAGTTTTATGACGCTAAGCGTCCCTAAGGACCCTGCGGTGTACACAAATTAAAACAAAATAGGCTTGTTTCCTCGTGTTTCGTTATCAACAAATCTATTTTCCTTCACCACGTTCGTTTGTGCCGATTTCTTCCGACCCAGCCGTCCAAGAGGATAGATTTCTTCAGACCTAGCCATCAAAGGGGATAGATTTCCATTTCTCCTTTTGTTCAAAACCTATTTAAAATTATTATTAGTGATAGTTGAAACCTTTATGATAAATACACAACTTTGTTATTGCCTAGTTTCTCAAAAATAAATCCTATTTTGGACTACAATGTGATTTCAAATTTACATGAGCATTTGTCTTTGACAACCAGATCATGCATTTGTATTTAGCAAGCGATTCAGAACCGGAAACAATTTAATCCAGATCATGCATTTGCCTTTGGCAAGCAATTAAGAACCGGAAACAATAGAAAGCAGATCATATATTTGTCTCTACCCATTGTCTTCCAGAAAGGACAAACGCCATTTTTAGGGCATTTTTCTTGCTATGAGGGGTAATGCTACACAAGGAAGACAAAGAGACCCTTTTAGAAAGCGATTTTAGAGTGGAGAGTAGATGTCTGCCATGAGAAAACATTAACCAAACCAAAAGGCATGGAAACGCAATAAGGTCCCAACCTAGATGACAATCTAGCCCAGACGACTCAGAAAAGGCCAAAGAGGAGCATCCAGTAGCACATACCTTCAACAAAAAGGATGTGGGAGGGGACCACAGTTGGTAGGAGGGCGAGGAGCAAGAGCAGCAGACAAAGAGGATGTTGGAGGGGACCATAGTTGGATGGTTGGGCGGAAGAAATGGGCACAGACGAACGTGGTGAAGGAAAATAGACTTGTTGACAACGAAACATAAGGAAACACGCCTATTTTGTTCTAATTTGTGTACACTGCAGGGTCCCTAGGGACGCATAGCATCCTACAACTAAGGTCCCTAGGGACACTAGTTGAAAGTGCTAAAAAAAACAACCACCTTTTTAGATAAAATGACTAATATGGTGCAAGGTCGGTTAAAATGATCTTTTAGGCCCACTGGTCACCTAAAGTGTTTTTTTTTTTTTTTTGTGTAAAATCCTCATAATTATTTCTTCTTTTCTTTTGAAAGGTGAGTCTATTTTTCATGAACAATGGACATACCAACCATTTAAACCAAGCAAACCTGTACATGTTGTTTTGAGTGTTCTCTGTCTCTAGAGTCATGGAACTCTATTTTAAGTCTTTTTTAAGTTTTTTTTTTGAAAAAAAATAGCATAATCTTTTGTCTTTATATTTATTTCAACAAATACCATTGGTGAATTAGCACAGGTTATTGTGCCTACAATCTAGCTACTTAATACTCATCTGGCTAAAAATGATCAATTCAAATGCCATGCACATCCATCTGTATTAAGTCACATAAAATACAATTGTAAGAATTTGAGGCTCTAATATTTGATGGACTCCCCTAACCCAAATGACATCACGCTTATGTCGTACATGCAGGTGAGCTTATTATAGTCTTTAAAAGGTTTTGATTAGTTATAAATACATCATTAAAATGTTATTTTATAATGGGTTAATGAACTCAATATTATTAAGATCTCAAGTCTTTTTAGAGTTATGAATCTAACGTGTGCCAAATTATTTTTGAAGTGAAATCTAGAGACTCTTGCAAATTATGATTTTCTGGTTGGGTCCAAATCTCATGGCACGTTTGTGTAACCCATTTCCACACAAAAGGTATTATTTTTCTATGGAAGATTGTTTTTTCATGCGTTTAGTGAGGAAAATTCTTTTTCGCCGCGTCAGCGTTTTCCTTGGAAAGCCTAAAATAGAGTTCCCATGGAGGTATGTGAAGTACATTTTCTCATGAAACTTCTCCCCTCTTTATTACTCAATTTCCTCAGTCTTCTCTTTTATACTAGTTTACAATAAGAAATCAGGAGCCGCACCAAACATCATTAGCACCAATTCATTGAGAAAAAAATATTTGCACCAAACATGAATCTGTGGAAAACCCTTTTCGAGGTATTTAAAAATCATGGACTTTATTGATGTGACAATTTCATCTATCCATAGAAATTGTAGGTACACAAACATGCCCTTAGGTTCAATCCTCCTCACATTCAATTGCCTGCACGCAAACGTATCCTTAGGTTCAATCCCCCTCAATGCAATTACACTTTACAAAAGTTTAAATCAATCAAGCCCCACTTGTAAGTAAAAGATTCGTGGGGTAAAACTCAAAAAGTTTTATAGCAGGTCCATGCTAATCTTTAAAGTGTTTTTTCTTTTTGGCAAGTTTTGCAATTCAGAGAGTAAATTTTATTTTTAGCAATTATGAGAGCAACTTGTTTACTTCAAAGCAATTCCTGAGGTTTCATTATTTCTAGATTCTTCCAAACTTTGAGTTGTATCAAAGATAAAACACTAAAGAGTTAGATGTAAATAAACTACCAAAACCGTGCAACACTTGTCTGAAATCTATGATGGGGTCCACATAGAAATCTAGAGTTTACAAGTGTTACATGGTTATAATGTAATACTAATAGTTGGTTGGACAGACAATCCGGACTCCTTTCCCTCCCTGCCTCCCTCCTTCACAGTATCGAATAAAGGGCTTTAGTTGTCCGGTCTATTGAATACTCATGAGACACCTCACCCTCTTTTTCTTCATGATCCTAAGTCCCTATTTCCTTTAGACACGTCACACCCTAACCTAACCTAAGAACCATATCAACCGACAATCACATCTTGCATTAATTTATTTGGAAGTTCTTATTATCTTTATATTTCTTTTTTTTTCTTGGATAAACATTTATTAAAGTAGATTGTAAATTTTTCCCAAATATATTTGTCGTTTATATATATATGAATGCAAAATAACATTTTGTTAAATTTCTAATTTCTGTTGATTTTGTAAAGAATGCTAAATTTAAATACTAGCTTTGAGCTAGGGCCTAAATGAAATAGCGCATCTATGGTTTGATATGGGGTCATTTTATTTACTAATTACAAGGCTCGTGCATATTGTATAATTAATGTTTTACAAAGATTCATATAATTTCTTTTATTATTATATAATAAAAGTTGCTTTCTACACGTATAACCAAATAATTTTAGATGCTTTTACTTGTTAAGAAGTGAACACAAAATTTGAGCTAATCAAATAATATTTTCTCTTAAAATGTCGCTTTGGAAAAGTAAACTTTCAGAAGTTGTTCCGGTTTGTATGATTTTTAAGATGCCGAACCAATTGGGTTGGGGTTGGTGGGTGTGCCTTTCCTTTTTCATTAGTGGAAGTGCTTTTAGATGTGGGGCTTTCCGGGGTATACATGTGCAGCTTTCAGGGCCACATGAAGTCACGAGGATACTATGGACAAGCCCCATTGCAGTTATTGTAAAACTAGTGCACCGTGAGTCACCCGAGACCACTTTCGTAGATGAGGTAAAATTTCATGGTGATTCTGAGTGGATCATTCGTGGTCCATTTTGGATAGGTGCCCAATATATAGCAAGCTATCCGCAGAGACATGGCCAAAGGTTACCATGTATAGATCCATTCGAGGATCTTTATTCACACTTTGGGGGACACTTAGGGCATGTTTGTCTAGTTCATTTTCGTGGAAAATGACATAGTTTTATATGGAAAACTTCTTTTTCATGCATTTGGTACAATATTTTTCAACAAAACTGCTTTTTCGCCATGTAAGCTTTTCCTTTTCTAGACATGAAAATAGACTTCCTATGAAGGAATATGGGAAGTCCATTTCCAATGAAAACTGACCCCTCTACCCTGCCACTCTCTTTCTCCCCCCCTCTCATCCCAACCCTACCCACCCCACACACATACCAACCCACCCACCCAGTAGTTTTTACTAAAGAACTCCGCAACTACATCAAACAACATTAGTACTAATTCATCGTGGAAAAACTTTTTGTACCAACATGAATTTCTAACTTCCTCCGAAAACCTTTACTAAGGAATTTAAAAACCATAGATTTTACTAATGTAATAATTTCTTTTTTATGTGGAAGTTGTCACTAAACAAACGTGCCCTTACACGTGGAACTTTGTCTTTACCAAAACAAAACGTAGCAATTACTGTACCATGAGAATACTGTAGCCATTCCATTATTGTACCCTCTGTAGCCACTAGCAACAGTGCTCCCCACTCCTTGAAGTAATTTGGGACCAGTTACAGTGTGTTTTTCATGCCTATCAGTCGCCACAAATTTTTAATTGGGAAAGGCTGTTATCAATGTCCCGCCCACGTCAAAAGATACCAACATCTTTCTCCCAAATCAACAATTTCAAATAGCTGAATCTTTGGTTGATCTTTATATATATATATATATATATATATATATATGGGATCTTCAAGTGCATCCATCCATCACCACAAAATGGTGAGGGACACCCCTTTTGGAAAAGTTTCAAGTATAAAAGTGAGGTACAAAAGAGAAGTGTACCTCACTTTTGTACTTGAAACTTCCCCAAAAGGGGTGTCCCTCACCACAATATATATGGAAAATATTCATATGCATCCATCTCTCACAATTTTTAGTGAGGGACACCCATTTCGGGAAAATTTGAAATAAAAAAGTGTACTTTATGTGAAGTGCAAAAACACTTTTGTACTTCAAACTTTCCCCAAAAGGGGTATCCCTCACCAAAATGGTGAGGGATGGATGCATATGAATATTATCTATATATATATATATATATAGGTGCTCTAGTGAGAGACACTCTCACCAAATTGGTGAGAGATGCCCCCCCCATCTCTCATAAAGTTGGTAAGAGTGTCTCTCATAGGAGCGCATATATATATATATATATATATATATATATATATATATATATATGAGGGACAGCAGGAGAGCTTAATGAATGAATAATTGACATCCACTTGATTAGAGACCATGGGCATGCATGGGTGCATTATTAGCAATGGCAAGTGTAATCAAATCGATTCCATTGGTTCAACATCTCGCCTTTTGGCAGTTTTAGACATATATATCTATTTGTTTGTACAAAAATAATCAGATGAGTACCATCCTCACCATTTTTATGGATGACACCCTATTTTCTTTGCCACTTGACCTATCTCCCTGTTTTTTAATTGTTTCTTCTTTTCTTTTGAAAGGGTGGGTCCGTTTTTCATGTACAATGGACAGACCAACCATTTAAACCAAGCATACCTGTACATGTTCTTTTGATGTCTCTGTCTATGGAGTCATGGAACTCTATTTTAAGTCTTTTCTCCGTTCTTTTTTAAAGAGAAATGTAAACATTTATCTCATCTTACCCACCATAATCAAAGAGCATACCTAGCTTTTATTTCTTGTGGGCCCCATTGTCTCAAATGGAATCTCTTTTTGACTCACAAGAAGACTTGGCTAGCTTTTGAGTTTATACTAGACCTATAGGTGAACCAGAGTACACGCGGTTGTTGAATTATATATTAATTAATTTGTAGGAAGAAACATGTTAATTCACATCTTCACACTCACCATGTGAGCCCCACGGTAGAGTTCCTGGCATGTGTTAGTTTGTAGGAAGAAAGAAGAAAATGTGAATATGAGCGGGAAGAAAGAAAATATATGTTTCCTAAACAACTCAAGCTATATTTGCACTGTTTGAGGTTGGCATGGATAGTGTGAGATGACATTGTTTTATTGGACAAGTCAAAAAGGGCAGAAACTCCCCTTTTTAAGTGGGGAGTTATTGAGAATTTCTCATATATATATATATATATATATATGGAGATGCTCCCATGAGAGTATCTCTCACCTTACTATGAAAGATAAGGTGAGGGCCCTCACATCCATATTGAATGCCAACAACTTAAATGTGAGGGCCCCCAACCATATCTCTCATATAAGGTGAAAGATATCTCTCATAGGAGCATCTCCATATATATATATATATATATATATATATAGGGGATATTCAAGTGCATCCATCCCTCACCATTTGTGGTGAGGGACACCTCTTTTGAGAAAGTTTCAAGTACAAAAGAAAGGTATAAAAGAGAGGTACTTCTCTTTTGTACTTGAAACTTTCCCAAAAGGGGTGTCCCTAACCATAGAGTGAGGGACACTTCCATAAAAGGAAATTTTCAAGTACAAAAGTGAATTTTCAAGTACATAGGGTGAGGTACACTTCATTGTCTTCATGTGGAGAAAGGGAAAGTGCACTCACCTTATATATATATATATATATATATATATATATATATAGGGGAACATTCATGTGCATCTATCCCTCACCTCTCTTTTATACTTGAAGCTTCCCCAAAAGGGGTGTCCCTCGCCAAAAATGGTGAGGGATGGAAGCACTTGAATATTATCTATATATATATATATATGAAAGTGTTCTTCTACAAGGATTCCCATGAGAACTAAGCATCTGCTTCCATAGCTGGTGATCTCTCAAGAGAGATCCAACCTATACAACAGTCCGTCTAGATCGGTAGTTCTCATGATATCTAATGATTATATTAAAAAATGTATTTGCATAGACTGCAAGCGATATATAAGAATAGCTTATTGGCTGAATTATCTTACCTGAGCTATATTTACTCGTCGCTTGTAATTTCCACAAATATGTTTTCAAGTAAAAAAAATGTAACCGTTATATTTTTATTATTCTCTATCTTTATACTATTCCATGTCATACAAACATCATCGATTACTTGCTTGTATGTACACCATCCTTTGCGTGTGTATGCGTTTTGCATTAGCAACTTACATCTCTTTTAAGAATATTCTTGCAAGATAAAAGACAAATGTAGAACTCTACCAAGTAAATTAAACAATTAGAAGCTTTTCACATAGGATTCTATAGTGAAACTAAATAATTGAAAATTAAATAAAATGAAAAATCATCAGTGATAATTATATAAAAGCAATGACCTCAAAATCGAGACCAAGGCCTATAATTCGAACATTGACCAAGACCCTTGCCCAATAATAAAATGGGTATAGGTCATGTACATAGACTTCGCAAAATGCAATCAAGTGTCTAACTTTTTTCCATATAATAGGTCTAGGTTTAAGTCCTAATTCACTGAGATCCAACAAAAATATATTTTTTAGGGCCTAGTGAGGTCCACAGTTGTAACCTTTATAATAATTATATCTAAAGGTGCCAAGTCGATCTACTTTTTGGGTGCATTTGACTTTAAAATGAAATAAATAATCTAAGCACTTTAGACCGTTTGGAAAAGTTTATGTGAATGTCTATGATGCCATTTGGTAGGTCTACTTTAGAGGTCTTGTCATCATCATCAAAGCTTTGACCCAATTATGTTGTGATCGTCTACTTGAATTATGTTTTGCTATTTTTTCCTCAAATAGGCTGATCATCTACATGAATTATGTTGCGATCATCTACATGAATTATGTTTTAATTATTTAAATTAAAACTACTCACACACATGCTTTATTCTATTTGGATTCTATTTGGTAAAGTTTATATTTGAAAATCTGATTCAAACCAGCATATTTAAAAAAAAAAAGCAACAATTAGATCTAAGTTGGGTCAATAATGGTACTGATCATCAGTTTTTTTTCAAAAAAGATATTCTTTTTTTTTCTTTTGAAATTCTGGGTCAATTTGTCATGAACAAGACAGACCCTCCATTGATCATTTAAACCAAGATGATTTGCAGGCTAATTCCAAATCTTAGGTTCAATCCTCTTCACATGCAAACTTGTACGTGTTGTTGAGCAATTGAGCTCTCTGCCTGTGTGGGCCGTGGAACTCTATTTTAAGTCAAGTTATTTTTTTATTTAGCAAAATATTTTATCTTATTTTATTTATTTCAACAAATATCATAGGTGGAGATGCCTATGATTAGCAAATCATCAATTCAAACTCCATGCACATACATCAGTGTCACCAACTTGTCCAATAACGGATTAGGTTATACTTAAAAACAGAATTGTAAGAATTTGATGCCCTAATATTTGATGGACTCCCCTAACCCAAATTCCACTGTAGAGCCCACCACAATCAGATTGATTAGTTATAAAAAACATCATTAAAATGTTATTTTTTTAATAAATAGATTAACGAATACAATATTAATAAAAATTCAGGTCTTTTGCATTTATGAACCTGACGTTTGCCAAACTACCACTCAAGTGAAAAACAATGTAAAAATGTAGGTAATTTATCTATTCTCACCTACCGGAACATGGAATCTGAAACTTCCTTGAATTGTGTCAAAGTTATTTATGACTAAACAGGCCGGCCTTCCTTTTTGAATCGCAAAGCCCAGCTTTGCTTTCTTGTGGGCCCCATTGCACCGAATCACTTTTTGACTCACAAGACGACCTGGCTTTCCTTAGTGTATCCATCTCTCCGACCTTCCTTTCCTTCTGCTTCATCTCATCTCATCTCATCTCATCAATCTCAGCTACTACAGGAAGGAACCATGGATTCTGCAACTTCGATGGTGGCAGATGCAGCTTTAAGTGCCCTTTTCCAACGCCTATTTGATACTTTGGCCCTCCCTTTCTTCACAAGTCTAGGCTTTCTCTTCGGTGTTGAAAAAGAGGCGAAAAAGCTCAAATCAACCCTCTTGAGAATCCAAGCCCTTCTCACACACGCAGAAGAGAGACAAATCAAGGAGGAACCAGTCCGTTTGTGGCTGAGTGAGCTCAAGCACGTTGCCTACGACGCCGAGGACATCCTCGATGAACTTGCATACTTAGAGCTTCAATCCAAAATAGAAGCCCCGAATCAAACCAGAAAGAGGAAGCTGACTCATCAGTTGCCCGACTTGTTCTCTCGGTTGGGTTCCAATTTCAATTTGGGTTCTCGAATTAAGGAGCTTAGAGAGAGATTGGATGAGATTGTGACAGAAAACAATCACCTACATCTCAGAGTGATACATCATGGGCCTGAAACTGAAAGGCTCAGAATGTGGCGTCCCACTAGCTCCTTCGTAGATGAGTCGATTGTATTCGGAAGAGAAGCTGACAAAGCAAAGGTGGTCGGTTTGTTGACATCAGACGACTCTTCGGCCTCCGACTCAAGTATTCATGAGGTTGTTCCCATTTGTGGTATGGGAGGACTTGGGAAGACGACGCTTGCTCAACTTGCCTACAATGATGAACATGTGGTGAAACACTTTGAGGTAAGATCATGGGTTTATGTGTCCCAAGATTTTGATTTAATTAAGCTCACAAAAGCCATTGCAGAATCTGTTCTTGGAAGGAAATCTGATCTTACCAACTTGGATGCAATTCAAGTTAGTATTGAGGAGGCTCTGAAAGAGAAGAGGTTTTTACTTGTGTTGGACGATGTTTGGACTGAGGATCTTGATGATTGGCACCAGTTACGAGCACCATTGATGTTTGGGGCAAGAGGAAGTAGAATTCTAGTAACCACAAGAAGCCGAAGGGTTTCGTCAAACATGGGAACAGTTACGACTCATTTCTTGCAGGGTCTGTCAGATGATGATTGCTGGTCTTTGTTCAAAAGACGAGCATTTGTAGATGGGGATTCAGATGCACATCCAGACTTGGTGAAGATAGGCAAAGAAATTGTAAACAAGTGCAATGGGTTGCCTTTGGCAGTGAAGACACTGGGAGGTCTGTTATTCTCTGTAGTAGATGTTGTCCAGTGGGAAAAAATCTTAAAAAGCGAGATATGGGACTTGCCAGAAGAAAGAATTTTGCCCGCTCTAAGATTGAGTTATCATCACTTGCCAGCACATTTGAAGCGGTGTTTTGCATATTGTGCTTGCGTAATTGATAAAGGTCCTTGGAATGGGGTCGAAGGCAATGAATTAATTCGGAGGTGGATGGCACAAGGTTTTATTCAGCGTAACGGAAGTCCCAGTGGGCAAATGGAAGACATAGGCAGGGAATATCTTGCTGATTTGGTTTCAAGGTCTCTACTTAATTGTCAAGACCGTGGCTACAAGGGACTATATTACACAATGCATGACCTCACTCATGATCTCGCACGTTCTGTTTTAGGAGCTGATATTTGGAAAATAGGAGATGAGAAGTCACATGGAAATAATGCTGAAAAGGCTCGCTACATGTCAGATGTTTGTATAACCTCATGCAATTTTGATGATTTCTATTGTTTGAAAAATCTGCGCGATCTATCATTGTTCTTGACTAAGAATATCCCAGATGCTTTGTTTACAAAGTTCAGGCACATACGGACTTTGCAATTGTGTCATAGTTGCATCACTGAATTGCCAGAATCAATTGGAGATTTGTTACAACTGCGGTATCTTGACCTGACTCGGACGGACATTGAAAGGTTACCGAAATCAACAACCAGACTCTACAATCTACAAGCCTTGATATTGAACTGCTGCAGGAAGCTTGTAGAGGTTCCCGAATCAATTGGAGATTTGTTACAACTGCGGTATCTTGACTTGTCTGTGACGGACATTGAAAGGTTACCGAAATCAACAACCAGACTCTGCAATCTACAAACCTTGAACTTGTCTGGATGCTTGCGGCTTGTAGAGCTACCCAGTGACTTGAGCAACCTTGTCAACCTAAGACATCTGCATCCTAATGCATCCTCAGTTTCTATCCCGCCAAGAATTGGGACATTAAAAGGCCTCCAAACGTTGAAGTATTTTAATGCGGGAAAGGAGGTTGGACGTGGAATAAACGAGCTGAAGGACTTGATACATCTAAGAGGATTTCTTTGCATCTCAGAGCTTGAGAATGTGGTCAATGTGGAGGAGGCCAAAGGGGCTCCGTTGAAAAATAAGCAAAAAATTGACCACTTGAAGTTGCAATGGACATGTGGCAGCGTGGAATCGCGGCAAGAAGGCATTGAGGAGGAGGTACTCAATGCCCTCCAACCTCACACCAACCTCAAAGAGCTTCAGATAGAAGGCTACTGTGGTGTCAAATTTCCAACATGGTTGGGGGACTCGAGCTTCTCCAAACTAATTCTTGTCACATTGAGGAAATGCAGATGTCGTCTCCTCCCACCTTTTGGCCGACTCCCTTCTCTCAAGCATCTAGAGCTTGCAGATCTTTATGAACTAAAAAAAGTTGGTCGTGAGTTTTATGGGGATGGCACTATGACAGGTTTTCCACCATTGGAAGCATTAAGTTTTTTTGATATGCCCGATCTGGAAGAATTGTCAGGCCTAGAAAGTGATATTAGGCATATTCGTGGAATTGTTATCAGCAATTGCACCAAGCTGAGTTTGAGCTCATTGCGGTATCTTACCTCTCTTTCTCATTTAGAGATTCGCAGTTGTTCAAATATAACATCGCTAGGGAATGAATTGCAACATCTCACCTCTCTACAATCTTTGGAAATTCACAGTTGTTCAAATATAACATTGCTAGGAAATGGATTGCAACATCTCAGCTCTCTACAATCTTTGGAAATTGCCAACTGTCCCGAGCTTACATCCCTGACCGATGTGGATTTGCCTGCTACTGCTACTCTTGATGATGGGCTCGGAAACTCAAATTACAGCAATCCGACCTGCTTGCCGAAAGGGCTGAAAGGGCTGAAAATTTCCGGATGTCCTAAAATTCATTCCTTGCCTGAGGAGCTACCAACCACCCTTTCTCGTTTAGAGATTTCAGATTTTGCAAATATAACATCGCTAGGGAATGGATTGCAACATCTCACCTCTCTACAATCTTTGGAAATTGCCAACTGTCCCGAGCTTACATCCCTGACCGATGTGGATTTGCCTGCTACTGCTACTCTTGATGATGGGCTCGGAAACTCAAATTACAGCAATCCGACCTGCTTGCCAGAAGGGCTGAAATGGCTGACAATTTCCGGATGTCCTAAAATTCATTCCTTGCCTGAGGAGCTACCAACCACCCTTTCTTATTTAGTGATTTCAGATTTTGCAAATATAACATCGCTACCGAATGGATTGCAACATCTCACCTCTCTACAGTCTATGATAATTTCTAACTGTCCCGAGCTTACATCCCTGACCGATGTGGATTTGCCCGCTACTCTTGATGATGGGCTCGGAAACTCAAATTACAGCAATCCGACCTGCTTGCCGAAAGGGCTGAAAAGTCTGACAATTTCCGGATGTCCTAAAATTCATTCCTTGCCTGAGGAGCTACCAACCACCCTTTTTGATTTAGTGATTTCAGATTTTGCAAATATAACATCGCTACCGAATGGATTGCAACATCTCACCTCTCTACAGTCTATGATAATTGTCAACTGTCCCGAGCTTACATCCCTGACCGATGTGGATTTGCCCGCTACTCTTGATGATGGGCTCGGAAACTCAAATTACAGCAATCCGACCTGCTTGCCAAAAGGGCTGCGACAGCTGAAACTTATAATTTGTCCTAAAATTCATTCCTTGCCTGAGGAGCTACCAACCACCCTTTTTTCTTTATATATTGAGAAATGTCCTTTGCTGGAGGAAAAGTATCTGGTCTTAGCAGAAGGAGGCAACGGGTATCGGTGTAAGATATCAGACATCCCTGACATAACCTTTATCGGTTATTACTGTAAGACTCCGTTGGTTAGGAGATTGTGCTGACAGATCATTATTCCCCCTCCCCCGATCTCTCTCTCTCCCTCAGTCTTTCTTGCTCTCTCTCTCAATCTACCGGCATCGGCAGCGATCATCACCAGCAGCTGCTATAACCACCGGATGCAACCTCTTCCTCTCCTCTCCTCTCCTTTTCATAGCCGGAAGCAGAGTCACTGGTACGAATACCTTCCTTTCTCTCTCTGTCTCTCTCAGTGTTTGGCCTAATGATGTTTGTGCATTTGCGTGGTGTTTGTGAAAACCCATTTCTATTGTTGAATCGATTGGAACCCATTTCTGCTTGTGAAAACCCATTTGTGAAACCCCGTGGGAAGTTCCTCCATTTTCTCTACTTAATCAAGCATGCTTTCATAAGATTCTCCTAAACCCATTAAATATCTCTCTTTATTTTTATTTTTTTTTTCTTTTTTAGATCCTCTCAAGCCCTAATTGATAGTGTGTGGGGGTATTCCCCAAGGCGACCGACCTCAGGTCCCGGCCTCGGCAAGAGCATGAATACCGACCTCAGCCCTCGGCCAGGCGCTCCATTTCGGTAACATGCTCCTTGGCTTCGGCCTCGGTACAAGCATGAGACCAGGAGTTCAGCCTCGGCCATGCTCCATCTCGGTCTCGGTCAGACTGCTGATCGGGATGACCATGGACAGCTGTCATGCCACGGCAACAGGATAAGGGCACCGCCCAAAATCCCTGACACAGCTGCACCGCCCATCCATCAGGGTATGGCCCGATGGGACAGAGTGAGCTACGATAGGACAGCCTCTCAAGTGCTTACCCCAAAGTCCACTCTCCTTCTCTATAAATACAGCCTTCAACAGGTAACATGGGGGGCTATCCACATGCTGCTGGTACGCCGCCTCCTCCCACACTTCATCTCCTACCTCTGTTTAGTCCTGCACTTGCAACTAACAAAGGCATCGGAGAGCCCTGCGCTGCCCAAGCCAGGGTCCTCTGACCTTCTTCTTCCTCCCCTTTCAGGCTCGAGGCATCGGTTTTTCTATAATCTACAAGGAGCTCCAGCCTCCGTCCTCTTCCAGTGGGCAGCAAAATCACCCCCCCGGGTCTGTGATTTTTTGTGCACTTACAGATAGTTTTTCAAACAACCCCAACCAAGAAAAAAAGAAAACTTTTGGAAGGACTCTGTAGGAAAACTGTAAATGGAGAGGAAAAGAATGCTTGCATTGAAGAATCACCAAAAACCCACCTTAAATGAAAGCAACAAAAGATCCCATTTGATGATCAATGCAACCAGATAGGATAACTTTAGTCCCAAAAAAAGTCAAAAGCCCATCTCAGAAAAGTCTGAAAAAACACTCAAGTTTCTTCTCAGAACAAGAACTCATACTAGTGAAGTAGAAGAAATCTGGAACTGAACTTCAAAAAAAAAAAAAAATTGCAGACCCACAGATGGACACAAAATCCATTGGGCAGGAGTAAATTTTTTTTTTTTTTTCAAAATGCAATTAGAGGCTTCACCAAGTAGACGAAATTAAAGAAGGTTTTCTCAGAAAAAGGAAAATTCCCACTCTTCTTCATAAACCAAGAAAAAGGAAATAGAAAGTCTTAAGCATGAGGAAGATGCATATAGTGTAATTTCAAGAAAATCCATTTTTAGGAGTAGAGTATTCATGATAGGAATGTATAGGAAATGTGTTTACTTATGTCTTATTGTTATGATTCTGTTTTTTTTTTGTCTTTGGAAATAATGCGATTAGTGTTCGTATTATCTGATTTTATTCATCTTGTTGAGGGTTGTATCATTTTATTAGGTGATGGTGATGGCTTTGGATAAGCATTTGGAGACACTCTGTTCAATTTGTGTTTTCACTTTAGTTTAATGGAAGTTGGTGCAGATTTTTATCTTAAGGATAATTTATGCATGATTTTTATCTTGAAAATACAGAAGGAAGAGTTGAAATTAGTGCAGAAGCAAAAGAAAATGGCTTCATGGATGAAGAGTTTGAGAAGAAATTTGGATTGTTAAGAAGAAGAGCAGCAATAGTTTCTGGGTTATCTTTGGTTTCTGGAGCTCTGGGCTTTGCAGGAGATGGCTTGGCAGCAGTAAAGCAAGGCCTTTTGGCAGGAAGGATACCAGGGTTGTCTAAGCCTGATGAAAAAGGTTGGTTTTGCATATATTAGATTTCTTTGTGATATTTTCACATTTGTTTTCAAATTTTCTTTCTTTGCTTTTGCCAATTTGTTTTCTTTTCTGGAAACTGGGTTCTCTTCTATCTGATTTGGAAACTATTTATTAAGATGGAATAGTTAGAAAGAAGAAAACGAAGGTATACAAATTGCTACATTTTCAATATATAAGCCCTGTCTTCTTACATTAAATGTTCTTTCTGCCTCATTAACGAGATACCCATGCTTTCTTCTGTGCTTTGTTGTATTTTGTATCTGGGTTCACTTCCATGTCGCACAATAACTACATCTAAGATGAAAATTACAAAATTCCAGAAAGTCTAAACAAGTAAATTTGGGTGTTACTGTGACTGTTCTTCCCAATCTAACTTTCATGGTGGTATTTACTAGGCTACAAATGGATCACAAATCAAATTTAAACCTGCTCAACAAATAGCATCATTTGGGGGAATTGGGGTGTCCCAAGTTCCTTATTCAGTGATTTCTTTTAATAGTTGTTTTAGGTTAGACCATTATGGAAAGAAAGCAAAAACTTAGTTCTGCCTGATTGAATGACCTTTAAGAGAATCCATCCACTTTCTTCATTTTTCTTATACTTCACTCCTAAGGCTACTGTAGCAAGATTGCTATTGTTTTATTCTCAAATGGATTGTCCATCATAAGGAAAGAAATTGGCTCAGACAGGTTGGAAGACATATCGCAGACCAGACGATAAGTCTGGAGGCCATGGCGTTGGCTGGAGTCCAATCATGCCATACATTTTCAAGGTTCCAGATGGCTGGGAAGAGGTAATTGTTTCATTTGATTAGACTCACTGTATTCGATTTAACATTTTGGCTAATGATTGAGTCTTTCTTTCGCTCAAGTTTTTAAGTTATTTCACCAAACATCTTTCTTAGTATGTATATGATGGTTTTGCTCAGGTTCCTGTATCAATTGCTGATCTTGGGGGCACAGAGATTGATTTGAGATTTGCAAATTCGCAAGAAGGGCGCTTATTTGTTATTGTTGCTCCTGTTCTCTGATTTGCAGGTAGTGAAGTGAGGAATTCTTGATACAACAATTTTGTAATACTGAATGGATATATCATCATCATTGAATCCTTATATGCCAACCTAGGGTTAGCTTTGTGGATTCTACAGTTCTACTCATCCATATTCAAGCTTGTGTTCTATGTCACTCCCCAATATAAATTGCTTCAGATTACTTCAGATTACTTCTTCCCAAGTTTTTAGCAGTAAAGTAGATTGGAAATGGGATCCCACCTGAAAATTTTGTTAAGTTTGTATCAATATGAAGAGCCGTATATAACCCTGAATTATCAATAATTTATTTTGACCTCTCCCTCAGCTCATTTTCCTAGTACTTGTTAAATCTATATTCTGCTCTTATGGTTCACTTTTTTTCTACTTAATGACTTTGATATGTATCGTACGTTGAAAAAGAAGCTTTAGAAAAGGAATTAAATCTCCTTTAAGGCAAGTTTAAAATGTTCCTACTGGTATCCAAGAACACAAGGAAAGGTGAGATTTTCTTCTGGAGAGGAATGGTCCATAGTTGCTTCATGCCAGAGTTTATTGATCTCCCCCTTATAGTTCTTTGCAAAACTTGAAGTTCTTCCTAAACTAGTTTTACATACACAACCAATCTATCTCAAGTGCCGCTTCCTTATTTTTCATATTTAAGTTGGAAAATCTTATTTCCATGCCTCATCTGATTAATGGTAGATCAGTCACGTCTGAGTTTTTGTGAACTTTGAGCTGCTGCTATGTAAAATAATAGTTGCTCTCTAGGCTTGTAACAGAAACAATGACTACAACTTTTCAGTTTGACTATCTTGTTGAAGTCATGTTGTAGATCTCGGGGAAGATGCCTGAATTGAAGAGATCGGACCTCCAGGAAAGGTGATTAATGCATTTGGACCTGAAGTGATAGGGGAGAATGTGGAAGGGAAAGTTTTAAGCATGGAAGTGGCGGAACATTCGGGAAGGACATATTACCAATTCGAGTTGGAGCCACCCCATGCACTGATTACTGCAACTGCTGCCGGCAACCGGCTATACTTGTCCAATATAACTGGAAGTGGTAAAAATTATACCCTCCTATCTCTTCGTCCACAGATGAGATGCCTGCAATAACATCTTTTTGTTTCTTGCAGGTCTTCAATGGAAGAGGCATTATAAGGATCTGAAACAAATTGCAGACTCGTTTCGGGTTGTTTAAAATGGAGACATTGTATGGATTGCAAATGGGAGAATTCCCTATTAGAGTGCTAGAAAATTTTTGTTCATTCATAGACATTTAAATCGGTGTATAGTATAGCAAGCTTTACATGAAAATATGAAAGTATGCCTTCTTGACATTTGACTTTGGATGAAACTGTGAAAAATCTCTCAACATATGTGAAGGATTGACATGAGAATAATTTACAAATGACAGATTACATGATTCATTGCACATTTTCTGCAGATCCATCGAGATGCA
The DNA here is from genome assembly GCA_028538565.1 of Umbellularia californica. Classification (NCBI taxonomy): domain Eukaryota; kingdom Viridiplantae; phylum Streptophyta; class Magnoliopsida; order Laurales; family Lauraceae; genus Umbellularia; species Umbellularia californica. Next base: position 69,600,574 of record JAPQWN010000007.1, on the reverse strand, counting down.
GTTATAATCATTTGTGTCTTATCAGTAAACGGATCCGGGGTTCTACCTGAGCACCGGCTTGAAACTGGTGTTCGGTGCATCCCGCCATAATCAAACTGCACCCAGCTGTTTTTTGAAGCCCATTCTGCTTCATTATCAACCTCATCTTCTCTGCCTGTTCTCATCGATCTGAAGCAGCATAAATATTTGACATCAGCACAAAGTGCGCATCATCACCACAATCCACTTTTAATTCTTGCATGCCAACCTCCTTTACTACCTCTTCTGCCATCTCCATATCCATATAGATTCTGCAAGCTCCAAGTAGAGCCCCCCAAACAGCAGCATTAGGTTTCATGGGCATTGTTTTAATTAAACCATAAGCCTCATTTAATCTTCCTGCCCGCCCAAGAAGGTCAACCAAGCACCCATAATGCTCAATTCTTGCAACCAGACCATATTTTTCCTTCATCTTCGCAAAAATTTCTAGTCCTTCATTCACAAACCCCCCGTGTGCACAAGCTGAAAGAACAGCAATAAAGGTGCTCTCATTTGGCTTCACTTCAGATGACTCCATTTGAAGAAAGAGATCAAGAGCATCCCCGCACTGACCATGGATGGCAAGGCCTGAGATCATTGCATTCCAGCAGACATCATTTCTTTGAAGCATCCCTTCAAAGATTTGTCTTGCTTTTCCAACATCCCCGCATTTCGCATACATATCAACTAATCCATTTAGAACAAACTGATTAAGCTTAATTCTGTTTCGATTAATCATCTCATGGATTCTTTTACCAGAATCTAAGGAACCCAGCTGCGCACAAGCCGACAACGCACTCGCCACAGTAACTTCATCCGGCTTGAATCCCTCTGCCAGCATTTTTTGAAACGCATTCAAAGCTTCTTCACAGAACCCATTCTGTGCATACCCAGCAATCAATGCATTCCAATTCACCAAATTCCTAACTGAGATCCGATCAAAAATCTTCTGCGCCTCTTCCACATCACCCTTCTTGCAGTAGCCTGCAACCATTGACAACCAGGCAAAGAAATTCCGGTCTGGCATCACCTCAAACACCTGCCTCGCAGCATCCATCTCCTCATTGCTGGCATACCCATCAACCATCACAGTCCATATCACTAGATTCCTCATTGCAGGAGCCTGGTCGAACAAATGCCTGGCAGCCAGTGTCTCCACTCCTCGCAAATCCGTCAATCATCTCAGCCCATGTCACTGAAGTGCGCTCGGACATACTCTCAGAGAGCACTAACGCAGAACCCATGTCACCATTCCTCAAGTACCCACCAATCATGGCATTACATGTAATCACATTTCTCTCAGGCATTTCTTCAAACATCTGGTGGGCATCAGATAGGTGACCACATTTTGAGTACAAGCTCACTAATGAAGTCCCAGTCATGACATCTGAAACAACCCCAGTTTTGATAGATTCTGCATGGACAGTTTTCCCATGAAGGAGGAGGGTAAGATAAGCACAGGCTTTAAGGACTAAAGGGAGCAGTAGTCCTGCATAGTGTGCTCCCTTGTGCCTATATTGAGTGTATATGAGAAGGGCTTCTTTCGGGGACCCTTGAGAAAGGTAGCCTTTGATAAGGTAAGACCAAATGGAGGGACTTGGGGTTGCTTTTGTTATGGAAATTGCATGAAATTGCTTGAGGAAATTTTGATGTGGGGGATTTCTAGGGTCTCTTATCTGGCTATTATGAAGATTGTGATGCTGATATCTAGGAACTGAATGGCTTTGATGGGGGGTCTTCCTCACACTCAATCTCCTCATTTCATGATTATTACTGACAAGACTATGATTGGATTTGCATTGTTTTGGAGAGAACTTAAAAGTGGTTGCTGTGCTTCTTTTGCATTTTAGATTTGTGTGATGGTCCCTGAAAGTAGAGACCCACCAATTGGACGGCCAGTATTGACACTTATAATGGCCATATGGATGATGGTAGGAAATAATCTCTATTTCCTTATAGTGATAACCAACCCACATGGGAATTTACCCGGCTTCCCTCTGGGCCCGGAGGGATTAGTCCAGCCCAAAGGGTTGGGAACCCTCCGATAGCAAAAAAAAAAAAAAATAATAACCAACCCACAATTATAATTCAATTGTTGACCATATTCATATTCTACCATTACTGATGAATGCTTTCTAGACAATAAGTTCACACACACCCTTGGGACTTTGTGGAGTCGCATTAAGGCGTGAATGTGGTAAACCCACCCAGATTTGCGTGGTGTGCGTTTGTGCGGGTTTAGCAGGCACCACTCGGAGGAATAGTCCTCTCGAGACGGACCTCAGGCCGTAGGTATGCCCACATCATCAAAAAAACAAAAATGCAAGACAATAATTGATGAGGTAAAATAAGCTATGTAGATAAGGTTATTTCTAGCATTAATTTTCAATCTCCAAAGAACAACCGATAGAGCTATTGGGAATGCCACAAAAACAGTTTCTAAAAGACTGTTCTTGGATATTACTAAGTTGCACTCTTTTTTCTTCATTTCAAGATTAAAAAAAAAAAGCATTAACTACGAACTTTCATTACAATATGTTGTTTTTTTTTTTTTTTTTAAATCTTCCAACCTGGCAAACAGAAAGGTTAACTCAAACTGGCTGGTCTTGGGTGAGACACAACTTTCTGTGTCACTGCATCACAGTATCCTGCTGTAGTAGACTGCACAAAGCAGCAGGAGACTGAATGTGCATTGTGCGTGCCTAATTATTACGGACTTAGGTTTAACTGATGATGAGGGTTTACAGAGAAGTTGTTTAGCTGAACAAGAGTGTCTCTGCTGATCTGAAACCTGAAAGGGAAGAGAAAACAGCGGTCAGGGCCCGAGGCTGCTGTCAGCCAAAGGCACTCCGACGCCTGAGTTAGTGCAGTCACTGAACTAGGGTGAAGTGGGGAAGAAGGTGTTAGCAGAATAACAGAGTAGGCTGTATCTTGCATGTACCTGTTCATGACTCTTCATGCAGGCATATATATAGGAGAGTGGAAGGTTCCACAGTGGAGGTAGGTGAGGATACTTGTCCCATCAGCCCACACCTGGGATCTTTTGTGGGGGTAGGTGAGGATACTTGTCCCATCAGACCTCCCCTCAAATCCCTCACATAAATGTGGAAGTGATCTGTTGATAGGAACGAGCCCTTATCCATGGACGGTGGCCGTCCTACCTGACAGGGACTCCCTACAAAGTACCTGTCCCATCTCATAATGGGAACTGGAAGCCCGGTGTTCACCTCGGCAAAGGGGCCGAACTGGAGAAGACGCCGGGGTCAGCTACGCCCGAGATCGGACTGGGGTGCCAGCGTGAGGTCGAGTTCGGTAGGACATGATCGGTACCTCTACCGGGACCAGTCTTACTTCGACGAAGGCTACCGCTGACATGCCGGAGAAAAGGGGGTTGAGGCCTTTTCTGATCGGTACTGTTACCGAGGAGGTGTAACATCGGTTTCGGTAGAAGCAGCCCACACAATTGCCCCCTGCTCCTGACCTCGGGGGGTCAAGGAGACCACGGGGTTGGGAGTGATAGGATGGGACTTCCCGAAACCGATCCTGTAGCTTTTAAAAAGGCGTGGGGCGCCGCTTCGCTTTCCGAGGCGCTTTTAATAGCGCCTGGCTGTCTGGAGGCGGTTTTAATAGCCCAACCATATCATCATGAAGGCGCTGTGACGCCGCCACGTGTCAGGTTCCCGATGGGCATTACGTCTTATCGAGGAGACGGGTGGCGTGCTCGAGGCGGTGTCCGCACATGCCTTTCGGGATACGAAGAGATCTCCATCCCTGTATAAAAACCCCGGTCCTGGAAGGAGGACTATTTTTGCTGTCATTGCTTGGAGCTTTCGCCTGAGAGTTGCCTGAAGCTTTGCCGTCCGAGAAGCCTGCCTGCTCGCCTTCTGAAGTTGAGTTTTCCGTTGCCCCTACACTCCTTCCGGCCCTGTGTCTTAGTGAGTTTCCTTCCGACTCTGACATTTTTCCCTCTCTGGGCTCTTTTTCTTTTTTGAGTGTCTACTCAGTCTTTCTTCTCCGTCGCCGTCACCTGTATTCCGGTCTAGGCTAGGGAAGATGGGGGTTTTTAGACATTGGATAGACACAGAGCTTGCCCTAGCCGAGCTTAGGAAACAATACCAAATACCAGAGAACGTCCAGATTAGGGCGGATGGGGACGGTGACCGAAGCCGACCACGGGTTCTTGTAGAGGGATGGATGCCATTTCCTCTAGTAGCCATAATCGAGGGCGGAGTGAGATTCCCAGTCCATCCCCTCCTGAGAGCTTGTCTCAGGAGGTGGAACCTTACCCCCTGCCAACTAATGCCCAATGGTTATAAAATAATCATGGGTATAGCCGAACTCAATCGGATATTGGGAACCGACCTTGGCGTCGAGGACATTGAAGATGTGTATGACCTCTGTCGATCTCCAAAGGACGACGCATACTACTTGCGAGTTCGGCCGAAGGAGATTCCCATAATCAACGAGCTCGAAGACAACACAAAATACGCCGGGAATGACTGCCTTTACGTCACCGGGAACTGGGAGTATGCCCCCGGAGAACCCAGGGTGAACCACGTACCCGGTCGTCTCGGAGAACCACCGAGTAAATATCTCAATCTCTAAACTTCTGATGTAGTTTCGTTCTGTCGAACTGATGCCTAATTGATTGTCGTGTAGGTCACGCGGAGAGGAAACGGCAGAGGAAGAACTCCGGGTGGCGACGAAACGTCGCCTGGCTAAAAAGGATTTATAGTTACAAGGGTCACCGGACCCGATCTGCCTCAGCCCTTCTCAGATACGAACCCGTGTACCGATCTTTTATAAGAAGACGGCACGAGAACCTCAGGGGGGAGCAAGTCCTAACTCTTGCCGAAGCCGATGAGCAAACAGCTCCAGCAGTAGGGCCTGCGCAAGTGCCTCCCGAGACCGTATCTTCTAGGGCTTCAGCCGAAGCCGGTCCTTCGCACGTCCAGAGCGCGGCAGAGACCGACTCCGAGGAAGAAAGTGAGCCGGAGGATGAATCCGAGGGGGTTCAGCAAGAGGAGCTTGTGATCCTCCCATCTTCTGAATCGGAAGAAGAGGCCGAGATGGGACGGCGTCGTGCGGCCCTCGTTAGTCTTGACGAAGTCATCTTCGGAGACTCGCCCACCCCGGTCTCTCCCTCCGAACTTGGAGGATACGGTGGTCTCTCCCCCAGTTCAATCTCCTCAGCCTTCAGCAGCGACCGGGCGTGCCACCAAATCTCGTCGGGATTCGGTTCGGCTGGGGAAAAGGCCCAGGGTTGCGGACCCAGTGGGGGATGAGCCCAACCCTGCTTCTCGGCAATCGCCGCTGCTCGGCCCTCCGATCTGGAACCCCAGTTTCCTGCTGGAGGATGGCCAGTCCCTGTCGTCGGACGGCCGGCTGAGTGATGGCACTTCTGTCGTCAGTGCCCTCGCGCACGCCTGCGCTCTGCCTGGAGACATGGCAGAACACATGAAGAAGAGCGAGGTGGAGCTGGATGTGGCTCAAATGGCCGACGCCCTCAGGGTAATTCCCACTACTGAGCTTTTTCATTTCTTCTTTGATTTCTGTACTTCTGTTATTGACGTCTGCTTAACACTTGTTTCCTCAGATCCTGCAAAGGGCGCTGGTGTCGGCGGACAAAGCCCAACAGAGCACCGCGCGGGCAGAAAGGACCGAGAAGAGGGAACTGGAGCTCGAGGCCGAGCTCAGCCTAATAAAGCTTAAGGCAGCCGAGCAGGAAACGAGCGTCTTGGGCCTCAGAGACGAGCTTGATAAGGTCAGGGCGGAGCTGGAAAACCAAGTTCAGGCAACGGCCGAACTTGAAAAGAGGTGGGAGGAGGCAGAGGCTGAACTCCGAGCTGATGCCGACAAGCTACGGGCTGACGTTGACAAAGCTTTTGACGAAGGGGTGGCAGAAGCCACCGAACAGTACATCGCCCAAGTCAAGAGAGTCAGCCTGAAGGCCTGGAGGCTGGGATGGACAAGCTCGTTGAGAGCAGCAGGGGTCCCCGAGGACAGCCCTGTGTATACCGAGATCCCTCAGTTTCCTCCTCCTCAGCCCGCAACGAACCAAGCTCCTGAGGCCCCAGCCAGGGAAACCGAAGATCCTGCCCCCGGACACGACGCGGATGTCGACGCCGGACAAGTGGCCGTCGAAGTCGTGGAAGATGCTGCTGCTGATGGCGCCGAGGGGGCTGTGGTCTGAAAAATATGATGTAATTTTCTTTTTATTTTTTCTGTACTGGGGGGAAATTTTGTATTTCTTTTTGTTGGGAAATTTGTAACCTTTCTTATTCATGAAATGAAATTGGCTTTGCTTCCAACTTTGAATTTTTCTTCTCATCTCCTTTCTTTATGCGTTTGGCTTAACAACCAGAATAAATAATAGGAAATAAGACGAAGTAAATGAGTTCGGTTGAAGCCGAACTTGACGTGATAACGTTGTAACCCGAGGTGCTGTATTGATTTTGCAACCATAACGAGCATCGATCTCGGTAAAACTGAGGGTGCTTGGTCCTATGACCAAAGCTAAATCCGGTTTTATAATCAGAACTTGACTGGTCCATTGACCGGGCCAAAGTAGCTAACTAAGGTAACCGAACAAAGAATACAAGTCGATTCTGTAACCGAGCTGTAGGTGAATGCCGAGTTCTATAACTTGGCCATTTCTTTGAGAATAGGGGGCAACTTGGAAACTAAACGTATTCTATAAAAAGATAGTTTATTAATTTCCCGAATCCGGTTACATCTCAAAAATAGAATTTCTTGAGGTGGGTGGCGTTCCATGGGCGTGGCAGCTCTCTGCCTTCCATGTCCTCAAGCCTATATGCAGACTGCCCAGCTACCGAAGTCACCTTAAATGGTCCGTGCCAGTTCGGTGCAAACTTTCCTTCGCTGGGATTCCTGTCTGCTGGAAGAGTCTTTTTCAAGACCAATTCTCCAGGGGAGAACTTTCGCTCTCTGACCCTTTGATTGTACCCTCTTGCCAACTGTCGCTGGTAGGAAGCGAGGCGGATGGCCGCGGCATCCCTTCGCTCCTCAGCCAAGTCGAGCTCTGTGGCGAGGTTTGCATCATTTTGGCCTCGGTCGAACAGTTCCGACCTGAGGGTGGGGAGGCCGACCTCAAGTGGAATTACGGCTTCCATTCCGTAGGCAAGGGAGAAGGGAGTTGCCGAGGTCGAGCGCCTCGGGGTAGTCCTGTATGCCCAGAGGACACTTGGAAGCTCCTCTACCCATCTGCCTTTGGCTCGATCTAGTCTCTTTTTGAGTCCGTCAAGCACCACTTTGTTTGAAATTTCAGCCTGCCCATTGCTCTGGGGGTAGGCCGGGGTAGAATAGTAGTTCCTGATGCCAAGGTCTTGGCAGAAACTTCTGAAGAAATTGGAGTCAAACTGGGTCCCGTTGTCCGTGACCAAGGTTCGAGGCACTCCGAATCTAGTTACAATGCTTCTCCACACGAAGTTTTTGGTATCCTTCTCAGTGATGGAGGAGAGCGCTTCGGCTTCTATCCACTTGGTGAAGTAGTCAGTTCCTACGATCAACCATCTTTTGTTCCCTGGAGCTCGGTGGAGTGGTCCCACGAGGTCCAGTCCCCATTGGGCGAAGGGCCATGGGCTAGAAAGAGGGCTCAGGTCCTGTGCTGGCTGATGGAGAGAGTGAGAGAACTTCTGGCACTTCTCACATTTCCTGGCGTAGATCTGTGCATCCTTCTGCATATAGGGCCACCAGTACCCCTGGCTGATAGCTCGGTAGGCGAGTGACCGACCTCCAATGTGGCTGCCGCAGATCCCTTCATGAATTTCATAAAGGAAATCCTCGACTTTGCTTGGATGAACGCACTGGAGGTAGGGGCCATTGTAGGACTTTTTGTAGAGTTTGTCGTCCGGAGAGAGCCAAAATCGGGCTGCCTTCAGCCTGATTTTGTGGGCTTGGCTCCTGTCCTCGGGCAGCTGGTCATTCTTGAGGTAGGAGATAAGTTCATCCATCCAGCTCGGACCGAGGTCAGTGCACATAATCTGTCGAGGCGGTTGAAGTTGTATGCTCGGTCTGTCCAGTGCTTCCACTTCGACAGTTCTTTTTCTTCCTGCCTCGACGGCAGAGGCCAGATTTGCTAGGGCATCGGCGTGAGAGTTGGAGTCTCTGCCTATCTGCCTGACTTCAGCCTTTTGGAACTGAGATAGGATTTGCTTGGTGTAGGCTAGGCAGGCTGCCATCCTGTCATCTCGGGCCTGGTAATCTCCATTGAGTTGGCTTGTGACCAGCTGTGAGTCGCTGAAGATCACGAGTTGTTGTGCTCCCAGGATTTTTGCGCTGCCCAGCCCTGCAATAACTGCTTCATACTCAGCTTCATTGTTAGAAGCTTTGAAGTCAAGAGTAAGGGCCTGCTCGATAACGAGGCCCTCCGGAGATTGGAGGACTACGCCAGCGCCAGCCCTTTTGGAGGTAGAGGACCCATCGACGAAGACTTTCCAAGATGAGTCGAGGAACTGTTTCCAGGATTGATCCTGATTGGTCTCGGTCGCAGTACTTACCTCATTGCCCCCCAGTTCGGTGTCGAGATGGCTCGGTGCCGAACTAGGACAGGTGAATTCTACGATGAAGTCGGCCAGTACTTGGGCTTTGATGGCCGTTCTGGGCTGATACTGGATATCATATTGCCCGAGCTCGACGGCCCATTTAGACACTCTTCCTGAGAAGTCTGCTCTCCTGAAGAGGGACTTGAGTGGGTGTTCGGTCACAACCACTATAGAATATGTCAGGAAGTAGTGGGAGAGCTTCCGCGAAGCACTAACGAGTGCTAACGCGAGCTTTTCCAATGGTAAGTATCTCGTTTCGGCATCGAGCAAGATTTTGCTTGTGTAATAGATGGGTCTTTGCTGCCTGTCATCTTCTCTTACGAGCACAGAGCTCACCGCATGGTCCGAAACTGCCAGATATAGATATAAGACCTCACCCCGCACTGGGGTGGAAAGCAGAGGAGGGGAGGAAAGGTACACTTTGAGCTCCTGGAGAGCGCTTTCGCATTCCGGGGTCCATTTGAACCCGGAGCTCTTTTTCAAGAGCTGAAAAAAGGGATGGCATTTATCCGAGGCTCGGCTGATGAAGCGGTTCAGTGCTGCCGCCATCCCAGTAAGTCTCTGAACCTGTTTTATCGAGTTCGGGCTCTGCAGGGCTTTCAGTGCCGAGATCTGATCGGGATTAGCCTCAATTCCTCGCCTAGTAACTAGGCTGCCCAGGAACTTGCCCGAGCCGACGCCAAATGCACATTTGGAGGCGTTCAGCTTGAGCTGGTATTTCTTGAGGATGGAGAAGGTTTGATGTAAGTCAGTCAAGTGGTCCTGTGACCGTTTAGACTTAACGACCATATCATCAATATAGACCTCGATCGTCCTGCCGAGCTGGTCCTGAAACATCTTGGTTACCAGCCTCTGGTAAGTGGCACCGGCGTTTTTTAACCCGAAGGGCATTACTTTGTAGCAGTAGGTGCCCCTGGGTGTTATGAACGCGGTTTTTTCTTGATCAGGCTCGTGCATTGGAATTTGATGGTAACCTCGGTAAGCATCGAGGAAACTCATCCTCTCGTGGCCGGCAGTGGCGTCGATCAGCTGGTCTATCTTCGGTAGAGGAAAGCTGTCTTTGGGACAGGCTTTGTTGAGGTCGGTGAAGTCTACACAGACCCTCCAGCTGCCATCCTTCTTTTTTACCACAACTGTGTTGGCCAACCACACAGGGTACTGGACTTCGCGGATAGCCTCAGCGTCCAGTAATTTGTCGATCTCCTTGGTCACAGCCTCTGCCTGTTGGGTGCCCGACCTGCGAATCTTTTGGACAACAGGTTTATGTCGGGGATCCACATTCAGCTTGTGGCTTATGACCTCGGGGCTGACGCCGGACATTTCATATGGGGTCCAGGCGAAGACCTCCCTATTTTGTAACAGGAAGTCGAGCATCCTGGCCCTCTCCTCGTCAGCGAGTTGGCTACCGAGCAGGAAGAACCTTTCTGGATCGCTGGTATCGATCCCGACCTGGGTGAGGTCCTCAATGCTCTTCTGTTCGGGAGTTCGGCCCACAGCGTCGAGCTCAGCTTCCAGCTCGGTCATGTGGACTTGCTGTGGCTGCGTATCTCCGGGGACCACGGCCAAGAGGCATTCTTTGGCCATGTCCTGGTCGCCGCGGACTATGATAACTTCGAAGCTCCCATCCTTGTTCTGTAAAGGAAACTTGAGCTTCTGGTGATGGGTCGAGGGAACGGCCTCAAGGTTATGGAGCCAGGTTCTCCCCATGATGGCATTGTATGGAGATTGTGCATCCACCACCAGGAAGTCTACCTTTGTGGAAGCTCCTCCGACCTCGACCTTGAGGGAAATTTTTCCTTTGGGATACACCGTCTTGGAGCTGAAACCCACCAGGGGGGTGCGGGCTTCCTGCAGGTCCTCCTCTTTCAGGCCCATTCTCCTGAAGCAGTCCATATAGAGGATTTCCGAGGAACTCCCGGGGTCCACAAGGATCCTTTTGACATCGAAGTTGTGTAACCTCATAGTCAGAAGAAGAGGATCATTGTGGGGTAGTTGGACCCCGGCCAAGTCTCTATCAGAGAACCAGATTTTCGGCCTCTCCAGACATGCTTTCTTTGCCGAGGGACCGACCTCGGCCGTCATCACATGCTTGCTGTGCTGGGCTTTCCTGGCCTTGGCACGGGCTCGATCACTGCCTCGGGGGGCAGGAGCCAGGTGAATGACGTCGATGGTCCCTATCGGCTCACCGCTGTCTTGGTCGTCGGGGAGGCGCTGTTGAGCATTGTTCACTCTGCCTTCTTCCCTGACGTGGTCTCTGAGATGCCCGTCCTTCACGAGCTTTTCAAGGTGCGCCTTGAAGGCATAGCAATCCTCGGTTCTGTGTCCTCTATCTTTGTGGTAGGCACAGAACTTGCTCTGATCTCGGGAGGAGGAGTCGCTTTTCATAGGCTGGGGCCATTTGAAGAAGGGCTGGGCTTGGATTTTGCCGAGGAGCTTGTAAATAGGCTCCTTGAAGATGGTATTGACGGCTCTGTAAGAGGCGCCACTCGGTTTCGGCTTCGTTCTGCCTCCCGAGGTGGGAGCGGGACGTGCTGCCGAGCTGGATGGTTCTCTACTCCGATCCGCCTCTTTCTTAGCAAACCTCCGTTCTCTTCTCGTGGGACGGCCCTCCGGTCGGCTTTCTGGCCAGAGATTATGGCTCTCCCGAGCTCGGATGTCATCTTCTTCCTGCTCAACGTACTGGTTCACCCGGACCATCAGAGCCTTCACTGAAGGTGCAGGATGACGTACCAATTTCTGCCGAAGCTCATTGCCCGGAAGCAAAGCTTGTTGGAAGGCAGTAACGGCTACGTCGTCGTTGGAATTTTCAATCACGCTGTAGATGGTCCAGAATCGTTTGGCGAACTGAGTAAGAGTCTCGGTCGGCCTCATCTTGATTGAGATCAGGTCGGCGTCAGTCTTTGGAATGACCCGGTGGGCTTGAAATTTTTCGACAAAGGAGTTCCGGAGCTGTGGCCAGCTCGAAATCGATCCCTCGGGGAGTGCACAGAACCACCGAAGTGGGAGGTCGCCCAAGCTGGAGGAGAAAACCTTGCAGTCAAGGTCGCCGTCCCCGCTAAATACCGTCATCTTCTGGGTAAAGTGCCGAAGATGAGCCTCGGGGTCCGACGTCCCGTCATAAAGATTGAAACGTGGGACGCTGAACTTATCAGGAAGGGGATGATCCCTGATTTCCCGAGAAAATGGAGACGTGCCATGGATGTCACCGTGTTTGGTAGTTAACCGACCTCGAGAGAGGCCGGCCTGCTCCAGGCTCTGCTGTACGGCCAGCTTAATCTGCTGATCGATGTAGTCAGCCATCTCGGGGTCGGCCCTGGTCTCCCGCCTTTGTTTATGGTGCTGGCGCTGGTCGGCACTGGCATAAGTGTTACTCGAGCCCTCTTCGCGAGCTCGGGTGCGCCTTTGATTCAGCTGATCCCTTAGGTCTGGTCGACCCCGAAGACCGAGACGAGCTTGTTGCTTAGGTGGAGGGGTGTGAGAGGCTTCGGGCTGGACTTGGCTCTTCGTCTCAAGCTGCCGCTGAAGCTGGAGGATCTGCCCCTTCTGTTCTTCGATGATGAGGTTTTGAGCCTTAATGGCTTCGGCTTGGGCCTCAACATTGTCCTCTAGGACCATGTCGTCGTCACCTTCATCACCGAGGTGGACGTGATCCTCTTCCATGTGGTCCCCGTGAGAAGACCGAGGAGGAGGAGACTGCACAGGAGCCCCACTTCGTAAGGGCCGTTCCTGAGGAGGAACGTCCTTTCGAGGCGGCGCGTTGAGAACAACTTCCAGGCGCGGACGTTCCGCCCGAGAGGTATTCGTCCGAGCCCGCTCTAATACAGGATCGCGCCGAGAAGACACTGCTGCTCCTCTTGACGATGAGTGTGTCACCGTAACGGGTGAACCTACACTCCGCATACCAGGTTCTCCTCCCACTCCCTTCGGAGGAGGGTTGGGTGGTGCTTGCCTGGTATCTCTTCGCGAACTTGTCACCAACGCTCCTGCCTGGTCTGTCACCAGTGGAGGTGGCATGAGAGGCATGAATGTTTCTGGTTGCTTAGACCCAGACGGTCTAGCAACGCTCTTTCCCTTCTGAGCCTTAGGAGGCATAGCTGTTGGGATGAAAATGTGAAATTCTCAGATCGTTCCCCACAGACGGCGCCAAATTGTGCGTGCCTAATTATTACGGACTTAGGTTTAACTGATGATGAGGGTTTACAGAGAAGTTGTTTAGCTGAACAAGAGTGTCTCTGCTGATCTGAAACCTGAAAGGGAAGAGAAAACAGCGGTCAGGGCCCGAGGCTGCTGTCAGCCAAAGGCACTCCGACGCCTGAGTTAGTGCAGTCACTGAACTAGGGTGAAGTGGGGAAGAAGGTGTTAGCAGAATAACAGAGCAGGCTGTATCTTGCATGTACCTGTTCATGACTCTTCATGCAGGCATATATATAGGAGAGTGGAAGGTTCCACAGTGGAGGTAGGTGAGGATACTTGTCCCATCAGCCCACACCTGGGATCTTTTGTGGGGGTAGGTGAGGATACTTGTCCCATCAGACCTCCCCTCAAATCCCTCACATAAATGTGGAAGTGATCTGTTGATAGGAACGAGCCCTTATCCATGGACGGTGGCCGTCCTACCTGACAGGGACTCCCTACAAAGTACCTGTCCCATCTCATAATGGGAACTGGAAGCCCGGTGTTCACCTCGGCAAAGGGGCCGAACTGGAGAAGACGCCGGGGTCAGCTACGCCCGAGATCGGACTGGGGTGCCAGCGTGAGGTCGAGTTCGGTAGGACATGATCGGTACCTCTACCGGGACCAGTCTTACTTCGACGAAGGCTACCGCTGACATGCCGGAGAAAAGGGGGTTGAGGCCTTTTCTGATCGGTACTGTTACCGAGGAGGTGTAACATCGGTTTCGGTAGAAGCAGCCCACACATGCATCATTAAAAGATGTATTAGCAAATGGCTTGCATGTTACTGATGCAGATACACGGATAGTACCAACCTCATGTGGGTCAATAGTTCCCATTCATCTCTCTCATGAAAATGTCTTCCCTTTCCACTTAGCCTCCATATTTAGTTATGGGTTTTACAAGTATCAGTATGGTATTTCCCAAGAAAATACTAAGATGACAAGCATAAAGATATACTAGCACAACAACCCGTGCTTGGTACGGGCATGTTCATCAATAACTGAAAAATATATTTATTGATTTATTAAGAAAAACTCAGATTACACAAAAACAATCATTAAATACTCTATGAGAATGATTTAGTGATTATGATAGTGATAGAAATGAAGTTCCTGCAGAAAAGTGAAAAGTTGGAAGAAGAAGTGGTTACATGAAGTGAAGGAAATTAGTGGTTACATATAGGAAGTAGAGAGTGGTTAAATATTAGAAGTGGGGAGTTAAAACTCCCAGTCAAAATCACCTAAAAAACCCTTCAGTTTAATATAGTATAATGACATCATCTTCTTTTTTTAATGGACATACTCAAAAGGCAGCTAGTGGTTGCAACAGCGACATTTATAAATACATACCAAATACCCTTAAGAAAGGTAAAAATTCAATGACGCCCCAGGGCATCTAGATAGAATGATACATAAAACTGATGCCCCATTTGAGTGTATTCTCAATTCTCATGCATGCTACAAAACTGTTAATGCTGTAGTTGCAGCTTCATTTTTCTCTGGCATACTCTCCATCTCTACATCTTTCAGGACACTGATTTATCAAACTGATGAAACTCCTATGTCAAAATGTATCTTTTCTTGTTTGCAGATGATATGAATAAAAAATGGTGGTGCTGATGACAATCTTCTGTAGGTCACTTGAGGTGCTAATATCTTCACGCCAAGTTCAATTTGCAGAAAATTTTCCAAATTACACGTGCATAGACTGTAACATCTGTAACAAAGTTAGAAATCTCAACTAAGCAACAAAATCACATAGATTCTCAGCAGAAAAAACCAAACAGAGTCTACTCCATTAACAAACCAGCACTTCATGGTATTATTTGATCAACTCAAATAACCAAAGCACATATTTGACAACTCCACAACTTTAATGGTCGATGTTCTTCATGCACGGACTTTAGACTGATTATGGCAGTAAGGGTAATGGTCATGTTCTTCAGTCACTGATTTTGGACTGATTATGGCAGTAAAGGTCTCAGATGACCTTGGTTTTGGAGGCATTTGTCAAAGGTATAGATAGACCTTTCCTTCACATAATAGGTTCAGAAAAGTAGAGATGTCCTCGCTTGCATGGGTGATTACCTAAGCCAAAATTTCGGTTGAACCAATTGGCATCCCCTACATCACATAGCATTTAGCAACAAACATCATCACATCACATGGATAAACCCTTGTCCTCTATCAATGTGAAAAGTATTTATTCCATTGGATGGCATTAGACAGGAGTTGAGTAGAACTAGCATTTTCTATACTGCTTGTTCCTGCCAGCAAGGATACCGCACTGTGAAGCAAAACACAAGCACCAAGAGAAGCTCTCTCTCTCTCTCTCTCTCTCTCTCTCTCTCTCTCTCTCTCTCTCTCTCTCTCTCTCTCTTTATATATATATATATAATAGATAGATAGAGAAGCAGGCTCAATGGGTTTTCCGGCTGTTTTGATTTATTTTTCAACACGTACTTTTCATTTTGAGTATCAGTCTCCCTGCAATATATGGAGGAAAGGGGCAGGGTATCGGCAAACTGATTCTCTGTTCTAGAGAGACAAGTGGAGATTATCTTATTTCCTTTCTGAACCCAATTTCTGGCTGCTTTGAAATGATTACCATTACCTTTCCCACGCAAGACCATTTCAAGTAATTCATACTTCGAGAAAAAACACCAACTGAAATGGAAAAAAGTGCATATACGTACCACAGGGTATCTGTAGTTTTCTTAAAGGAAGTGACCCGCAATTATTAGCTGTGGTTTCTCTGCATCTTCTTGGATCTCCATAGACACTTCATCTTTGATTTCCTCGACTTTTTTATCCCAAATACCATCTATCAGCTTCCATGTCTCATCACTGATAATTTGTGTCTGGAGAGAGAGAGAGAGAGAGAGAGAGCAGTTTAGATATTTGGGACAGCTAAGATGGTTAAACACTGAAAAGTACATCTTCTCTTTACCTCCAAAGGTCGTGGTGCACCAAATGTAGCAAATCCAACATTGCCAGGTGCAAAAGTTACTCTCCCAGGAAGAGAGACTCCATGAATTCCCCATCGTCCAGCATAAATAAGTGCTCCATACTCATCAACTGGCTGCACAGTAGGCTGCAACAAGAAGTGGCAGGAAGAAGATGTAACTTTAGCCAAAATGTCTACAGCCTTTAACCATGCTCATAGACAGCCCTTTCTCTGCCCACATGGCTCACAGGGATCTTATGTTTCCATGTCTTTATCATTCCTAAGAGGAATACAACTGTTTGGCATTTGCATTTGAATGGGATTCACAGTCACATCCAACCATGATAATGGAAATAGAATGATTTCGGTTACTTAGAAGGATATGGAGGATGTAAAGCTCCCTACAAACAGCTTACGTAATATATATAATCTCATTCAGGATACCTTAAAAGAACCCATGATGATGTTTCCCATGGAAGCAGCCTGGTTTCAACTACAAATAGGACAGCAGAGGTTGAGCCCATTACAAACAACAGAAGCTCTAAACTTGGACCTTAAGGGTTCATTACTAATGTCCTTTATAATGGAGAATAGGTGGCCATTCTCACTGGATAGTGTTTCTTTTGCTATTGCTTTCACTTTAGATTCTAATGTTTATACTCTTTTATTTATAAATGAATCCCCATTACCTTTTCAAGCTTAACTAATAAACAGACCCGGTCCTGAATTTAAAAAAAAGGGAGGGGAGGGGGTGGAGGTAGGGGTGGGTGGGGGAAATGTTGAAAGCATACAGACAACAGTACATACTTGTCTTACAGTTTAACTGCTGTTCCCCATGGCTGTAGGTTGCTTCTTTCTTTTAGCTACCAGGAAACCCTAAAGATTTTCCCCACATTAACTATCACTGCTATTAGATATAAACATGAGGCAGACACCATGGAATAATGATGCATAATAACTTCAAGAAAGTTAATTTAGGGGTGCATTTGGTATGTTTTGTTATCCTATGAAAGGAAAGGAGTTGGACATTGCAGGTATGAGAAATATAACCATGGTTGATTAAGAAGTCCGCTTGTCACACTACTCATGTTCTTTGTGGTATAGAACAGGCGTCCTGTCACCAGATAGTCTTTCTTTTGCTATTGCTCTTTACTTTAGCACTCAATGTATTCTAAATGCATTTGGCAGATATCACGGAAAACTGATGTATACTAACTTCAAGAGAGTTAATTTAGGGGCGCATTTGATATGGAGTGTTTCCATATGAAAGGGAGGGAGTTGGACACTACTAGTACGGGAAATATAGCCATGGTTGGTTAAGATGTCCACTGTCATACTACTCGTGCTCTTCTTTGTAGCCAAGAACAGGTGCCCAGTCACTGGATAGCCTTTCTCGTGCTATTGCTTTTACTTGGTCTGTATTCTTTTTATCATTATATGTAAATCCTCATTACCTTTTCAAGAAAAAGAACCTCATTTTAAACAGCTAAAGTGATTGCAGACTCTCTTGGTTTTTAGAAAAAATGAAATGCTGAAAAGCATACATCCAATAAGGGATGTATGCTTTACAATTCAACCGCTGTTTCCTATGGCTGTAGATTACTTTTTGCCTTTAGCTACCAAGAAACTTTTAAAAACCAAACCCCAGGAGTTAATGATTTTCCCTCATTAATTCTAAGGTCGATACTGGATATATCCATGGGACAGAAACCATGGAGAAGTGGATGCATACCAACTTCAAGAAAGGCGCATGAATAGTCACATTTTGGGACATTTGGTCTTTTTGTGGTGGTTCTCATATGGATCGCAATGAAGATCAGCAAGATCACATAGTGGGCCAGCATTGTTTCTGCTTGCCATATTTCGCTCTACTATCATTATTGGCATCGTTTTCAAAGAGACAGTGTGTGTAAGACAACCCACGCAATGGAAAAGAGAGGCCCACAAGTGGGAAGAGGAAGCCCACACAGTGTACACTTGCAGCCAGGTCACTTAGACATCTGTGGCTCATAATGTTCCCTATGAAAGGAAAGGAGATGAGCATTACTGGTAAGAGAGATAAAGCCATGGTTGGTTAAGATGTCCACCGTTGGCCCTTCACCCTCCAAAACAAGCATCTCCCTCCCTCAGTCATGAAAATGCGTGCAAGGGGAAAAAAGCATCATCTTCATCTCAGTCTTATATGGGATAAGGTTCTCATTGTCGAAACCAAAGGGTTGCAATTCAGAGACAAGGTAAAATATTACCATGAACAGATTTTAAGGAACCACATGGTTAAACATGGGATGTCACAAAACACAGGGTTTCAAGTGATAAATGCAGTCTACAAATGAAAGTGGTTGACACCAAGGATTAAAAGCTGGTATTAAGGGTTTTTTTTTTTTTTTATATATAACAAAAGCTGGTAGTAAGTTGACAATTGATTCTGAAACAAATGTTTACTACAGGATTCAAATTTGAAAAGCCTCCTGTGATGACTAGGGGCAAACAAGAATAAGCTACAGTACTACTTAACTTATGTGAGTCCTTACCTGAGGTAACCGCGGAGCCCTCCTGTATATGTCCCAAATTTCTTCTGCTTTGATTTCTCCATCCTCAAGTAAAACATCTACAACCAATATTAAATTCCATAATCCATGAGCATCAAGCATTTACACATAATAATGTCAGTCCATATTTGCATGTTCGATTGAATAACAATTGCTCATGAAGGATTTGATAGTATAAAGAAAAAAAAGGAGGGGATGTTCATGTTCTTAGACTATCAGTACAGTACTTCAATATGACCTGTAATCGTCTCCACAGCTGAATGATACTCATTTAGCACAGATGAACATTTTTCCACAGCAAATCGCATGTATTCATCTCTCAGCGCTTCCAGTTTTACGGCGAGCTGTAAATGAAAACTCCAAACATCTTAGTTAAGCAAATATATATATATATGTGTGTGTGTGTGTGTTGTGTGTGTGAATTAGGAGGACTTGAACAAGTTGGAGCTGCATCAACCTACATGTGGTACTAGATCGCTTTGGTTCCTATAATATGCTTTCCCAAATGCTGTCATCCCCGTTTGCAGAATCAAAAATTCTGCATGCCTTGAAGCTTCCAATGTAGCCTTTGCAGAAATCCAGCATAAGTTGTCAACCCCAAACATCTCTTCCTCTATTACTCTAGCTGTTCATGCATGCAATTAGTGAACTAGAAAAGGAGTACGAATACGATATATCCAGGAGTAAAATAAGTCAGAAATATTAATTGCAAAAAGAAATGAACGAGAAAAAAAATCATAAAACAGAAGATCTATTATGAAGCCAAGCTAATGTGAGTACAGCAGGTTCAGTGCAAGCACCTATTATGAAAAAGGGCCTTGAACTCACTGGCACAAAACAAGAACCTGAATGGTTGAAAAATAGTAGTAAAGCAAGAGCCAGAAGTTGAAAACTCACGTGCACAAGCGCGGACTATGGATTCCACGTAATCCGACTTCCTTGAATAGACTTTTCCAGAAATTTCTGCATAACGCATATTTGGCTGGCTACGAATGGAATGAATATCTGTCTGCATCATATTCACAATGCCGTATAGCAGAATTAAGTCTATTAGCCTGAGACAGCTTGAAAAGAATTTAAATGAAAAGGGAACAGAAAAATATATTTTAGTAGAAGAGAGATTATAATAGCTAATTGACCTCAGTGAAAGGGCGATGAGGATTTGGATAATAACATGCAAGAACAGACACTGCTGCTTCTCGATATGCTAATCTAAGCTTTAATTCCTCTGGAATTTCAGTGCTGTCTTCTTGACCGGTTGCAAATGTGCCCTTTTGCTGCAAAAGCATAAGAAGAATATAGAAAAGGGAAAAAAAAAAAAAAAAAACAAAATCAGAACAACTGTGAGGCATTTTTTTTTTTTATCAGCATGCATGAAAGAAAAGAAGACAATATTCACCCTTTCCAAAGCTTCCAGCAGTTCCTCTCGTCCAATGTAGTCTAAATCCTTTCTAGCAGTCAAAATTCCAGCCTCATTCCTGCCAAACAGCTTGAAAATGGTCAAACAACTATCTTCTAGTGAGCAATCAGAAACAAGAAAAAAGTTCTAAACTAATTACAATATATTTTGCAGCTCTGCTCCAGTGAAATCTACTGCAAGCTCTGCAATTTCCTGGAGGAGGATGTCTTTTTCCTCTTCTGACCGAAAAAACTTATTCCTAGCATGCACCTGTAATATGTATAAACTATGCATGAGAACTACTACCATTACAATAATCCAGAACACATACACAGGTATATATTATCATCAACAACCAAAGAGAGACTACCTTTAATATGGCCAGCCTGCCATCTTTAGATGGTAAACCAACCCGTATAATCTTGTCAAAACGACCTTTTCTTAAGAGTGCAGGATCCAATATATCCAGTCGATTAGTTGCACCTATAACTAATACCTGAAAAAATAATTTCAGCAGAAACATACAAAAATATTGTTTTTATCATCAAGGGAATAATTTTTTGGGCATGCCTGAGCTGTTGAGACTTTAAATCCATCCATCTCAGTTAGTATTTGAAGCAGACCTTGCTCCCTTTCAGCACCACCCTGTAATAGGTACTTCAACCAATCAATTACCAATTCACCAGATCGCCCTAACTAGAAATGGCTATTAAAACAAGAGTACCGCTGTGAGTAAAATATTCTGGCTACTGTAATCAAACATCTGTTGCAAAAGAAGCCATAATAAAAAGATAAAAAGAATCTTTAAAAAAATAACAAGAGGGAAGTGAAAATTCAGCATATTGATAATGTGCGATCTCGACTAGCACCAGTGTGGAAATCAAGAAAGCAGCTACAAACAAAGAAGAGAAAGACGCCCATCTACAAGAATTTAGGCAATTGAGGGATCAAAAAGGAAAATGGCAATATGATTCGAAAAGGCTCCCTTTTAGCTATTTTGTAGATCTACAAGAAGACGGCATAGAATTTCGAAAAACCTACCTATCTTGCAATGGCCATGTCACACTCATTAAATCTACTTTGGCCTATCCCTGAATCTTTTATCTTTATTTATTTCAATTTCAATGCTTGTGGAAATCTCAATGGGGGAAAAAAAAGTGCAGTCTCTTTGGGATGGAAAGGTTGCTAGAATAGGAAATATTTGATATGTTGAAAGAAAGATGAGGTCATTGAAAGATGAGGTCATTTCAAAATAGAGCTGCCAGGTTGGAAATATTGGGGAGAAGAGTGGAAGTAAAATCATGGTGAAGATTTGGATAGGAAAGAGAAGCCTTGTGGAGTAAGGTGATAGTTTCAAAATATGAGGATAAAAAAATAGGGCCTGGGATTTGAGAGAGTGATATAAATGATTTGGGACAGATAGACAAAATATGGTGATTATTTGGACAAAGTATGCAAAATATAAAGGAGAATCCTCGTTTTTTATGACTAGATACCACAGCACAATAGAAGGTGCTCACTATTGCAACCTTGAGGTTGTGGGTTCAAGTCATGTTAACAATCCAAAAAAAAAAAAAAAATTCAATTTATGGCAGGTGTGGAACGGTGGACGTAAGAGAAGGTTTTGGGGAAATGTATGGATCACTCAAGCTTCCTTGAAAAATAAAATTGAAGGATGTATATGATTTAAAGTTAATAAAAGTGTGTATAGAGATGGACAAAACAAATGGCTTTGAATATCACCTTTAGAAAGAGAGTTGGTGCATTTCGAACCCCATCGAACCCCACCCTTACATTTGCGCTTTCTGAATGAGTTTAACAGTTGATGGTAAAGATAAATGAGCTCCAATATTGGTTTTCCTTGTAAGTTTTTCAAGCAGACTCCTTTTCACCATATTACTGGACAGCCTTCAATCCATTTTCATTTGTGTTTGAAGCATTGACTCCTATTATTATCTTATAAATTACAGTTTGAATCAGATCTTATGAAAGATTATTTGAACCATATGCTTTGTATCTTAATTTCTATGATCATATCATTTTCTTGGCGAGTCTTATGACTTTTCATTTGAAACTCACAACAATCATATCCTACAGCTCCTTAACAGTCAAACAATCATGATTTTGAGCAAAACATAACCAACTGAATCGACATCCTTGCCTTTTTCCTATCTTATTTTTGTTTTAAAATTTTGTTTGAAACCTTCTAATCCCAAAATAGGAACTTCTTTGACATATTAAGCAATTATTAAAAGCTTAATCTCTGTTGATTTTAAACTAAGGCAAATGTGTGAAGGTGGTAAGCCAATCATATGAGTAGTACAATGGCTAGCCATCCCTTTCCATAGAAGATCCAACCTCAGGGTCACACATTAGGGACTATGCCCCCTCCCAACCAAAGAGTTAAGATATAAATCTAAAGTTCATACCAATAAGAGAGAATGAATCATGGGATGGGGTAAGGCTTCTATGATAATAACGATAAAGAAAATAATATATCTATACATTAACTTATTAAAAGTCTTAAATTTTTATGATTCACAATTTTGCAAATTGATTCATTTTTCAGAGCATCAGTTTGGATGTTGCTCCCCACAGAGTAAAGCTTTTGCTCGGACAGCCACATTAATTCAAATTAATTATTAAAAACGATGACGACGACAACGATAGCTAGCTAGCTAGATAGATAGATAGATAGATAGACAGAGAGAGAGAGAGAGATGGATAGATAGATAGATATATATATATATATATATAGAGAGAGAGAGAGAGAGAGAGAGATTACTAACTAGGGCCCTTTTATGTCATTTTATTTAAAATTAAACATTGATGAATTTCTCAGTCAAAAATAACAATCTCTAGTAGAGCAAAATGCCAGTTCTAAATGTTAAATCCTTCCATTTCAGGAAAAAAAAAATGGTGAATCCTTACAGGTAGTTGAACTTTGCAGAAAACAAAAAACAACAAACAAACCAATCATTAAGTGCTTAACCCCAGGATCGCAATGGCAAGCAGTTAGAAAATCACACAGGCTAAAAATTTATTCTAGTTTACATGATACACAGGAATGCATAAGAATGAGCACCATCTAATCTCACCCCGCCAATATCAGGTCCACCACGTTTGCTACCAATTGCATCAATCTCATCAATGAATATAATGGACGGTGCATATGATCTGGCACTAGAAAAAAGATCCTTCACGCGAGCGGCTGCAACACCTACAAACATCTGCAAAAATGAATGTTTGGTAAGCAAGGAAAATCTTCTGGAACTCAAATAGAACATAGTTTTCCTGCAAACCTACACACTTGTAAGTTTTAATCAGAAAGGCCTGTGTGCACGCCTGCATTTACGTTGTACACTACAAAAAAAGTGATGAACACCTGACATTTAATTTCATAAACATAATCCGGTAACCAAAAGAAATTTGCAGAAAGCTAGTAACAGCCATTCTCTCAAAGTCAATTTATTCACTCATCTAGATAAGATTTTCCTTGTTCACTAAAAAGTTGACTAATTAAACTCATGTTTCTATTATCAATTCGATCCCCTGATCCAAAAGGGGAAAATGCCTATCAAATGATCACTTTGTTTTATCCATGGTTTATTCCTTGTATCTAAAATCCTATCACATTCTTTTCTTTTCCATACATTTTGGATCCAACTGCAGCACTTGATTTGTAAATATTCTCTTTGTAATTTCTTCCTCTTCCTTGGAAGAGTGGCATATGTGCTCAGTTTGAACTTATTTTTCTAGATCTCCCCATGAATGGTACGCATGTAACTATAAATACCAATCAAGTAGGTTACTGAAAATGCACCTTGACTCTTTATTTCAACCATTTTGGGCACAAAAACACAAAGCAATGTACCAGAGCTACATCTCAGC
The DNA here is from genome assembly GCA_028538565.1 of Umbellularia californica. Taxonomy (NCBI): domain Eukaryota; kingdom Viridiplantae; phylum Streptophyta; class Magnoliopsida; order Laurales; family Lauraceae; genus Umbellularia; species Umbellularia californica. The sequence goes on along the minus strand of JAPQWN010000007.1, from coordinate 69,577,032 downwards.
ACCGCTGCATTCAACTTTCAATATGCAAAAGCTACAAGATGACTAGCATGCACCAACCACAAGTTTAGAATCCAACAAGTGTTCCCAATTGATATCTAATTAATTATTTATCTCATAAATCAACATCATGAAAGGTATAATCAACTTCATCTTCAGAACAATAGAAAATACAAATATAAAAAAAAATAAAAAAACTAATCCGTTGATCCACATGTGCAGTTTGTAGGGGCCAAGTAAAAAGGTCCAACTAAACATTCTAAATTTCTTGCTATGAAATTACAGCCAGCCAGTCAGTTTTTGACAACAGTTCAAATCCACATTCTTGATCCCGAAGAGGTGGATTAAGTTTAAATGAGAAAGTAATTTTAACAACCATTCTGCAAGCATATTAAATTTAGATACTCAAATCCATTGACAAAATGCATCTAGCCTACCCTCTCTCCTTGTAAGAGTTTAATCCATTCGCTGCAGTTCCAAAAAGTCAGTTAAATGACAACCGAGCATTGGCATTTCATCCGAGATGCAATTCCAACAGTAAAGATTCTAATCGCCATTGTTACATGTTTCACCTTTGAAGGCAATTAAATGTCTTGACACCTGTAAATTATGTAAAGAGAGCATCTTTCCAGTCGTAATAAGCAGGTCTTCTTTTTATTTCGAGTAATAAGAAACTCTTTTCTTGCTTTGGACAAGAAATAAGCAACTTCTTTATATCAGTAACTGGGCAGATAAAAAAGATGCCAGCTGAGAAGGAACCTGGACTATTACTGATTTCAGTGCAAATACGGCAGAAGTGGTCCAAAAGACTAGTAAGCCAAATCTTGGAAAAGTTTGAAACAAAGATCAAGGTGGATAGCTCAAGCAAAAGAAATGGAAGCAGCTTTTCCTCTCCCCACTTTTATTGGTGTCAGACTCAGATTGGTGAAAATTCGTAATTCAGAAGTAATCAGTTTTTTAATCTTGCTGCTTTGGGGTAAACAATCCTCTTCCAGGTTTTGCAGCTAAGGACAACCCTCTCTCTGTCTCTAGGAATATTCTGTACTGGTTTTAAAATTCCCAACTCTTCCAAAATTCAAGGATCATATCAAACTATTTCCCAAAGTTATCAGCAATTTTTTATTATATGAGATATTCAGATATCTAATAAATTATTCTTTTTTTTCAATCAACCTTGCATTTATGTCTAATCATTGGAACAGACTCCCAATATGCAGCCAATAACAAGGTTGGTTGCAAGTACTAGAGGAATCAAACTCATCAAAAATGTATTTCAGGACTAAGATGGGTAGCCAGTGGTACAGTCCTCCAGTGATAACCTACCCAACAGCTGTATGAGATGAGACACCCTTACCACTGGGGTGTCTCATGTTTCTCGGTAGGTGTCTTAGTTGTTGGGGACCTGGGGTACACAGGGGTTCAAGATTTATAGTTCCAATTTTCACTACACTAAATTAGCAGCTGAAAAAAAATGCCAAGGACATTTCACCTCCACAAAGTCGGTGCCATTTGCAGCAAAGAAAGGGAGCCCTGCTTCACCAGCAATAGCTTTAGCCAGCAGTGTTTTACCAGTACCAGGAGGCCCATGAAGAAGCACACCTTTTGGGCAATATATGCCTTTGTCCTGGAAGGCCTCATCATTCTGCAATATGCGTACAATCTCTTGCAGTTCCCTCTTGATGTACTCCTGACCAGCAAAATCATCAAATGTGACACCTGTAGTCTCTTCTGCAGATATGAATTTTGCCCTGATAAATGAACCAGAACTCCAGTCAAAATTTTGTATCATCTAGGCTAACCTTATTCAAGAAAGTAAACTTTTGCGCATATGAAACCAGCTCTCCGCTTTATACTAGAATTTCTAACCTAAGACTACATGATCACTCACAAGTTACAAGGATACCCAAAACAAAAGCACCTTTTGGAATCATGATACCCCAAACAAAACCATCTTTTGGAATTGTGATTGTAAGTCAGACAAGCATATGCCACTAAAATGTTTATCTGCACAAAGTGAATAAAAAGGATCTTTTTCCAGATAGAAAGGACGATACAATCTCGCAAAGTGACAAGCATGTGTATGTGGTGAACTGTTGCCTCACAGTTAAATGTAACTGACACAGAACACATAGAATTAGTTATAACAGAAATAGTTGAAAGAATCACTGGGTATTGGGGAAAAAAGCACAAAATATAAAATGCAGAAGTGAGCAAGACAGCACCGTCAATAAACATGACAGGAATAAAAAAAGACGGGCAACCTTTAAAATAAAAGCATGCCAAATGATTGTCACTAAAAACTTATAAACATGCAACTTCACAAGTCATCATGTAAAACTTTAATATATGAGTTTATGAGTCAATAAACATGACTGGAAGAAAGCTGGGCAACCTTTAAAATAAAAGCGTGTCAAATGATTGTCACTAAAAACTTATAAACATGCAACTTCACCAGCCATTATGTGAAACTTTAATAGATTTTTTTTTTATTATTTTTTTTTTGAAAACGAGTTATATAGATGTGTTTATGAGAATGAGTGACCTAAATGTCAGTATTAGCCAGTCATAGAAAATAATAGGCAGACTGTCGCCACAAAAATATGACTCTGTAATTCGTCATGTCAAACTTACAGACAGGTGAAATCCCAAATATGCATAATACCTAAATAGCAGACTCAGCCAATCGTGGAAAGAAAAGAAGGGGCATGTATATATGTGAGAGAAGATTTGACCAATGCCAACATGTGGCTCATTTCATAAAAGTAGTAGATTCTCATATCCTTTTAACAATGTTTAGGGACATGATTAAGCTAAGTGACCCTTTTCTCATGTACCAAGAGGCATAATGAGGAAGCCAGATTTTAGCTAAAGGGTGGTGTTGTGCACGAGGCAGAGAAGATGGAGCGACAGCAGCCAGCCCGTTTGCTATATTGCTGCTTTTTAACTTTTAGAACCACTTATGTTTTCGATGGAGAGGAATGATCCACTGTATTCATCAGCCCCAATATTTTGCCCATTGGTCAATTCGAAATTACAAGTCAAAAAAAAGCATCACAATTAGCAATATTTTGCCACTAGAAAGTTAACTCCACAACAAATTCATCAACAAATTGCTTCGCTTACCGACTCTTGCCTAGAGATCCAAGTGCGCCACGTTTGATGGGCTGTCTTGCTGTCTTTGTAGGAGTCCCCAAATCACAAGGTATTAACTTTGCATAAATCGGTCTCATCAAATTATCAATGCAAAGGTATAAAGCAATTGAAAGAGCAAGACGCATGGACCAGATAACAGCAGTTGCTACAGTGGAGTAGATTTCGGCAGGAACCGTGTTATTGTTGTAAACTTCCACATTTATTAGCTGTTGATGCAACTTCTGCCAAACATCATTCCAACAATCAATCGGCATCCGATCAACAATATGGCGACGAAAAACAATTTCCCTATTAGTATTTCCTTGCTCTTCCCCTTTTCCATCCTTGTAATGTGGTAGAATCACTGGGGGGAAAAATCAAAAATCAACATAGAAGGAAACGAAAAAGAATTTCAGTTTGAAATTGTCAAAAAGAAAAAAAAAAATGAACACAAAATGCCACAGCTATGTATCTAAAGTAACACACTCACCAACGAATAGAACTATGGTCACAGCTATATAAATTGGGGTGAGAAACAGCAAACTGAAATATGCAGTAGGGAACAAACACATGCATCCAATGTTGCAATGCGCTCTAACTGTTTATAGAATAATCTTTATAAAGGACTAAAAAATTAACTTTTAAAGAAAAAGAGGAACTTCAAAAAGGGAAGGGAAGAATGAAGAGAGGGAACAAATAATAGTTGCATAGCTAAATCATGCATGATAAAGAAGTTGTGCTGAATTAGTCTTAGAATTCATTACACTTTATCAGGGCAACCAGATGAATTGTTACCATTTTATTTGTTTGCCTTATAGAATGAAGGCAAGATAGTTGTTCTGTAATGTAAACAATATCATTGCAAATCATAAAAAAGAAAGAAGCAAAATCAAATTTCATGCTGGTATAATATTGAACTTTTAATGAGATCACTTACCAGAGATGGTTTGACCTAAATTTGAATATTCCATGAACTGGACACTGTTCGAGTTTAGAAGGCTCCAAAATTCACTGAAGACAATTGGATGTGAATTCTCAGGGTCCAACTCTGAACCCTTCAATTTTCCTCGAAACTTTAGCAATGCCCTACTCCAATGTGAAGCCATAATAAGATTCCGCTGGAACTGCAAGGTCGCCTTGTTATCTAGCTGTTCTAGTTTATTCATGCGTTCCCTCTCTGCTTCTTTCAGTCTCTGAGAAAAGCAGTTTGTATGCAATCACAGAAAGTACACCAAAGCAAAAAGGTACTCAGATCTATCACGTAAAATTAATCAAATAAACAAATGAATTGACCTGAAATACATTGTTCAATTAATATAAACATCTTATTAACTCTAACAGTCTTCTCTAATGATTAATGAATGAAATAAGACAAACAGCTGTTTCCTTGCTGAATTATGCTTCGTTAATGATGATTAATTTTTTTCCAGTGACCCATTTGGAATTATACAATGTTGAAGAACTAATAATCTCACACTTGAATAATTAATCTTCAAACCCAAGAATGCTTCAAATCAGAGGAGAATATAGTTATGATTCTCCACTTGCTCCATGTATGCATCATAAAAATAATGGTATCATTAGCAAATCGTAAATGAGTGTTGTGAACAAACAAGAGTTCAATCCTCAGTCCAAAAGTCAACCCAGTTGACTTAGCCTTTCTAAGCATAATGCTTAATGCCTCGAAGACAAACGCAAACAATAGAGGAGATAGAGGATCCCCCGATGCAAAACGAGAGTGCCGTAAAAGAGTTCCTTAGGAAACCCATTAATCATAACAAAAAAATACATAAATACATATACTGATGATACACAAGTTCTAATCCACTGACTCCAATGCCCTTCAAAACCTTTCGGTAAAGATAGTGATCAAGAAAGCCACAATCAACCATGTCACAATACAAAATAATACACTCATGGCTATTCACGCAAAATAGAAGATTTTTCACCCTTCCACAAATGCACCCTGCTCGTGAGAGATGCAAAATATCACACATAAATCAATTTTAAGCAAGTAGACATGACTTTTGCCAGAATCTCATAAACACTCCCAAGAACACTAATGACCAAAATAAGAAAATTGGAACTGCAGAATCCTTCTTGGGAATCAAAAGAATGAAAGAATCACCTATCTCCCTAGAAAGACAGCTCCTAGAAAGAAACTCATACAAATAATACTTTTCCACCCAAATTGATATCTGTCCCATATCAACTCAATTTCCATTTTCCAACTAACCTGTCAAAACATTCATTTCACTATGGATTTCAAAACATACCCATGGAAACATCAAATGGAAATGGGGACAAAACAAATACATCACATAACTACAAAATCAACAGAATTTCTACATTTCTAAACCATACCCAGTATGCATCAATAGCTCAACCACATAAAAAACACATAACGACACATTGATAGCAACTTTCTTATGCCAAAACCTCTTTAAAATGTTGCTTAGATTACTTACTTCGAAGAGCTTAGCAGCTTCGGCATTTTCATCTCCGTCCTGTGAGGTCGAAACGGCGACAGTACCAGAATCCGAGCTCGACACTATGGTGGATTTTCTGAAATGCTTTGTGGGGTTCTTCCGAATCGCTGTGTTCTTCAAGATGGTTCGTTGGAATGAAAGAAATGGGTGAAAAGATCGGTTTTTTATGGTATCTGAACGAAGGAAGGAGAGCTCGGGGAGGAGATAAATGGAGGCGGGTTTTGTTGCAGAAATCTGAGAAATCATCTTCCTCTCTCTCTCTCCCCCTCTCCCGCCTTCGAGCACAGTAGAGAGGAAGGAGGAAGCAGGGTTTATCTACTTGTGATTAGATTAGAATATCCAGGGCGATCTGGCCCACCTGTGATCAATTGGACTCAATCCCAGCCGCTCAACCAATTTTGGGTGTTGGTACTTGCTCAGGTTTGGATTGATCTGAAAACCCAAAATCAGTTTACTGAAACTTTCCTAAATTAATTTGATTTTTTTTTCTATGCGAGGATTACAATCCTTTTAACTGACGTAATCCCTCCGGACTAAGAGGAAAGCCGGTTAAACTCCCATGTAAATCCAGCCAGTGTAGTTTCAAACTTACAACTCAAGGATGCAAACCATGATCCTAGGCTAATTTAGCTACCCCTTCTTATTAACTTAATTTGAATGGTTGGATCAGATGATTGGCAAGTGGACCCCATGTGCTGAGCATGCAAAAAAAACCCTAGGACCACTAATGCAACCGAGCACTGAGCCTTGCTCAGTTTTGGGGTTCATTATTATGAACCTTGGGTTTAGACTTTGCAGGAGCCAATGGCAGGGGACTGATTTCTTGCATTTTTCCCCCCTTTAGAGTCACACTTGTGGGCTCCATTTTGGGGAGGGGACTCAATCCCCCAACCTACCTATGTATGGTGATGAGGCTCGAATTATCATCATAATCGGTGGCTGATGAGTTTTCATCGATTAAATTTAGTGCAAATCAATCCAATGGTCTGGTCGATTCGGATGTATACCAAATCAATCCAAGGGCAAAGTCTTCATAATTCCCCTTTACCCGGCAATTCCTTCTGTTTTTGCATAAAATCTCACTCAAGATGAATCCAGTCCCTTAACAAACACCTAGCTCTCTTGATTTTGCACCGATCCTGGTTTTACATGGATATGATACCAGTCACAATGGTTTCTCCATGAACTTTCACAATATATAGTCATTTTTATTTAGACAAATAAGCTATTGTCACAAGGTGAATGGGATGGAAATCGAGGGAGATGAGTTCTCGGGGCCTGGAAGTTTTTGGATTGCAGTGGTTTGAGGTCGATGGTCTCATGATCCTTTTCTGCCGATGCTTCTTCTTCAAATAGATATTACTATGAGAGAGAATCACAAGCTTTCTTGCTCAATTTTACTAGCACATGATGTTGTTTTTGAGGGATGACCATGTATTGAATGGGGACTGTTTCCACTTGAATGAACAAAGTTGGGTTACAAGATCAATTCAATGGCCAATGCAAGTGAGGATACATTCAAGACTTCTCATATTTCTTACAAACTTCACTAGACAAGTTTCATATGCATGCATAATTTTCGGCTGTTTCCAATTTTCTTGCACCTTTCGACTCCTCTTTTATTTAAGTTTTGATGTATTCTTTTTTCTTTCTTTTAATGAAACCTTTGTTACAGTTTTCAAAAAAAATAGGCATGCACAATTTTAATTTATTTACTATACTTTTTTTTCCCAAATAATGGATTCCATACAATTACAGGGAAGAAAGAATTTTGTCACTTTCACTTAAAAAGCCTGATTTTTTTTTTATAATAGTTCTTGAGAATTCTAGCCAACGATTGCTGGGTTTGATCACCAGCAATCGCTATGACCATCGCATTGTGATTTCTTTTTCTACTTCTTATGTTTTTTTATTTTTTTATTGTTGACGGTGGTATTTGACCTTGATAAGACTAAAATCTCCCAAGCACACGCGCAGCCCTACAACACCGGTGCACTAAGTAAATCTAGAGTCGAATACATGATATATAGGGAGCAAATCTAACACTAAATCTAGAGTCGAGTACATGATATAAAGGGAGCAAACCTAACACTAATGCCACCAAACCAACACTAAGGAAAGTCCTTGCATTGCATGTGATTGTCATTGTTACGTAATGGGATGACTCGTTGAATCCAACCAGTGCTTGATTTTCTGCTGGACTAATTGGAAAGAAATTGATGGTATCACTCTCTTTTCATGGCTAATCAAATGGCCCATTATTACCTAACCAAGTGTGCCTGTTACATTTTTTCTTTTAATTTGCTCTTGGAGGGTTCCCAACCCTTTAGGCTGGACTAATCCCACCAACTTCAGAGGAAAGTTGTATAAACACCCCTTTGGCTCAAAGGCGATAGACTAATGGACTCAACATTTGATTCCTGAAAAAAGAGGAATCGGGGTCCATACCGAGACCTCTGGTTTTGAAAGAGGGAGGAACCGTGGCCTTCACCACTCGGCGAAACCTAAGGCTGTTTGGGGGCTTTACCGATGGAGTTGAGTAGAGTAGAGATTATTTTGAAGAAAGAATAAAATATAAGTGTGTTATGATAGTATTTTATTTGTAGTCATTTGTAATGAAAATTTTTGGCCTTTTGTATTGATTGCAGAGTGTTTTTTAACCTTTTAGTGGAGAAATAAGGTTGCTTTTTAACTTTCTTTTTTTAAATATGGTAAGAAATTTGAATTAAAGTGCTGGGAATTTCGTTTTTTTTTTTTTTTAAGAAATGAAAGCTTTACCTTAGTTTACTCTATTAGTAGGGCTGCCAACTGTGAGGGTAGAGTTGCCAACTGTGACATGTGGCTGGCAACGGGCAAATGGAATGCTGGGGCCGTAAAAGACAAAGACATGAAAAATGGGTCTTTGAGGGCCAGTGCCCACCCTAAAACACTCTCTCCGTGCTGCTAAAACGAAAGCCCGTTTTGGGCGCCGAACTCCTCCCAACTCTCAAAAGCTCCGTTACGTTCGATCGTCTTTTAGGTATATTATTCAACTCTACTCTACTCTACTCAACTCTACTCTACTCTACTAGGGCTGTTTGGGGGCTTTACTGATGGATCTATTTGATTGTTTTTGGATTTTTTTTGAATCTAGTCTTTACTAGTGGATTTTGAGTTTCTGGATCTATATGATTTTTTTGGATTTATTTTACTTCTTGTATAGTTTTGAAAATTCAGAAATGCTCCTGTTCTGAAAAATGAAATCTAATCCCGAAATCTAATCCCTACTAATGGATTTTAATAAGAAAAATCTACTAATGAATTTTAATAAGAAAAATCTACTAATGAATTTTAATAATAAAAATAGAGTGAAATAAAATCTAAGCTGCTGCACTTGTTTTTTGAGATTTCAATACCAGAGAGGTAATGATAGAATTCATTTTGATCATGGGTTAGAAGGTATTGTACTGATTTTAGCCCCACAAGAGATTACCATTTAGCCCATGGGGTCGACTCTGGTCAATCTGCTTCCATTCACACCTCCAAACCCTAGAAAAGACTTACCCTTCTTTTCCACCAAAACTGCTCAATACAAACTTAGAACGCCTAAAAGGAGAGGATTTGCTGAACCGATTCCCATTCCATACAAGGTAACTTCTCCATCTCTGTGTGCATTTGCATAGAAATCACTAAAAACTATCAACTTCCAACCTTCATTTGAAGATTTGTAGAAGAGCATTTGGAATTCACTCAAATCATACTGATAAAAAAAATCACTCAAATCATTTTTATTCAGTACAGAAAACGAAATCCTTAGCTGGCTTTAGTGTTCATGTAACTCAGGATTCCTGTAAAACTGAGATTCATGTGAGTAGAGTCTCTTGTGTCGGTTGGATTTCCATGAACCAAGTTCAGGTAACTCGGTTTTGCGCATAAAGCAGGGTTCTTGCACATGGCAGCGTGTAGATTCATGTGACTGCAGTGGCAGACTTACGTATGTTGGGCTGGGGGCTTCAAATTGGAAAAAAGCCCATAAGGGCCCTAAAGGCCCTTAAGCCCAGCCCCCAGAGAAATACAGCCCAAGTCCCCAGCAGTCCCCACTCCCAACGATCCCTTTAACCTGAAAACAGTAGACAAGCCTCTTCCTTCTCTGTTTATCATCACTTTCCCTCCCCCTCTCAAAAATCCCCATCCCTTGAGGCTACTGGCGACCGTGATCGGCACAACGCCATCCCTCAGGACCCTCACTCCGGCAGCGGCACGGCAAGTACCCATCTCTCATCTCTCTCTCTCTCTCTCTCATTTGGTAAAGGAAGACAATGAAATAATGTTTGTTTTCTTGGAAAACAAATAAACAATGTTTGTTTTTCCTTGGAGGCATCTTAGAATTCAGCCTAATCTCAAGATCCTTTCATTCTTTGAAAGAAACCACGTGATTTATTTTCAACGGTATGAAATATCACGAGGAATAGGACACCAAGGCTTGACTCTATAAAATGGGCAAATGTGGGGAACTCACAGAGTGATAGGTGAAATAGAGAGAACATTCTTTCTTCGGAAGTAAAAAAACAGTCCCCATCCTTTCTCTTACATTTCCTCATATAGTAGTGGGTGCTGCTTCAACAATCCTTGTGGGCTGAATCCATTTTGGGCGTATAGATTGGTCCTGGTGTGAGACATGGAAGTGTTTGAACCCTGGAGGTTGAAGAAGTACAAAGAGATTAGGACTACTTAAAACAATTTTAAGGGCACTTGAAGGGATTTGGAATTTTGGAAACAAAAGATAGCAGATAGAGACTCTATACCATGGACGTCCAAGGAAGATTCAAGCCAACCTAACTCACTATTCTCTCTCTTTATTTACTTGTTTTGGGGATTATGTAATGATTTGGTTAGTAGTTTTGTTAGTAGCTAAGATTAAGAATTAAAGATAATGAAATGGGAATTAGAGATTTGGTGTCAGCTGATTTAGCAGCAATATTTGCTGGATTTCTCGAATTCTAACAAAATAGCCATTGACTTTTTCAAGTGACTATCTTAAGCCCCCTCCAAGTCAAAATCCTGGGTCCGCCACTGATGTGAGAAAGTAAAGTTGAACAAAGTTAGAGGTAAGTAGATTTACAAGTAAAATTGTTTGCAGGGCAACTGTGTCATGGGTTCTTTCATTGTAAAAATGGGATCTTTTAACTTAATTAGTAGAAAAAAAGTATAAGAACCAAATGGGACGCCATTCCACATCAGCTGCCCGAGTTACTTGATTTGTGTCTAAAGCTCTTATTTGTCTTCAAATTCATTTTCAGATGAATGACGCCGAGGGAATACTGCATATAATGTTTAATTATCATCATCAATTCCTTGTCCAATTATGTTGGGGTCAGCTGCATGAATTCTGATTCGTTGTTCCAGTCTATCTTGGGCCAAGTCCTCATATGGGTTGCACTTCTTCAGATATATTCTTGATGCTTCTGGCCATGTCCTCTTTGGCATACCCTTTTTGTGGCTTGTTGTAGATGGATTTAGTGGAAGAATCACATAGACAAGAGTGTTGTTTTACAGCATCTTCTCCTCCTCTGTAAGAATAGATCATGAATTTTGAAAAATCAAAAGAGGGTTCCTCGCCTTTGCTCCTTTTATGAAATGATTTCCTTGCTAGAATGAAATTCGTGATGTTGTTTGAACATTATTTCCAATTGACCCAAGCCATTCACACTGATAGGATTGTTACTAGGTTGGGATTGGTCACATGTGGGGGATAAAATGATTATATATAGTGTTGTTAGATTCATTCCATATCGTATTTGAGTTGTTGCAATTTTCAATTTCCATTTAGACATTGAAATGAATATTACTCATGATCATATAAAATCACGGTCTACCTCAAAAGTTTTTCTCCAAAGTTCTACTTTATTATTTAGCTAGTTTGTTATTTCAGTAATAGTATAACATCATTTGGAAAGTTCTCATTCTGTGTCATTGCTGTTAACTGTTAAGTTGTCCTATCAATGCAAGTAATGCAGGGTTCAAACCAAAACCCTAAATATGACCAGCCATGGACTATTTCTTGCTAAGATTTTCCAATTACATCCTTTCTCCTGAAACCACGAGGAGAATGCCATGGCACCTAAAGTAAAACATTGTTTTAAATAAGTTTCTATTTGCTTATGTATTTTTTATCCTGCAGTTTTGAAAGTGAACTAGCAAGCAAGGTGTACCAGTTGGCATCTAAAAAAAAAAAAATATGCAGGCTGCTGCTTACCACCATCATCTCACTTCTAGTACTTTTCTTGCTCGGGGTGGAAGAAACAGTGTCAAGAACCGGAGTGGGAACTTCACTGTATGCATGGGTCTGAAGGAAGATGGCCCTTCTTTGGCTGTTGTGGGTGTCACTGGGGCTGTTGGTCAGGAGTTCCTTCATGTTCTTTCTGACCGTGATTTTCCTTATCGAAGTATCCGCATGCTTGCTAGCAAACGCTCTGCTGGCAATCGCCTCACCTTTGAGGACAAGGAGTACATCATAGAAGAGCTCAATGAGGACAGTTTTGGTGGTATTGACATCGCCCTTTTCAGTGCAGGTGGATCCATAAGCAAGAAATTTGGACCTGTTGCAGTTTCTCAGGGTTGTATCGTCATTGACAATAGTTCGGCATTCCGAATGGACGAGGGTGTCCCACTTATCATCCCAGAGGTCAATCCTCAAGCAATGAACCACATTAAGCTTGGCTCAGGGAAGGGGGCTCTCATTGCCAATCCCAATTGCTCCACCATCATATGCTTGATGGCTGCCACCCCTCTCCATCGTCATGCCAAGGTATTGTGGTTTGCTGTACTAAGCAATCTTTCTTTTGCTCTTTTTCCATGGCATTTGGATGTACCCTGAACTGCGAGTAACAGATTGTTATTGGTTTTTCTTTACATTTGGGGTAGTGCCAATGTAATTGGTCCATATTTGGTGGGAACATATATGTGTATATACATGTTTCCTTTTTCTTTCTTAATAATGCTCCATAACAATGCTGCTGGTGGCGATGACATATTGATCTGAGGTGTAATCGCAAAATCACTATTGCATTGCACCTAATGTAATTTTGTTTTTTATTCTTTATATGCTTCTGTAGTTACAATGAAATTGACTCTCCATTCTGTTAAAATATGTAAACTGTACATGCCATTTCTGTTCTAGCGACCATTCTGGTTTGCCCTTGAAATGGAAATTTTAGGTGTTCAGGCTTTTATGTTCTATTTATGATTATTATTATTTTTTAAAGAAAACACCATGGATGAACACATTTAGAAAATTTAGGAGAGGAGTAATATAGTAGAAAGCTTAAAAACAGTAAAATCGCATATTTACAAAATTTGATATGGTGTATACTATAATGCTGATAGCTATTCGGTCAGATATGTCATGTCTTGCACATAAGTGATAAATCATGCAAAAAAGTAATCAAGTGCATAAAAAAGAAGGGTGGGGTGTTAGGGATACAGTACACTACAATTCTGTTAGCTATTTCTGCGGGTCAGATATGTTATGTCATGCATGAAAGTCATAAATTTTGCAAACAAGTAATCAAGCACATAAAAAATTGATCAAAAAACATTTGATAGATAGATAGATAGATAGATAGATAGAGATAGAGAGAGAGAGAGAGAGAGAGAGAGAGATAGAGAGAGAGAGCTATGATTTGAACTGTTTTTAATCTGTGTTCATCCAGAAAAAAAAAATCAATTACAAACATGCTATGAAATCTTGACCAAAGGGCTCGATATAAACATAAATAGAGAGATAGATACATAGATACATAGATAGAGAGATAGATAGAGAGAGCGAGCTATGATTTGAACTGTTTTTAATCTGTGTTCATCCAGAAAAAACATATCAATTACAAACATGCTATGAAATCTTGACCAAAGGGCTCTATATAAACATAAGGTGTGTTAGATTGGCTATCTATCAAAATCCAGTCTCTGATTAAAGAAAATAGAAGTAATTATAATAAATATGGAAGCACTGAAGATTCAGAACTGTTGCCTTCAATAAGATATCCAACTGTTTTCAATGAGGCTGATCTTTTATACCATAAGCCACCAACCAATCTTTTATTTGACTAGTGGTCTCTCGATCTATATTTTATGAGACCAACTGTCCTCACCTACATGCCAAGTGTACTTTTTTCAAGTGTAATCATGGTAACAACTGAGGTACATTCTTAGGCTAGTAATTTCAAGTTTGAATTCTGGTGAATCAGGCCTGAATCTGATTTGGTTTTTAACATGTGTGAGAGAGATTTCTTCGATGCATTAATTTTACTCTTTGCACTCTATTGTTTTAAGTACAATTGCCATGTCAAGGTGTAATTAATTTATTTATGCTTAATTTTGTATATCTTAATGTTGGTAGATTTCCATGACATTTTACTTGCTGTGGATGTGAGTTCAATGCTTCCAAGCATAAATATTGACTGGGTTGCTGGAAGATTCCATCCTTCTTTCTCAAATTTTTTCGCCATTTAGTTTTGGGGCTGAAAGATTAACATGATTGGAGTTTATAGAAAATGATCCCGCTGGCTCTTCTTTGATGGTGCATTGCATCTTCCAGGTAATACGAATGGTTGTTAGCACATATCAGGCAGCCAGTGGTGCTGGTGCTGCGGCAATGGAAGAGCTGGAACTGCAGACTCGGGAGGTTCTTTACCACTATTTCCTTTGTTTCGTTCATTATGCTTGTTACATTTGTATAATGGAATATTCATCTATCAACACATTTTAATTATGGACCTTATGTTTCTCTGTTTTGTTTAGTTAGGTCCTAGAGGGCAAGGAACCAACTTGTAAAATATTCAAGCAACAGGTTGGCTTCTTTTCTTTTTTGGTTTTTTGTAACATTAATTATATCTATAGACTACAAAATCTCTTAATATCTGAACTCCTATGCAGTACGCATTTAATCTTTTCTCACACAATGCGCCGGTTCTCTCTAATGGGTATAATGAAGAGGAAATGAAACTAGTGAAAGAAACGCGAAAAATATGGGTAATCCTTTTCTTTTTTTTTTCAATTGGTAGTTTGGTATGAGCCTTCTCTCTCTCTCTCTCTCTCTCTCTCTCTCTCTCTCTCTCTCTCTCTGTGTGTGTGTGTGTGTGTGTGTGTGTCTGTGTGTGTCTCTGTGTGTGTTTAACTTGTTTCTAAACGTCGTTCCAGAATGACATGAACGTCAAGGTGACTGCCACTTGTATAAGAGTTCCTGTGATGCGTGCACATGCTGAGAGTGTGAATCTTCAATTCGAGGAGCCACTTGATGAGGTAATGTTGTAATGTGGGTTATAGTGTGGCTCTTGTAGCTCAGATTTTTAGTTAGAAATAGAATATGATAATACTGGTTTCTATTGCCAGCACTATGCTTGATGTTATTGCTTTTTGAACTTACATGATATAGTCTTGAAACGTATGCCTTGACTTTGGGGCCCCATTGGCCAGATTGCACCATCCTTATGTGAGGATACTTCTCACCTGAATAAAGCTCATATTAAAAAACATTATATGACCAGAGCCCAGCTAAGGGGTCCATACCCTAAATCTGGGATTGATACCTGGCCTGTTGGGCCCATTGGATAGCCTTAACCCTCAGTTACTGGACTCAGGCCCGTTTGGTTGGTCGGACCTGGGTCTATATACATATGCCCCATTGGATAGCCTGAATCCTCAGATACTAGACTCGGGCTCAGTTGGTTGGGCCGGACCTGGGTCTACATACACACCATTGGATAGCCTGAATCCTCAGTTACTGGATTTGGGCTCAGTTGATTGGGCCGGATCTGGGTCTATATACATACACCCCCATTTGACTGAAAAAAATTTCTTTTCTTTTGAATTTTCTGTTCTGTTCGATTGGATAACTTTGGTTTACTTACCTAATGACTGTTGAATTAGGTCCATAAGGGGCTGATGAGGCCAAGAAGATAGAATTATTTTAAATGCATAGTAAAGTGGAAATAACAATACAAAATCCATTTTGTGATGTTGATCCTGCTTAAAATTTTCGGTTATCCAAATGGACCATCAGTCTGTTATGACCTTAGTTGTCTACCATGTCTCCTGCCCCAATTGAGGTGTGCTATTGAGATGTTCTAACATGGTTCTGTTCAAATTTTTTTTTATTGATTGTTTAGGATTCTGCAAGAGAAATTCTTAGGAGTGCTGCTGGTGTGGTTGTTATTGATGAACGGGATTCCAATCACTTTCCTACCCCCTTGGAGGTCTCTCTCTCTTCCAATCACTTTCCTACCCTATTGTTTCCAGGTATCCAACAAAGATGATGTTCCCTATTGTTTCCAGGTATCCAACAAAGATGATGTTGCAGTTGGCCGGATACGTCAGGATGTTTCTCAAGATGGATATTATGGGTAAGATTCGTTACAGATGTTTGCTAGTTTCCACATGCAGTAAACCTGGCTTATATTCTTTTATATATATATATATATATATATTCTTTAAAAAAAAAAAGGCTGGCAAGGTCAATAGATCCCAAAGTTGTGGCCCACCCTGCTGATGCATTAGCTAAACCTTGTGGCCAGTCCATCAGGTGGTCATTGAAAATAAATGTACTGTTGCAGTAAGCTTGGCCAATGAAATCTGGGTTAGTCATCAACGTGGTGGGTCATACAGATGCTTGGTTTCTGATGTGCACTGTGGAGAGATGGGTATAGAGTTATTTTTTAACAATCATTCAATTTCCGCATGGCATTGCACTGAAAAGGAAGGTTTTGGAGCAGGTTGGATATATTCGTCTGCGGTGACCAGATTCGCAAGGGAGCTGCTCTTAATGCGATACAGATTGCAGAGTTGGCGCTCTAATTTGAATGGGGTTTGAATGTTTGACACACATGGTCAGCTATTTATTCCATTTTTTTTTTTTAAATCCAATATGGCGAGTGATATCCAGTGCTTTTGTCATAATAATTCTTATGGGGTACATCTGATAAAAACAATTATGATTTTTGGATATTAGGTCCTATTTATCATATTCTTGCTTGATGTTTTTTAGTTTTCATCACATTAGCATTGTACACTACTTATGTATCAGGGAGGATTCTACGATTACAGACCTTTAACTCACTTTAATTGGACAAGTGCAGCCATTCGTGTGGAAGAATTTTTTAGAAAATAATGGTTGGTTGATTTCTTTCTTTAAGATCTTTTATATCTTTTGAAACTGGTGTGGATTGTCCGATTGATGTGTTTTGTGAAGTCTTGCTCATTTGAGTTTGAGGTGAGTCATTTTGACTTGTTCCAGATGGTGATTTACTTTTTGCACACGTCTCTGAAACAAATGGCTCAGATCATTCGACTGTTGTGAATTTTGGGCTGATGTATATACAAGGCCTAATCGGTGATTGGTTTGCAACTTACAATACTTGCCACATATTCAGTTCAGCCACCCATAAAGAACTCAAATCATCTGTCCATGTGCTTACACTCTGGATTCTCCCATTGTGTGCTGAAGGCTATAAGAGGGAAGACTTCAGTGGTACACATGGTTAAAAATTATTATTATTATTATTATTATTATTATTTTTCGTAAAAATAAGAAAATTTTAAAAAATCTTAGAATTTTCATTTTCAGAAATGAATACCTCATCTTGTGGAGTATATTTCCTTATGTCACTGGGATGTCTTCAACCAAACTTAAATTCTTGCGGCGCACATTTGGTATTTCATAGGTTAGCATGTTGATTAGGGTTGTCCTTTATCTTACTTGAATCAAATGATCCTAGTCCTTTTTAGTGCCTCAAGTTCAATGCTGCACATTGTACAGCTTTCTTGTGATAATGTTTAATGGCGATCAATGTCTGAGTTAGTCTCAAACTAGGACTAGCACCAATTGAAAGGGGCCAAGAGTGTGAAGGGATAGGTTTTAGTAGTTGGCCCCATGTATTTAAGAATAGATGCACCAATATAAGAGGCTTCCGGAAAACAGAGAAATGTTCTCCTATGAGCTATTGCATATGTAGTTCAGCTGTGCAGTGTCCATTGGGGCCCCACTGGTTCAGTGCAGGCCCTTTCACTCTCTCATCCCTTCATGATTTAGTACCAGGCTCTGCTTCACTATCAAGTCTTTATCCATCATTGGATTAAATCTCAAAAAAAAATTATTGTTAAAAGGATTTAGGCATCATTTTCTTTTACAATCCAAGATGAGACAAGTACAATTGGGTGAAGGTCAAATTTGGAGGTGTACTAATTCATTTTCCTAGGGGGTTGTCCGTTGTTTGTGAGGAGGGCAACTTGATCATGGGTGGGGCAAGTGGCTAAGAAACAATAAAAGGGTGGAACACACATGAGAGCCATGGTGATAGTTCTTACTTGATTATTTGTGATTTTTAAGATGAATATTGTGATAGTATTGCATTAATTTCAACATATCACCTTAGAATCCGATCCTGACTCCTGACTGAAAATCATCCAAAATTCCATGCAAATTTTTTCTTGATTTGCTACAATAACTTTCATTTGAAACTATATAAATTTTGAACTAAATCCTTTTTCAATTCCAGGAAAAACCCTTTTCTACTTTGGGGAGGACAAAATCGCTTTCGTGCACCAACATGAAAATAAATTTTAGCAGGGTGTGAAACCACACACTTCACACCACTAATCCCTTAGTAATCAAGGAACTTAGTTTTCTTAAGTTATTTTTTATATTTAAATAAGAAAGCAGATCTTATGAGATCTCCTTATTATATATTAATGCATGGGGCATGTGGAGGTGGTTAGGAGTGAAGATTGAACAATATATGAATAACATCCACCATACAAGTATATACACATTGCCTTCTGTGGTTGGCAGGTTGGAAAACCCTCGGTTCATGTGGTTTCCACTTTCCAAGTGGACAAGTTATGTATTGCTCCCACCCAAAGGAATTGTATCCAAAGTCTCAAACCTTGATTGCTTGGTACGTAGCCATCAAGTTCTGAAACCATCTTTTGTATATATAGAAAGTGTTAAAATCAACATAGGGAGTAGTATCCCAAATAAATTAGATCATATGAAACTAGCCATTGTATTTATTGGAATTTAGAGAATTTCTATTGGGTATAATTCAAGTTCCCAAATGCTCTCCTCCACTGGGTTTTCAAACTTTCTGTTACAATCTATCATTTAGAATATTGAAATTCAGAGAATTTGAAAGGTAAATATTGACATTTCAAAAGGTTAGGTTTTTTTTTTTTTTTTTAAAACAATCAAATAAAAAATATTTACAAATACTCCATGAACAACTTATATAGGCGTTGCATCGCTTAGGAGATTAGTTCCTTCAGGTCAAATACCATCAAAATACCCTTGTTGGAAAGGAAAAAAATAAAAAGAGAGAGAGAGAGAGAGAGAAAACACTTATGTTGGCTTTGAAAATTCTCAAACCCATGAGGTTCTCATAGAGAATGTATCAAAACAAAGGTGAGAGGGTTTGTACGAATATCACAGTGAGCTTCATGGTAGCATTACAAACTTGCATACAAGATCCGTGCTACTATCAAGAAAGATTTTTTTTTCATGCACCCCTGCGATTTGTAATCCATTTGGATCAATGCCGGTCATCGTGGGTGAATGGGTGAAATTCAATAGGGGTCCGCCTTTGGGGATAGTTTGGATGAACGCTTCAGTAGAGCACTTTACATACAGAAAATCTTTCCCTACTCAGCGGATGGGCCACACCTTTCATCTTTTCCTTTCCTTTATTTTTTTTGGTAGTTAGGCCCCTAGACCGGTCAAGTGACAAGTCCATGTTGATAGGGGAACATTGGACAATGTCCTTCTATCCTTCATCCATTGTTGGGAAGCATGTGCAGGGTGATGAGGGTCCCAACCTCACTTGCAAAGAGGGCTGTGCAATGATATTGGTCAGGTGCATACAATTTGCAACCTAGTCATCAAGGATGTCTTTAAATTTGAATCGTGTGGCGGCATAATCAATTGCCAACCACCCACCTTTGAATTCTTGTTGTGAGCCACTCTCATTTGTCTAGAGTGAAGTCAATCTTGGTTTGAGAGAGAGACCATTAAACAAATCCAATGAATAGTGAAGAAGAGATTGTAAAATTGAGCGGTATAGTATAGTTTTAAATTAAACGTCTTATTTTTAAAAACAGTGAGGCATAATCATCCAATCACCAAAAGGCAATCCAGCATCAAAGCAAAGTCAGGTTCCTGCTTTTTTTTTCTTCTTCAGTAAAATAGGTCCCTTCATCAATCTACTATAGAACCTGTCTCCAACTTCTCACATCAACCCCATTTTGTTTTGGAGATAGAATTGTGAAAGGACAACTATATAAATAACTAACTTGGTCTACTTGTCTATTTTGTAAGCAGACATAAAAAAAAAAGAGTGCTGAACCTTATTTGGATTTGGAGATGTCTTTGTATTTCTTCTTAAACTACTCATTGTCAAAACATGACCATGTGCCTGTGGTCTACCTCAGAGAAGATAGAAATGTAAGTTGAAATCCGAATTGATGAATATGAGAGGGAGAGAGGGAGAGAGAGGTATATGCACTTTAACCTACAAAGGCAATAGAAGGGGATTATCTCCACAAAATGAAACAAAAACATATTAGCTGTCTAAAAGTCTTGAGTTGTTCCTCACTGAGCTATAGACATTGGGGCTCACTTAATTATTAGTATTGATTATGGGCCCTTCAACTTCATCAATCATGGTGAAATATTCTCTTGTGGGGAAGTCCTGATTCAACCATTGCATGTCTAAATAAAAAATGGTTAATCAGCTTAAACTGCATTATATTGAGGGGTTTTGGTGAGAATTGATGCTGTTTCTCAAAAAAGAACACACTAGTGCAATTTGCTTCGGCCGTTTAGGACAGCGTGCATTGCAGCAGACTGTGAATTGTGAAAGACAGTGGCAAAATTCGCATGGGCCCGAATTTATGGCTTCTAAGGCACTCAACTCAGGTTGGTGAGTTACAGAGAGCGGCCTCCACTGAATCTGGCAAGTTAGTTTGGTAACTTGCTCTGTTTGATGGCAGGGCTTGTGAGTTCTTTTTAACCATATTTCTTCCCATTTCCTTGTCTCAAAAGGACCATAAGGTGATATTTAGCCATGGATAACCTCATCTTATAACGAAAATTGAGATATTTTCCCCGCACGGTCTCCACATTAGAAGAAATAACGAAACTGCACATATTCATATTATTTAATAATTTTTTCAATTTATGTGATATGGCACTGGAGGATCTTACACCCCAGCTACCATTTATCTCAAAACTAATTGGCGATAGAAAATGGCACAACTACAGTTTTATGGTGAGGGCGAGGGCTCGGGTTCGACCACAATTATGACTGTTCGTAAGCGAAGGTGAACGTTGACCTCAACACACACAAAAAGTCTCTTCTTGATGGGTTAAAAAGGAAATACATCTTGGCAATATGATAGTAAACTCCATTGCTATAACAGGCCAAGAGAAGTTAGGCAGATCCATTCTTCAGGTGGACCGTACATACAACTTGCAATTGTACATCTCCGTTAACAGCGGCCATGTGTGGCCCACCTAAATTGAAACTGATGCGAAATCCATGTTGGTGGCAAATACATGTGTTCCAGGCTGGCACAAGGCTCCCTGCGTGGAGCCCTCACTATAACAAGCTGGCGAGCCTGGGTCGACCCTCCCACACCCTTCGAGCTCGCCTTTAAGCACCCAACTGGAATTTAGCCATATTTGTTGCCATGAGGGGTAAAATGAAACTATTTAGGTGGTCAAAACAAGAGAAAAACGAGGGGTTGAATGTAAAGACACAGAAAGACAGGAAAGCTATGTTTAAAACACACTATTACAGGCATTTCAAAATGAGGGAAAAAAAAGGCAACTATTACAGGCATTTCAAAATTTCTATAAAAAAATTGCCCTTTTTTTTTTTAAACTTCATTTGACATTTTGTCCTCTTTGGCATTTGCAAATGTATTTTTTTTTTCACATTCATTCTAAAACTTCAACTACTTAAAATGTTTCGAATGGCCTTTGAAATTCCTCCCCTTAGGGCCATTTGTCTTTTACACATGGGATAGGAAAATGTCATTTTCATATATAAATGCTACATATGTAAATATTAATTCTTACACATGTGATTCATTCCACCATGTGATTCATTCTACCATCGTTTGTCTTTTTGGAGGAATTCATGGATATCCAAGTACAAGCGAATTCCACCATGTCTTTTGAAGGGGAAAAAAAAAGAGGCCCTAATAAGCATGGTTGGAAAACTCTCCGAGTTAACTATCAACTCTCTTGAGTCATCTTATTTTAATAAGTTTTTTGCATTCCTAACCATTTAATAGGTATTTTTAATTTTAAATAATCAAATTTTATTTATAAGTAATTATACATGGGGTTTGGAGTCAATAATTAAAAAATGATGACTATAATGTAATTTGAGACTTATATTTGATCTTGTACATTCAACATCGGGACTAACAAATTATGTAATATGTAATATTTTCTCTTATATCTTTCTTATTGTATTACTTTTCTTACGTACACAAATTTATATACTTGAATTGATTATCATAAAAACATATATATAAATGTATTTTTTATATTTTATAAGCAATGAATTTATTTTTTAAATATTTTTAGATTAATTTTTAAATTTTATGACTCTCTCAAGTCTTCGCATTGACTCCACCCAAGTCGATTTTTTTTTTGCATTGAATGAGTCGAGTACGAGTCACGAGTTTTCCAACCTTGATAATAAGTAAAACAAATAGACGAAAAAGTTGACAGTTTTCAGCAAAAAATTCATTTTTCAGACATTTGGTGTGGAACAATTTTATTGAAAACGCTTTCCTGTATCGTCAGTATTTTCCTTGCTAATGTTGGAAATGAATTTCCTATGGGGGGGTATGAGAAATGGATTTTCTTGAAAAACTTCTCCCTCTTTTCCATTTCAACCCAAAACCCTGCAATTCTTTCAATTTTTTTATTTCTTTAAATAAATTATAATTTTTTGTTGAATAAATAATATACATATTATGTTATTATTCTTCAAAAAATTGTTTCACCAAACAAGAAATTTTGATTTTCTATAAGGAATTTACAGCTGCACCAAACAACATTATTACCAATTCAACGAGAAATTTTTTTTCACACCAAACATGAACTTCTAAATTATGCGAAAATCCTTTTCCGAGGTGTTTTCCATTTCTATGAAATTTGTTGCCACAACAGTTTCCCCTTTCTACAAAAAGAATGTATACACAAACGTATACATATTATGTTATTATTCTTCAAAAAATTGTTTCACCGAACAAGAAATTTTGATTTTCTATAAGGAATTCACAGCTGCACCAAACAACATTATTACCAATTCAACAAGAATTTTTTTTTCACACCAAACATGAACTTCTAAATTATGCGAAAATCCTTTTCCGAGGTGTTTTCCATTTCTATGAAATTTGTTGCCACAACAGTTTCCCCTTTCTACAAAAAGAATGTATACACAAACGTGCCCTTAGTATTTTACTCTCAAGTCCCTCTTCTTTGTGTTTATTTTAATTTAATCATTAATTTTATTTCATTTCATTTCACCCCTTCTAAACTAATACCTACCCCTTTCATTTACTTTACATTTACTATTACTAATCTTTTTTAATTAATTTAATGCGTGCTGCTGATGCTGGCCAAGCCTTCTTCTTCCCCACCCACGACGACGCCGACGGAGGACCAAAAGCTGCAGACCAAACCTATAAAATCCCCCAAACCCCACCAAATCTCCCTTTCTCTCATCCCCTCCAATCCATTCGAACTCCCTTCCAATTCACACGTTCTCTTTCTTTCTCTCTCCTGCAACTGGGGTTTCTCCCCCAAAGAACTAGGGTTTCTATCGCAAATTCTAGGGGTTTCCGCAGCGAATTCGAGGGGGCTTCTGCACTGAGGATGGTCGATTGAAGATGGTGCGGCTCCTCCTCGGATTGAATCGCTTCAGCGATAACTACGATTCGCCTCGCGAGATCACCCGACCGGCAATTCCCAAGGCCGGAGACGGCGGCGGCGTTGGAGAGAACGGGTGGCTGATCAGATTCTTCGACTCCGCCTTCTTCTGCGAGTGGATTGCTGTGAGCTATCTCTACAAGCATGACCACGCCGGCGTCCGCGACTACCTCTGCAACCGCATGTACACCCTCCCGCTCTCCGGCATCGAGAGCTACCTCTTCCAGATCTGCTACATGCTCCTCCACAAGCCCAGCCCTTCGCTCGACAAGTTCGTCGTCGACATTTGCACAAAATCGCTCCAGATCTCGCTCAAGGTCCATTGGTTCCTCATGGCGGAGCTCGAGGACTCCGAGGATGAGGCGGGGAATGAGGACATTAGCAGAATTCAGGAGAAGTGCCAGATCGCCGCCACGCTGATGGGGGAGTGGCCGCCTCTCATTGTCCCGCCCGCGGGCAGTCCCAGGAACCGGCCGGTGATCGATCGGATACTCTCGTCGAAGCATCGGTTACTGTCGCTGGCCTCGTCGCCTTCGCCGTCTCCGGTGCCAGCTCAAAGGTCGTTTTCCTTCACACCACCTTCATCTGGTAGTGATTTGTTGCAGGAAGGGCATAACAGTAGTATTAAGGTTGCGTCGGATGAGAACAAGCTGTTCAGGAAGCTCATACCGGGGGTGAAAGTCCGAGACGCGCTCTTCTTCAGGAAGTCTGTGGAGAAGGATGATGAGGAGCCAGACAAAGATGGGTTCTTTAGGAGACTGCTCAGAGAGAGCAGGGACGACGAGGAGACGGATAAAGAAGGGTTCTTTCGTAGGTTACTTAGTAAGGATTATGAGGAGTCTGACAAGGAGGGTTTTTTCCGGAGGCTGCTCAGGGATAGTAAGGATGATGAGGAGGCAGACAAGGAGGGGTTCTTCCGAAGACTCCAAAGAGAGAGTAAGGATGTTGAGGGCGATTTCTCGCCCAATTCGGACGGGTTCTTTAAGCGCTTGTTCCGTGATAGCAGGAGTGATTCAGAAGATAAGATGGGTGGATTGAAATCAGGGGAGGATGATTCCAAGGATGGGTTCTTTCGAAGGATATTTAAGGAGAAACTTGAGGAGAAGAAAGATGGAAATGAGAAGGTGGAGGAGGAGGAGGAGCAATTGGGAGATGGTGTTGATGATAAGGAAGGCTTCTTCCATAAGCTTTTTAAGGACAAACATGAGGAGAAGAAAGGGTCATGTGTGAAGACTGGGAATGAGGAGAAATTGGGTGAAGAGGAAGACAAGGACAGATTCTTCCATAGGTTTTTTAAAGACAAACATGAGGAAAAGAAAGATGGGAAGGAGAAGGCTGAGGATGGGGAGAAAGTGAGAGAGGATGATGAGAAGGAAGGATTCTTCCGTAGGATTTTTAAGGAGAAACACGGCGAGAAGAAAGATGGGAATGAGGAAAAAGTGGGGGAGGATGATGAGAAGGAAGGCTTCTTTCATAGGCTGTTCAAGGAGAAACTTGAGGAGAAGAAAGATGGGAATGCAAAGACTGATGACAATGAGAAAACGGGGGAAGTTGATGAGAAGGATGGATTCTTCCGTAGACTTTTTAAGGAGAAGCATGAGGAGCAGAAAGATGGGAGTGAGAAGGCCAAATGTGAGAAGGGGATCCGGAATTGTGAAGAAGAAGAGCCCTCAGACTTTCTGTCATTCCGAAGGTTGTTTCGGGTTCATCCTGAAGATGTGAAAATTATGGCTGCAAATGAGATTAGTAATGGTGGCAGCTCACTTGAAAGTAGTCCAGGGACTGAGAATTTCTTCCGGAGGATGTTTAGAGACCGTGAGCGGTCAGTGGAAGACTCGGATCTGTTTGGTTTAAAGAAACACAAAGAGGTCAGTATATAATTTGTTTTCTACAGAGTTCTTTTATTATACACTCTTTTCTGTTAGGTTCAGGAAACACAACGTCATGAAATAATACTTTTTACATGGTTACATTTATTCTACACTGCACACTCTCATATGAAAGGATGCTGCTTCAAAGCTACTCTGTTTTCTCTACTAAAGAAGAGTACCTGCTGTCCAAGTTTTCTTCCTGGTTGCTTAGCTTTCTCTAATATCTTTTCAGATGCATTTTAAGAATCTGGGTTTTAAAAATCATCTAAAGTTTCTTTAAAGAATAATTCTCATCTCAAGCTTTCACTTGGCTGTTCTATCATATCAATTCATTCACGGTCACTTTTTAAGAAAAACCCATAGGATGTTTCTTCATAGCTGCTATGTTCTCTCTACTCAGAGATTCCTGCTGCCTTGTTGCTTATCTTGCTCTAGCATATTTTCTGATATACTTCTGAGAATTTTTTTTTTGATAATGGTAAATTTTATTACTACCAAAAAGATAAACAAAAAACAAAGCCAAAACCAGCTTACAAACACGAAAAAACAAACAAAAATGCAATACCTACTAATATACAAACAGATTAAACATAAAAAATAATAGTAGATCGAAAAACTCCCTCTTTCGCTAAGACATCCGCCTCTATATTTGCTTCTCTTAGAACATGACGAAAAGTAGCCTCTAACTGTCTGGAAATACCTTCAATCTCCTCCACCCAATCTGCCAATCTCCAAGGATGAGAAATCTTCCCAAAACCCCACTGAACAGCTGAAAAAGAATCACCTTCAATAATTGCTTTACATCCTCCCAAGCTTCGTAACTCACAACATCCTACTAGAAGAGTAATTGATATACTTCTGAGAATTATGGTTCTGAAAATCATCCAAAGTTTCTGCTGCCTTGTTGCTTATCTTGCTCTAGCATAGTTTCTGATATACTTCTGAGAATTATGGTTCTGAAAATCATCCAAAGTTTCTCTAGGGAAAGTAGTCATCTAAAGCTTTGACCTGGCTCTTCTATCAATTCATAAGAATTTGGTCACGTCTTTAAGTACGAGAATATATTGTTACTTCTTTTATTATATTTTAGCTGCTTTATTGGGGTAACTTCAGAGGCCAGACTGTGTACGTAGGTCTGGCAGTGATTATTTTAATGTTCATTTAACATGTTTCTCACAGTTGCTTATGGTAATCACGTAATCATTCCTAACATAGGAACATTTTATGGAATTGATATGTGTGTTAGGAATCTGTGAGATCAAACAGACCACTTCTTATCAACCAGAAGACTGAATTTTAATTAGTTTTGTATGTCTTAGTTCTGATTGAAGATTTAAGTTAGTCAGTTTGTTCTCACTTTAGAAGTTACCATCAAGATTATCTGCGCAGCTCACTTGTTTATGAAATTCTAAGGTCAACTGAAATTTTGAATAAGTGTTTTTTTTTTTTTTTTCAATTCTTCCTCCTGATTTGAATAACCCTAGTGTTTGTTTCTCTGTGCACATTAACATATGTAAATGATTCACATGCTTTATCATTACACATATGTTTGTTTGCGTAGATTTATGCATCTGGTGCCTAAATGAGGCCATTTAGAGGCCATCATTTTCACACCTCCACGGGTGTGAAAATGACTCACATCCCTCTTGGCAGAAAGTGCCGGTACAGGTTCTACATGGTGATTTTTTCTCACATGGGGCTTATCAAAGACCTTTATTCTTCTTCTCATTCATGTGGGTCTCACATGGGGTTCAAAAGACCTTTATTCTTCTCATCATTCAAAAAAAAAGGAGCTTTATTCTTCTCATTCATGTGGGTCTCACCTGGGGCTCATCAAAGACCTTTGTTCTTCTCATTCATGGTGATTTTTTCTCGTTCAATTCGTTTATTGTGCTAATTAACCCTGGCATGCTGAGAGAACATGAACAAAGTTTCCATTTATAAATTACGAAGAACACCTCCTATACCTGTTGGACCCAGCTTGCCTCTCACTGCCCCATCTACATTAAACTTCAGGGAACCACGCTCGACCAATTAATCTCTTCTTCTCCTTGGGAGGACCACATATCATAAGAGCAAGCAACTCAATCTCTAATAATGTCTTCAAGCTTTACATCTGAAAACTCCTCAGTCAAGAGCCACTTAGCCAACCGTAGGATCGCTTTTGAGCTAATAGCGTTGACGGAAGATTGGGACCCTCTAAAGGTTCTGATCATTTTATTCTAAAGCTTCCATATGCAGCTATCCTTTTCTTCCCGGCAGAAAAAATTGTTGGAAAGTAAAGATCTTCATACCGACACAAAACTTTCCTAAGAGACACTACCCAGGACATACCCTTTCCCCCACATGCTAATAGTCTTAGACCAACTAATTTTTATTGAAAACCACTATAAACAAATAGGGAAGAGCCGAATAACCCACCCCCAACTAATCATCAAACCAGAAAGAGGCAAACCTTTCCCCCCAAGCATTTGGCTCTTGCTTTGTTCTCGTTTTTAAAATGAATTGCGGATCATGCTTTTCCCAAATCTAATTGTGATTAATTTAATTTTTTTCATGCATGGAATAATCTTGGAAATGCATATCAGAACTTGTCCACCTGTGGGGCGAATTTTTTTTTTCTCTCCTTTTCTTTTTGTTGATAAGCAACGTAACCTTATATTGAAGACAAAAAATGGCAAATGGATGAACTGTTCCCGTAAGCCGTCCGAATCACAGTGACAAGAAAGATACAACCAGATTAGGAAAATTCAACCTCTAATCCTCTTTACTATTCATTTTTTGTGTGCAACAGTGGCTTTTATTAAACGATAAAAGATGAGACTTCTATTAAAGGATAAGGGGATGAGCTGTTTCTGTGTCACGAACACACTACCTGATTTAAAAAGTGCTACCTGTATTCTCAAGTATCAATTATTTAGTCATATTATTTTAGCAACATATTATACTTTATTTAGATCCTTATCTGTACGTGGGGGCTTCCTCATATCTGTGCTGATTGAGAATAATTGCTGTAGATGTGTCTACCAGTTGCCAACTTGTAGTTTGTATTATGTAAATATATATTTTTTGTTTATAGCTAATGGATCTATGTGGCAGAAGCATCCTGGATCACCAAAGCAGCGAAATGAGAAATCAAACTCAAAGCCTCCATTGCCTAATAATATCACTCATCAGATTCGCAAAGGGACATATCATGTTTCACTGGACTTTGTTCAATCATTGTGCGAGACATCATATAATTTGGTTGACATATTTCCAATTGAAGATCGCAAAAGTACTCTTCGTGAGGTTGCTTATTTGTTTTCTTGTGTTAGCTGGCTAGTTTAGAGCTTATTTTTGTTAGGTTTGCGTATTTTTTATCTTCAATATGCTGACGCTGGAATTTTTGTGCTGCTAGTCTCTTGCAGAGATCAATTCCCATCTTGCTGCTGCTCATAGTAGTGGAGGTATTTTTTTTTTTTTTAAATCTCAGCTGAAGAAAATTAATTTGATCTGAAAGTACACAAATTTTATTTGTTTCTAGTATTTTTGTGGATATTTATAATTCATTCTATCTCTTTCTTAATCAGGTTAAGGTGGATTTATTGGAAATTTTGATAGAATGAATTCTATTGGTAAAATTTATTCATAATACACTGAGATGTGGAAAATAATCACATAGCACGCACTGATGCTTATATGCTCATTTGGCCAGCATAGTGGCTGTCAAATTGGCTTCACTAAAGAATGTGGAAAGGTCTCACGATGACATATATCCTTTGTTTTCGAGCACTCGTGAAAGTTTATGAGGCTAAAGAAGAGTGTAAAAATAATTAATGAAGAAGTGAAGAAAGTCCTACATAACATGTCATTCTATTAATGTCTTTTTATCCAGGCTGAACAAGAGATGCTAAACAAGACTGTTAACCGTATCCCGGCTAGTGCTGTATAACCTACTTCCTTCGCAATCCCCTCCCTGTACGCTTTAGCCAAACGATTCGCCTATTAGAAAATGTGAGCATAAATCTTGGGATTTGGTTGAGGTTGCAAGTCTCACATATGATAAATGGTGATTTTGATAATATTTTTGTATCCTTCTTAGGTGCCTATTCATTATTCTGATGTCCAAGTTCCAATGCAATGTGAAAGAGTTGCGAGCCACATATATGGTGTTCACTAGTAACTCATGAACCATTTAGCGTGGTTGATGCATGCATCACTTAATTGATAACCATCTACTCTTATGTAATAATGAGGTTGATTGTGGCAAGGAAATGAAACATATAGGTCATATGAAATATAAGCAAATGGGGGATTGCTACTTTAGTGTAGTTATTAGCTCTTATTCATGGTGTTTTTACGCCAAAGATTGGTCTAGATATCTGCATATTTGAACCAGATTCCACTGGTGTATTTTTAACGAAAATGACTTTATGAGTCTATTTGAACTTGAAGGGCAGCTTCTAAGGGATTAATATATTCGTGGAATATTAAGGATCCTCAAAGAAAGTTGGATTTCATTAGTTACTTTTCAAGATAAGATATTGGCAATTTATCATGCTTACAGTCAAAAGATTATGATTGTTATGTGTGTGTACTGCGTTTACAATATGCTGAGATCCACCATTTACTTGTACATTGCCCTTTTGCAATATCAGTTTGGGATTATTTTATGAGACTCTTTGGAGTGCACTGGATGATGCCACAAACAACCACATCTTTGCTCAAAAGTTGAAATATTGCTATTTTAATTGACAGGGTTAAATGTAGTGGAGACTCGAGTTGTTGCATGATGGTCCTTTTGGCTAGAGAGACATTGTTGAACATTTTTTTTTTACAAATTAGATTCTCCAAACAGTGCTACATTAAAAGCTCGAGTCAAGTTTATATCACAACGGAATTTTAGGATTATTTCCTTTGAACTTGTGGAGGTGCTAGGTAGAATTTTGCGGAGTTAATCTTCAGCTTCAAGGATGTAAATATCGGCCAATACGCAGCGTATCGACTGCAAAATCGGGCAACCACCGCTATGCTTTTTGATATTTATCGGTGCTCACAAGCGTGGCGGCCACTACATAAATGTAGCGCCGCTATGTAACGGGCACAGCTGCAGAAATTTAATCTCTACCCCTGTATTCATCCAACCTAGTGCAAGAAGGAAGAAAGAAAGAAAGAAAGAATAGCAACTGCAACTTGCAAGGAGACATACCTGGAGAGCAGGAGCACCAGTAGCAGCTACAACCAGCCACCACAGTCGCAGCAGGCAGCAACATCAAATCGCCACAGCAGAAATTGCAGTAGCAGCAACAGCTTGGAACAGCAACAATAGATCTTCTCTCTTTTCCTTTCCCTCCCTCCTTTTCCCTCTTTTCTTTTCGTTTTCTTTCTCTCGATGCTTTTGTTTTAGCGAAAACAAATGGGCAGCCAATGCCCTAGTTGATTTTGCCCTCCTTCGTTTTTAAAGGGTAACATATGGACCCCAATTTGGCCCACAGCCCACCTTATGGTAGATTCAAATAAAAAATTAAGTGGGCCCCAGAAAAAAAAAAAGGCACAACCTTAATTGGTGGGCTCCACAATGAGGCCCAAGTATTAAAATAAAAAAGTTACTCCCTAACCAAATCTTACTTAATTGAAATTAAGTCATTAGCCAAACTTCATTCTAATTAAAAATAGCACCTAATCAAAATTTTACTCTTATTGTAAATAGGCCCCAATCAAAATTTCACTCCAATTGGAAATAGGCCCCAACCAGATTTCACACCAATTGAAAATAGAGCTCCAACGAAATCTCATATTAACAAGAAATAGAGCCCAGGCAAATGTCACTTTAATAAGAAATAGAGCCCAACCAAGTTTCACTCTAATAGGACATGGGACCTAGGAAAATTGAACTCCAATAGGAAATAAGGCCCTAATCAAATTTCACTTTAACTGAAAGTTTCTCTCTCCCTCTCTGTCTCTCTCTCTCTCTCTCTCTCTCTCTATATATATATATATATATCTATATCAATATCAAAATGCAACTCTAAAATGTTATATTCTAAGCATAATGGTGATGATATTTTGATAACACTGTTTGATTATAAACAATTTTTTAGTTTTTAACTTAGCAGAGCTAACCAACATGAATGTATATGAAAAAATATATTAATATTATCATTTTATAATCATCCAGCGATATAGGATTTCATGCAATGATGGGACCGCTACACCCCCTATACTAGCTACTTTTGTAAAAGGACCATATATTCAAGCATTTTTCAATATTCTGGATTTTCTGGGAATTTTTCGGATTTTTTTACCACTTTTTTAATCGCACCGCTACACCACTACGTAGCGTTTTGGCGGCGGGCCGCTACCGCTAT
This sequence comes from Umbellularia californica, assembly GCA_028538565.1. Taxonomy (NCBI): domain Eukaryota; kingdom Viridiplantae; phylum Streptophyta; class Magnoliopsida; order Laurales; family Lauraceae; genus Umbellularia; species Umbellularia californica. Next base: position 69,545,219 of record JAPQWN010000007.1, on the reverse strand, counting down.
TTTCATCGTTGTTCAGCATTGCTTGGGCAGAACTATATCCTTTTTATGCTCTTGAGAATTGAGATTGGTTTGTTCGTTGAAGGCAAGTTCTTTTATCTTAAAGTGAAAGTTACATTTCCTGAAATTAAAGAAAAAAAGAAGCAAATGGGTGATGAGGTGAAGTTTCAAAGGTAACTTGTGTAATCCATGCAGGACAGTCATTCATGGGTTAATTATCAATTTGAGAACCATAACTATAGGTGTGAAATTTGGAAACTTTCACATTAGAACTAAGTTTTGACATCAAAATTGAAGAAATACCTCATTATCAATTCCAGCTGCTTCATGCTCATTGTAATGGTACAGATTTTGGACGACCATATATTTCCTCCTAAAAATCAGAATCTGTGAGAGTGGGTCTAGGCCAAGGATCAAAATAGCGGTTGCGGTGGGTGTAGCGGCCAGTGGCCAAAACGCTATGTTACGGGCAATACGTAGCGGTTGCAGTGACATAGTGACATAGCGGTGGGAATTTTCGAAGTGGTAAAAAAAAACTCGATAGCAACCAATCTTGTGTTCTTTTGGTGACTTGGAACCGTATAACGGTAAAGACAACTTTAGGAAAGGACATGAGAAGAAATAGGAAAAATAATGTTTTAAATTAGATCAGCTTGGCTCTAATAGATTTTAGATTGTAGCACTGCTATTTTCAAATTAGCGTAGCAACCTTAACCACTATGGCAAATAATGCTGCCGCTAAGTAGCCATGGTCTGGGCATTTCTCAATTTACATTGGATATACTCCTTTTGTAACTACTACACTTGCATACCTTATATTCTGTCTCCAGTCTACTAATATTCACTTCCATGTGGCTGAAATGCTTTTCTCCAAACTTTGTTACTCAGTCATTTACTTGATTTCTTGTTTGATGTCATCTGCAAACAACCTGCACTAGTGGAATTGTTTTGAATTCTTCCGTCAGGTCCATACCTGAAAATGAATTTCTCCTTATTTGTAATTACGAAAACATCTTTTGACTAACTTGAAAATGGTATATTGAGAAGCATTGCGTCACAACCAATTGTTGAACTGGAGGGAGCAACATTGCTACGCTTGTAGTAAACAAGTGCTTATATGTGGATGATTTCCATACTAATAGCGCATTGAGAAAGGCACTTCATGTGGCACTGCAAGCTCGTCTTAGTGGTTTTTTTTGCTCCTTTTTTTTTTTGTCTTCTCTGTGCTATGATAATAAAGTCAAGTGTTATGCCTGTGGACCCCCTGTAGAAGGGCATTGGGTCCGGCGAGCATCCGCCTAGAGAGAGAGGGCTAGTGGAACCCTAAAGGACTGGCTATGCAGTGGTGCATTAGTGCCACATTGGAAACATGCTAGTCCTGATCTTGGGTATATATATGTGTGAACTGGCCTTAACTCGATAGGAGGCCTTTTAAAACCGTGCGGCATGAGCCAAGGCAGACAATATCGTGTAGGTAGTGGGTCCGGGTCTGGGTTGTTACATCAAGTCCCTAATTATCTACCATTAGAAGGCTGAATAAAACAATGTGAATAAGACAGTTTGTAATATATGTTGAAACTTTTGCTTGGATAACAACTCGGAGAAGCTTTCCTTTCACATGAAGCACATATGGACACGCACATGAAAGAAGCTTGTCTCTTTCCCTTGCTGAATGGTCCTTAGTTGAATTGGTTGATTTCTAGTATTTTCTTAATATACTTTAATATATACTTTGTAAATATCTCACAACTAGATGGAAGTATGAGAAGTTTTTTAAATAGGTGCTCCTAATATTTCTAATTTATCTTTTCCTACAATAATCATGTTTCTTTTGAAGATTTTTTTTTTCTGATTTATGCACTCAAGAACTAGTGGATATTATTGTTGACTATTTCTTACTTCTCTTATTATAAGATGTTATGTTCTCAACTTTCTGTCATTTTTTTTTTCTTTCTTTATGCTTCTTGGTTTCATCTTAAATGTAGTGTTACCACTGCAGGTGTGTGCTTTCCAATGGGGAAAGAGATGTATCGAGTGGTTCATATACCTGAAGAAGAAGCTGTTCTTTTGAATTCTAGGGAGAAAGCACCCTACATGATATGTGTTGAGGTTCTGAAGGGTGAAGTCCAAAGGTATTTATGCAGTTGTATGATCTAAGTGTATTGCTTGCATTATTATATTAATATTATGTTTTTAATTTCTTGTCCATTTGAAATTAAAGAGTTCAACAATCGGACATTGTTTTGTTTTCTTTGTTTTTCCCCTTGTTTCCTCAGCCATATTAAAGAGACATTTGATGCTCAAAAACTTTCTAGAGGCGGTATACCTTTAGCAAACCGAGATGCACAATTGCCGAAGCCTCCTCCATGGGCGTATCCTTTGTGGAACTTACGGGATGTACATCATAGCTCTGATGGGATGTCAATATCTACTTCTCAGGCTATTGACAAGGCAATGGCTCATTTGTGGGAGGCCAAAGTGAAATTTGTTCATGTGAGTCTTTCTGTTGAGCAGCAATTGCTTGACAGCTCAGAAAATGGTGAAGACCATAATGTGGAATGGGTGAGTGTCATTTTGACAGCAGTGCCTGGGGTCAACATGGAAGATGTAGAGGTTCATGAGCCTGCACGTCGAAAGGATCACCGCCGTGTGCCAAGCACAATTGCTATAGAGGAAGCTAAGGTGGGCCTGTAAGTTGGAGTTATTGTTGTAAGTTGTAATATTTTAATCGTTTGTACTGTAGTTAATTATTCAGAATAAACAATTATAAAGTCAGCAATTAAGTTCTTGTTCATTATTTGGCCGCCTTTTTATGTAAATGCAGCATTTTTTTCAGTGTTCCTTTGATTTTTGTTTAATCTCTCACATTGCATATGTTGTTTCATACTGTCTCTTATCGCTTCATTGTGCAAAGAAAGTTATTTCTATAGAATGGATAAGGACCAATACAATAAGATCCATCAGAAGCAGGCCCGACCCAAACTTGGCCCATGAACATAAATATCCCACGTGGGATCTAGGTAGATTGGGTCAACATTGTATATTATTTTCTTCCTTTCTTGGCTAGATTGTATTCTCCTTTTTTAGCTAGATGATTTCATTAGATCTGTAATGGCCTCAATTAGGCCCTGACTGTAGCCATTCATATGGCAAGTAAGTGTATACATATAGTAGTTGTCTTTCTCAATAAGATGTACAACGAGTGGAGAATTCTCTCCTTTCATATGATCTATCGCTCCTTCCTCTGATCACATTTACATGGTATCAGAGCTACAATAGATCTCAAGAATAATCAATACAGATTCAGATCTGTATTTCTTGGTGCTTAAGAGTAGAACTATAAACCTCTATGTGCTTAGATAATGCGTAACTGAAATCCCTACACAACATTGTACCTACTTGTTCATTTTGGATTCTAGAATAGATGAATTTATTAAGCAATGCTCAAACTAGTAAGTAATATAAACTTCCCTCGTAATTTCTCATTTTTGCGATTCAATGAAAATTCTCTTTCCCTCTCATTATTGTGAATGCAATGAACAAGCATGAAGGTGGAAGACTCCTTGGTTGCCAATGATGATGACCCCAAAGACCGGACATCCATAGTGAATGTACCCCTCTGCCTGCAAATAACTTGACTTTGAATTGACCATTATAAACTATTGGATTGAATCACCAAAACGAAATCACTTATAAATCCACTAAACATTAGGTCTCTAAAATAAGGGTTAGGAGCATATGATTTAAGTTTTATTTGATCCACACCATACCCACATAAACGTTGTTGAATGTGGGAGAAGGGTGGAGGAGAAAAAATAGAAATGAAGGGAAAACAAGATGGTCAACCATGTGGGAAATCCCTTATATATTTTAGATGTATCTACCAAAACAGATTCAAGAAAATAAGCAGACAAGCAGAAAACTAACACAAACCAAGAAGATGATACCTCAATCCTGATTGAGATATTCCTTCTCCAATTCAGAGTTTGAATGCTCCCTTATGGTTGGGCTTGAACTCCACAAGATAACAATATTTTCACCAAAACAGAGGCTGTGGTTTCTAGTTCTCATAATGGTTATATATGTTCTCACATAAAGAGAAAACCCTTAACATAATCTGAAGTTCTGAACTATCAAATTAATCTAGCACTAGACTGTTTTAATCTTGACCTTTGTTGATAATTAAATTTTAAGGGCAACCTAAAATACCTTAATCCATCGCTAACATATATCCTATCATAATTTGGTCCATAACATTTTCAAACGAAGTCAGAATCACATAATCTTGGGGTCATTGAAAGACTAACTCAATAAGCTATCCAACACAATCAGTTTCATGTTGGTCAGACCCCATTTGGTGCATAAAATAAGATCATTTTACTAAAACTACGAAAATAAAGTATGGTTAGGTCCTGGTGTGGGTCTGGTCAGTTGGGCTTAGTTGTGCCTTCATGGACTTCCTCTTTGGCTAAATCCTTTCCCTCTCTGATTGAAAAAGAATTTGTCCTTGAATTCTTATTGGATACTATTGATGGAAAAGAATGTGTTGCATTCATATAGTTCATGGCTGATGGCATCATGATTTTCTTTTAGATCTCTGTCTGGACATTGGCAAAATCTTTACAGGGTATTCATCCAGTCTGCCGACTGCAACTAAATCTAATGCCTGATTATCAAATTGTGAATAAATTGAAGGTGTTAATGGATTCTTCCAGGTTGTCTTTAGTGTCCAAGTCCATACCGCTTGGGTGGGAGTCGGCATTAAAGCATGTATTTAAGGCTAGATTATGAACATCATTGTAGGGATACACATCGAAGATAGATTTGTCATCAGCATCACTATCTTGACAAATATCAAAAGCATCTTCCAAATTAAGATGTGATGTCTCGACATTTATATCAGGTGTTGTTTTGTCACTTGTGTCATGCTCCTTCAAAAGTTTATCATGAGTGGAAAGATCATGTTCTCATCAACAGGGGTAAGCATTGAAGATTGGGGTCGTGGCCGAACCGAGGATAACAATTTTAGCTTAGAGATATTTCCCCATGGCATCACGCTCACACATACATCCCCTTGGTCACGATCACACTTACATCCCCTTGTCATGGCTCATTACGTGGAGCTCTTTGGGAAAAATTGTTGGAAATACTCCCTTCAAATCCATTTACACCATGTTAGATTGAAGTTTCAGAACCCACTGCTAACTAACAAATTGTTGAGTAATGGCATGGAACTACTTCTCTTTGGTTTCAAACCTTTCTTCAATTGAGCCTATCAACTTGTCTTCTCTCCTCCATCTGCTCGACTTCTAGCTCCGCCATGTGGCATGCAAGATGTCAGGTTTATGAATGTCAGGGTGGAAGATCAGGACTCCGATACTAATCTAATGTAAGCTGATCCAGACTACAACAACCTTGAGGGAACTTTTCAACTGGATACCGTTGAGCCTTACTCCCAAGAAATGCCAAAAGAGATCAAGAAAACAAGTAGAAAAGTAGAGAATTTACACAAACCAAGATGATGATACCTTGATCTTGGTTAAGATATTCTTCCCCCAACTTCGAAGTTTGAAAGCTTCCCTACGATTGCATGTGAACTCCAAAAGATGACTATGTTTTCACCAAAGCCAAAAGCTAGGGGTCTTCAGCTCTCATATTGGTTATATATGTTCTTAGAAGGGAAAACCCTAAACATAGTTTCAAGCATCATGTTAACCTTATAATGTTTTAATATTGACACATTAAAGTCAACAAAATGAAAAGGACTGAAATACCCTTAATTTGCCACTAACCTACATCCTATTATCAATGATCTATAAAATACCCTTAATTTGAAAGTGCAGAAACTTGTTTTTTCTTTATTGGGGAGTTACATGAGAGAGAACCAACCCCAACGGAATCATTCCCTACACCTCTCCATAGTAGACGCATGCTTTTTCACACCATTATGTGTTAATTTGGCATTTATTTAGTCATTTTTAAATGGTAAATTTCTTTCTTTAACATAACAAGGTCAAGTTCAAAACCAACATGGTCAACAATGTCAAAACAAAAAAAATATCATATGTTAGAATGGCATATCATCACCATTCTCCCTACACCTCCAAAGTTCTGCTGCATATCTTCCTTTAAGTTCCTTTGATGAAATAGCCCATAGAATTACCAAGGCCTAAACCATACACATATTCCAACATATTATGAAAGGTCCTTATATTTCTTTCTAATCGTATCAGCCACTAAACAGCAAGCAAGTCCATAGAATATCTTTGCATAGAAACATATCCCAATCATAGTTTTCAAAATCGTAATCGTATCACAAATCGTTCATACCCATGAATTGAATCAAATCGCGAATCGTAGGATTTTTTATTATTCTTATAAAAATAAAAAAAATAATTAAAAATTAAAAATTAAAAGAAAAAGAAAAACTAATTATTCATAACCATATATTTTCCCATTTATAGCAGTAAAAATATAATAATAAGTAAGTCTATCATACAATCATATCAAGAACATCATGACATAAATATAAAATATGTATGAAATAAATTCCGTGTAAATAGTTAAATAAGTTTATGGTATATCTATATTATTATCTTTAAATCAAGATATACAAAGAAAAATATAATCCAAACCGTCTATCTTACACAGTAAGATATTTTTTGAAGTTAAGAAAGTGTTCATGAAGAAAAAACCAAAATAGACTAAAAAAATAAGAAGATATAGACAAGCATCATACATATAGTCGAATGGTTTGATTAAATGCATGTTTTTTATTTATCTTTAAAACCTCATCAAAGCAGCAAAACATTCGTAGGAGGTTTCATTCACTACTAAACAACCTTTTAAAAATAAAAGTGCTAAAAGAAAGAAATAGTAAAAAAAGAAAAAAGATTATTAATATTAACTTATTGGTTGTAGCTATTCTCGCTTAGCAGAATCGCTTGAATCGTAACATTCGATGAAACGATTATCGAATCGTAGGATTCACACCTGAGTCCTAAGACACATCTGTAAATGGGATTCATTACATAGATACGAATCGTTCTCCTTAAGATTCGGGATACGAATTGGGATTCTGGAAACCACTTTGACTGATTGACACTTCAGCCAATGCATGCCAAATAGGTATGAAAATGGTTCCTTACCTGTTTCTCTGACAAGGAATCGTAAACTAATGCGGAACATCTTCCACTCCTTTGAAACATAAATTACTTGCATTTACATTGTACACTTTTGTTTTGTGCCTCCTATGATGATGAATTAAAGTCTTATGCAACACTGATGTCCAACTAAAAGCCAGCACCTTTGGAGGAGCTTGTATCCTCCACAAAATGCGAAAATTTGATTTTGGCTTTGTTGACCAACTGTTCATCAGACTTCAACAGAAAATCACCTTTTGTATCTGGCTTCCATACTCGGCAGCCCTTTCTGTTTTCTAGAATATGAACCTTTTGAAGACGGGTCAAAAGTTCTTGAAGTCACTATACATCACCTGCAAGATTCCAATAGAAGACATTTATGTCGTTGTCTCAGTGAAAATTTAGCCATGAGAGGTGCCTGGCATTCAAGAAAAATATTCAAAAAAGATTGTCTGATATTTATCAGCATTTTTGTTACTTATGTGCTATGATGCCAAGATACGACATGGATATGGCATGGACATGCCATGGACACGGCATGGACACGGATTTTACACATAAAGGTGAAGTATCGGATATGATACGACACAATACGTTGCCCATTATGAAGTATCCGTGCATCATAGGTTCTGTGGGGTTTTAAGTGTTCTTGGAAGTTTTTTTTCGTAAATTATCCATTTCTATTATGATCTTTTTTTTTTCCAAAAAGGAAAAGAAAAAATGGTTTAGTTCCTTCAAAGCTGCACTAGCTTCTATGATCGATGCCTAGCAGTTGCAATTTTTATATTTGGCACCTGCTTCTGCTTCAAACAGTTGCATCTGGTGCTAATTCTGTAAGTTGTATGAGTTAAATGCCTCGAAATTTTATTTTCTTTGTCAGACACTTTGTGGTGAATTTGCTTTTCCTATTACAATTAATTTTTTTTTTGAAGAAATGGTGTAATTCCCTGAGTACTGAGTTTAATTTCAATGTTCTATGCTTGCATGGAAATAGAATGTTCCACAAGGCATAGGGTGTACGGTGTATTTAGTTGTTTGCTTATGCTTGTCTTGTTTATTGAAGGACTATCGGTATGCTTCTATCAGAACCCTCATAGTAAATTATCATGTATATCATCTGTAGGCTGCTGCAGCAAAAGGAGAGGCACCTCCTGGGCTTCCCCTAAAAGGAGCAGGTCAGGATTCATCTGATGCACAGCCAAAGGTGATTATAGCTGATGGCTTTGTGGTTCATGTTTTGCTCTCACCAATGGGTATAACTGAAATTCATTGTTCACCTATTCCAAATAGGTTAATAATGGTGGTCTTCGTAAGGCTACCGATGCCTTATCTGGTGAACTATGGGAGGTAAAGAAAGAGAGGATACAAAAGGCTTCAGTATATGGCAGATCTCCTGGTTGGGACTTGCGTTCTGTAAGTAAAAAATTACATAGATGTCAAACTGGTGTTATTGTTCTTATGGTTCTCAGCTTAAAGATGCGGTTTTTATGGAAAACGTGTTAACCATGCCTTCAATGGTGGAAAAATGAAATTTTGAAAAAAGACAGCAGACCACTTGGCCCTTTTTTGGGATGAAAATGACCCTATGTTGAGATGGCCTGACATAATCGCGATTATGTTGCGCGATCCTGACATAATCAGAAGTATGTCGCGCCATCACAACATGTCTTTCACGAAAGAAGAAAACCCAGCTTCTTTCCTGACCTTCTAACTTCTTCTCTCTACTTTTCTCTTATCTTTAGGAAGCTCCATCTCATATTCTTAATTTCTGAAAATTTTCATCTATTTTTCAGTAATTTTCTATGGGTCTTCCATAATCAGAATCTAGGTTTTTGGTTTTTTAAGGGTTGAATTATGATTTTTTGGTTGAATCATTTCATCTTTCAAAATCCCTCACAAAGACAAAAGTATCAGATCCTGATTACTGGAAACTTTCAACCTAGCCAGATTCATGGCTGGAAAATGACTGTCATCCATCCACCTCACTAGTAGCGGCATCCCTGTCCTCCTTCCTGGCAAAGTTGAATGCTCTCTCATCTCGTTTGTTGATCTTGAATCCAAAGAATACCCTACCCTCCATCCTTCAGATCCGGACTACTCATCCTCACCACACATTGCATCATCTGGATCGACACACACAATGACGATGGCATCTTCATCCCTCTAAACTTGGCAAAGAGAGACTAGAGGGGGGAAGAAGCTACTAGAAGGGTCTGTCTCTTTCTTTGCTGCTAACTGCTGAAGGACAGCTGAGTTTTGTGTGCGAGCTTTGAATGTAGGAAGAGGAGAGGAGAAGAGTGAGGCACAATATCTCTGTGCCATTGCTGATCAAATCCAATAAATGAGCGAGGGAATCCAAAGGGACACGACATCTTTGTGCCTTTGGTATGCAACACTCACCTACGTACTCCACCATTAACCAACCCCAACAAGCCTTCTCTTCTTTATACCTTCCTCTTCCATGCCTTGTGTATGTTGGTGGTGATCAGTTGAGCAGTGGTATGAGGACAGCAATCAATTTCCTGCATACATCGCTAGTTACAAGGTTTCGTAGGAGGAGACATGTCACAATCGTGCGACATACTCGTGATTGTATTGCAATCATGTAACATAATCATGATTATGTCAATCATGATGTAGCGGCATTTTTGTCCACACAAGGCCATCTGCTGTCATTTTTAAAATTTTCATATTTCTGCTGTTAAAGACGTGGTTAGTACATGTTTTTCCACAAAAAAATGCCCTAAGTGAAAGTTCTAATAATTGTTGGTGCTTGACTTAGTCATGAATATGAATCTTTCTGCTGTTAAAGACATGGTCAACACATTTTTCGACAAGTGAAAGTTCTAATAATTATGTGTGCGTGACATAATAGTGAATATGTCACGCGATTGCGACGTGGGGATTGACCCTCTGCTGTCATTTTTAAAATTTCATCTTTCTGCCATTAAGGACGTGTTTAACACATGTTTTTCTGTAAAGACCTCTATAGTTAAAAAAGTTCTAATGATAATGGGTATATTAGCTAACTCCATTTCCTCTCACATTCATGCATATACATGAGTTTAGTGTCAAACAATGTGGCCCTCAAGCTTAGTTACATTACTCTGGTATACTTCACAGTTCACGCACTTTACTTATTCCTACCTTTCTTTTTGTTGAGGCTGCAATTCCTTTGTTCCAGGAGATGTAAATGTGTTCCAAGTTTTCTTTTATTCAGGTGTTGCATTAGTTATCAATGTTTACTCTATTGCGTAAAGTATTCCATGGAAAACTCTTTCCATCGGTGGATCTCTCTAAATCTGCCTAAACGACCTATTTATTAATTTTCCTTCAAAAATTCTATTAAAGGTGAATCAAATACTTAAAAAGGGAAAGAGAATAATAGGTTATGGCATATGCAGCTTATGATTATCGGCATTGCATACCTTTCTATAACCTTTCTACTATGCTCTGTGCTATTATTTACTAGTGACGAAAATGTCCCTGGTACCTGAATACCTGAATAACCCAAAATGAAAAAAGAGGTAGACTTTTTTTTTTTAATTATTATTTTGGTCCAGGTTTGGGTTCATGGGTTTCATACTGAGGACTGGAATACCTGATGCCATGACCCTATATTATGTACTTACAAATGTACATTAAGTGTATCATACGATTGTGTGCATATTTGGGTCTCGGCATGGGTTTGGGTCCAGGCCTTTTTATCCAGGTCTGGACCAGTTTTGAGCCTTTAATCTAAAGTCAGGTGTGGCCGGTCGATATTAGTAATTCAGAGTTCAGGTCCATATACACTATGGACCCAACCCCTTTCATCCCATTGATTTACCTATTCAAAAAGATGCTTGTGCAATCCTTCAATATGCAGTATAATTGCAATGCTTGTATATGACTCTGGTAAGCTGTGTTCCACACTTTTCATCTGTGTGGCCGAACTTTATTTGGATTTCTCTCCCAGAATATTCAACTTTAGTTTTTCCATTAGTTAATCTCGTTGGTTTCACTTACTTACAGGTTATTGTGAAGAGTGGTGATGATTGCAGGCAGGAGCATCTTGCCGTGCAACTCATATCTCATTTCTATGGTGTGTTCCTCAAATTTCTAACTATTTCCCACTTTTTTTCTATGTAGTTAAGCAAATAGCTACAAGTTTACAAATTTTCTACCAATAAAGTTACTTAACACATTTGATGTGTGTGACGCCTAAGAGTCCCACATCAACTATAGAGAGTTAAGTGACTAGGATTATATGTAGAGCTTTGCACACTTACCTTGCATGAGGTCTTTTGGTGGGTTGGGGCCTATCAGAAACAAAATCATAAGGCCCATTGGCCAAAGCGGACAATATCATGTATGCGTTTAGGGTGGGGCATGACAAATGGTATCAGAGCTGACTCTCGACTAGTTCGAGTGTGGGTCCTTGTCGTAGTCTGGTGCAAGTGGGCGGGTTTCCATGTGAGTGGGTCAAGAGGGCTGGCAGGCTACAGCACAGGGACGTGCAGCCTTAAAGGGGGTGGATTGTGAAGTACTGGAGTCCCACATCTACTATAGAGAGGAAAGTGACTGGGATTATATGTAGAGCATTGCACCTTTACCTTGCATGAGGCCTTTTGGTGGGTTGAGGCCTACCATAAACAAAACCTGTGAGGCCCATGGGCCAAAGCAGACAATATCATACATGCGTGTGGAGTGGGGTGTGACATTTGATATAGTTTTTTTTCAATAAAATAAGTCATGCCATTTGAAAAGTTGTTTTAGGTTCCATATATATATATATTTTTTATAATTTTTTCCCCTGTAAAACTATTTCATTGACCTACATTAAGTATCGCAACAAATAGGGTGAAAGGGGAGTTCCCCTTAAATTCTTTCTGCCTGGGGGGTCGGAATACGTTCCAGCACAAGTAGTAGGACCACTGCCGTCTTGTAAACTTGAGCTCAAAGGGAAATCACCATACCAGCTAGACCGCTAGCCTCGTGGTGAACTACTTCGGTATTAGTGACTCATTTTCCAAGCTCAAGGTGTGTTCAGTGGTCATTCTATGAAGTAACAACTTGGCCATAGATGCCTGAAGGTTATTTTTTGGCATTAGGTATAAAACACCCGGGGATTTTATGAGAGAATTGGCTTTGTGTGAGGGAGGGCTTCTCCGTAAACATTGGGATGTCAATGGGCATCTGATTACACAATTACCTGGTAACCCGAAGGATCCAATGATCAGGTATCAGCTATGGACCCCTTTTTGGCCTGACTGATACTTGGGTCTAGGTCCAGTTCCACAATATGGGCCAAGTTAATGATCAGGCATGGGTCTAAATGGATACATATCAGCATCTTCAGCACCACAACCACCACAGCCCCATCCCATTGAATGGGCCTATATTCAGTTACCCAATTAGATGATGACATAACTTGTTAATGCATGCGCTCTCAAGAGTGTTTTGACTGTATATAATATATAACTTTAAAAAAAGAACCTAGCTACCACTTCGTTCTTCCTCTTCTCATTTCCCTATTCCTTCCTCTTCACCTTTCATCCTTAACAACTACATCTGCACCAATGCTCTCTCCATCAAGATGTTGGCTGCAATTGCCCTAGGCTCCTCCTCTCTCTCTGATGGCCATCATTCTGTTGTTCACTTCCTGTTGCTCTTATCATAACCACCTGGTGGCAATCTCCTCTTGCCTTCACCAACACCACTGGTGGCAGTCATTGGAGGAATTAGTAGCACTCTTTCTCAATTCAACAACTAACACACCCACCCACACACTCCCCACCTCCTCAAGCCCCAAACGCACTCTCTTTTTTCATAGCTTATATCTCTATTCCCATATAAACCCATATATGTCAGCGTTAAAGGCATTATTGTACTTTGTATTTTAAAAGCATATTAATAAAATGGGGTCATGGTTATCTATTGATATGAAATATTCACTTGCGCACAGTGCATCTGGACTTTTGTCACATGCAGCGTGTGAAATTCAGAGGTGGGTCTCACCTTTGGGATAGTCTGGATGCCCGATACACAGGTGCCGGGTGAATGTTTTCCATCTATTGATATATAACATGCGGCTTTTACTTTGTTAAATTTATCTTTCTTCTCCTTTTTTCCATCTTCTGTATTATTGAATTACATAAATCTACCCATATTTGTAGATGTAAAGACTTTCTACTTGGCGGGGCCACTACTGGGCCTTGTACAGCTGATGTCATCATGTATACAGTCAAGATATATGGTGTTGCAAGCACGCCCAACTCAGCATAATGTTGTTTGATTTTGCCCATGTGTGTACGCGAGGACTTCCCAGGGGGTCACCCACCTATCTTACTACTACTCCCACCCGAGTACGCTTAACTCTGGAGTTCTTATGGGATCCGGGGCCTCACGGCTTTAAAATGAGGCATGTTGAGTCAAGACAGGGTTTGACTTCTAAGCCTAGGGTCGGGACTTGGATATTTCTGATGTGGGACTTGTGGAGTCCCTTGTTTCCCGAGTATTCTTTGCTATAATGCACGAATACTTCAAAGTGGGTAACGTATCATGTCTGATACTTCACTTTTTATGTGTAAAACCCGTGTCCCTACCTCCCTACCATCTCCTTGTCGTATCTAGGCATCATAGGTTCTTTGGCGAGGCTGGGCACACCAGATTTTAACTGGATTCGCCACCTTGATCTGAGTCCGCCAGATCAAACACTCTCCTCCACCGGAAATAGAATCGTCCTCGGTGTGTGCGCACGAGGACTTCCCAGGCGGTCACCCACACCGGTATTGCTCCCGCCCCTATAACTCTGGAGTTCTTATGGGATCCAGGGCGGCACGGCTTTAAAATGTGTCATGTTGAGTTAAGACAGGGTTTGACTTATAAGCCCGGGGTCAGGACTTGGATATTTCCATTGTGGGACTTGTGGAATCCCTTGTATCCCCGGTGTTCTTTGGCGGATGATGGCCACACCGGATTTTAACTGGATCTGCCACCTTGTCCTAGGCTTACCGGATCTCACATATGGATGTGAAGAAAGGCTATAGATTCAAAAGCTTTACTCATAATTCAATTGAGGCTTTTGGGTTATTGGCTGGTTTTTTCTTGTTGCTTGTAGGTCCTCTCAATTTTGTTGAACAACTAGAAGTTCAGAAGTTATTTCAAGTTATTTGGGTAATTTTTGATGCTCTGTGTACCTGTATGGATGCTTAGACTGTGTGGAGTGGATCTTTATTTTTCTGGTTTTTTTTTCCCATTAATTTGAGTTCTGGGCTGCACTTGTTTCCCGTGGTTGTGATGCTATAAATTTGTGTTCATTTACTTGTTACTTGTCACTTGTCACTTGTCACTTGAGCCCACGTGGTTGTGTGATCATCAGATTGGTTATGGGATCCTTTATTTTTTTGGTGATTTTGTTGGTTGGATGGTGTGCGGCATTGATTTAAAGGCCACATGACCTGATTGATGTTTATTTGTACAGACTGGTTCTTATTTTGAGTCTCTATGACCTGTTTTGAATCACGTTGTTGTTCAGGTTGCTCCCTGATTCTTCCATTTGTCATGTGAACCATTTGAAAAAACTATGTGGTGTTACTGTTGCAAATTGTAGTTTCTGTTGGAAATTGTAACGTCTCTTCTCATTCCTAGTGAGCTGAAGCTTCCTGTTTTTGTGTTTCATTGCCAGATATATTCCAAGAAGCTGGTCTGCCACTTTGGTTGCGGCCATATGAAGTTTTAGTTACTTCTTCTTACACAGCCCTAATTGAAACAATTCCTGATACGGTATTCTGTCTTGCTACCGAAATGTTTTGTTTACTTTAAATATCATGTTTACAATCTTATGTCTTACTCCTCTGTAGGCTTCAATTCATGCAATCAAGAGTAGATTTCCCAATATCTCAAGCCTGCGTGACTTTTTCATTGCGAAGTATGAAGAAAATTCTCCGAACTTTAAGCTTGCCCAGGTAATTGATCATTACAGTAGACTTTACTGCGATAAGAATATATGATACATTCTTCATCTTGCCTAGCTATTGTCCCTGTTGCTTTCTTTGTAATTTGGCATTTCATTATCTACTTTCTTTGGTTTGTGAAATATATTGACGTCATACTGCAATGCACTGAGATGTATTGTTTATTTTAGTGCCAAATAATAGTTTATTATGGCCAGATACCTCAAAATAGTTGTAATTCTGCGTGTATACTAACAGCAACGAGGGGGTGATGTAGTTGTTGCATCAGCATTCAGCAACGATCTGTGATCACTTTAACAGTTGAGAATTCTGTACCAATGCCATAGTTTGATTTATCTGGACCTCAGTTTAGAAGGATGTCCTTTCAAAGCTGTTCTGTTTTTCCTTTGATCATGATGCATCACTTTGTTGATAGAAAGCCATGCATTAAAAGTTTAAAACTCATAACATGGAGCTGTTGACTCCTCAAATAAAGAAAAGGTTGATGCTACACAACATTCTCATACAAAACTATAACTTTTTTTTTTTTTTGAATGGTATACAAAACTGTAACTTAATCGATTACTTGGACCCGTATTACCAAGTAACTGTGTAATATTCAGAGTTTTCCTCCCCCAACTTGAAAAATATAAAGTCTTGATTTAATTAATTGAACTTGTGTGATGAAAAAAAACACTGCATGTATTAAACACTAAGAGATTCAAAGTCCTGAAAAGGTTTACTGGATGGTCTCTTCAACTCTGACCTGGGGCCAAAAGAAGTCTTGAAAAACTGTGTCAATTCTTTAAGGATGCATGCCTGCACTCATCCCTACTGAAAATTTTGAAGACATGTATGTCTGAAAGGAGGAGCCCAGGGGCTTACACTAATAATAACATGCAGATCAATACTAGTATACAGTCCTCTGGATTACATTAAAAAAACCATTGGAATAATAAACTTTTGCTTCCTTCTCCTGCTTTGAAAAACCCTAGAGGCAGAATCTGTATGCAAAGATGAAGCGAAGGAAGAGAGAAGAGATAGAGATGGGCCAGGAATGATTGAGGGATTTCCATCTAAGATCTGACGTATGTCTGCAAGAGAAAGCCTCAAGACTTAGAGTAGCTCAAGACCCGCATGGGCCACCATTGAAAAGGAGGGTTTATTATTATTATTATTATTATTATTATTATTTATTTATTGGGGGGGGGGGGGGGGGGGGGGGGGGGGGGATGCTCACGGCAGCCCAATTTGATGGTTTTGTGCCATAGAGAATTCTTCGTTCATTCTCAGAATGATGCCAAATAGGCCGCGATGATCGACGACTAGACAAAGCATTGGTGTTTGATTTGTCTTGGATGAAGGCATCAATGGATTATTCTTCTTTGTCCGATGATCTTCTGCTACGATGATCTTGAAGGTTGCAATCGTAACCAAGACAAATGAATGTGGAAACTCCGATTCCATCCCAGGTTTTGGATGATACTCTTCAGAGGCATGATTTGGGACTGCTTCTAGTTCTCTTTCCTTTAGGGCCCGTTCGGACATTTACTATTAAAGTAAAAGTAATGTAAAGCCTCCATTTTTCAGACAAGGGGTCATATCAAAAGTGCACATCTTCAAAATTTCCTCCTTTTTTTTAAAAAAAAAAAAGGTAAAAAAGCAACCTCCTTTCTCCACTAAATGACAAAAAACATCCACCTTTTACACAAAAACTCAAGATTACCTACCAATCCACTAAAGACAAAATACCATCATAACCCCCTTATATTTTATTCTCTCTTGATTTAATTCTTTACTTTTATTTTACGGAAAAATTATCAAACAGGCCCTTAGGCTGAACGAATGTGAAAAGGGATCGATCTGTTCGTGTTGGGATCCCATTGAATGAGCTCGAGAATCCACTTCTTGTTACTTTCTTCGTCATTGTCCAATGCAATGGATGGGTTGATAGCGATGGATGACGACGAAGATAGGGCTCGGGGGTGAGCTTCTAACAGAGTCAGGTTTTTCTCCCATACAAACAGCATGCTACGATATCTTCCCTTGTTGAATAGCATTATCACAAAAAAGCCTATTTGAAAGTTGAAACTACAACTTTTCAACGAAACTGAATGTTAGCAATTGTTTGCTTAGGAAACTCTTCGACAGAATGACTGAAAGATTGAAGAAAGGGAAAAGGAAAAAAAAAAAAAAGAAATAACCTAAACCTGACCCTAACCCTAAGCTTTGATGCCAAGTTGAGATTTTAGGGCTACATCTTGATACAATTCTTTGATCTATATTATTGAGAATAGTCTAAAGCTATTTATAGATTTCAATCTTTGAAGTCTGCTCATACTAGGAAAATATTCTTAGATTACAATCTTAGAAGTCCACTCAAACTTGGAAACTTAATCCTAATCCCAAAACTCTAGCTTGAAATAATTCAATTTTTATTTAACCATAGTTTAGGAAACTAACTCTCATAATTACAAATAAATCCATTGACCCATAATTACAAATGAGCTCAATGGTTTCAAAACATTGATTAAGAGCACACTGATTGCACCAAGCACCTATGATCTACCCACCCCCACACTCACTACCAAACACCACCCACTCTGTATGCAATGAATTTGTGTTGACCCTAATTTGACACATTCAATTAATTATTGTCACTTCCGGGTTGAGAATATATGTGTGAATATAATTTTAAAATGGTTAAGCATTGATGGCCATAGATCAAGTCGTTAGGATGATTTGATATGGGATTGTATGCCTATACCCACAATTAGATTGGATTGAGATCTTTCAGTCCACCCCCCCTTCCCCCCCCTGCTCTCCACAATAGTCATGCAACCAGATTTGCACCTGATAACTCTATATATCTATGTTCAGAGGGTAAATAACTTTTTAATGTAAGGGAACCTTTTAAAAAATTTGTGCATGTTCCACCATGGTTGGAAAACTCTCCGAGTTGACCCTTGACTCCCCCGAGTCATCTCATTTTGACGAAGGACCGAGTCAAATACAGGGGAGACTCGGCCGAGTCAACTCATTTTAATAAGTTGTTTGCATTCTAACTGATTTAATAGGTAGATTTGATTTTAAACAATTAAAGTTTTTTTTAAATAGTTATGCACAAGGTTTGAAGTCAACAATTTAAAAATGATGCATGAAATGTAATTTGAAACTTATATTTGATCTTTTACGTTCGATATTTGGACTAAAATATTATGTAATATGCAATATTTTTTCTTTTATTTTCCTTATTGTAGTACTTTTCTTTCATATAAAAATTTATTAATTTGAATTGATTATCATGGATGCATGTAAATAAATGTATATGTATATTTTATGAGCAATGGGATTCATTTTTAAATATTTTTGAAATTATTTTTAAAAAAACTTGACTCTCCCGGGTCTCCGCGTTGACTCTATCCGAGTCAATTTTTTTTTTTTTGCATTGAACGAGTAGAGTCTGAGTCACGAGTTTTCCAACCTTGTGTTCCACTATATGCCTATGTGCGGTTTTTAATGTGTTCACATTCAAAAGTCAATAACCACTATCCAAGGCCTACCTATAATCAAATCAAAGTTCCAAACCCTCATTCTCACCTAAGTCCTTGTTTCTTCAACGACACCCCGCCCCCGCCCCCCCAAAAAAGATCATTCATTCAACTGTTAATCACAGTTGGAGCTTAGAACAAAAAATCCATTGTATCTAAGGGCTGAAAATTGTTAAATTAATATGCTTTTAAGTTGATTGGTTAGGATTCTCTGATGTAGACTAACTTTGGCATGCCCCTAATTAGACCAAGACCTTCCCATCTCTCCCCTAACCCATTGTTTGCATGCATCCAGGTTGGCCGCATGAAGGGATTCTGAAAATCAAATATGAGAAGACAGACGAAGTATATGTATACACTTCTGTTTCTATGTGCTCGTGTCCAATTTTACCTTTCCATATGGTGTGCATGTGCAGTTTAACTCATGGTTTTTCCGTTAGAACTTTTCTAGGAGCCACTTCTCATGAGTGCTGAGGGTGGATTGGTTTTTCTAATTGTTGTTAACACTTTATTTGAGGGCCTCAAATTTGACAACCTTTAACCTTTAGATAAATTTAAATTTCAAATGAAAATCTTACGTTGACTTTCACTTTGATTACAACCAGACTTGGGGTTGCCACCTGTTACATTATTTGCAGCAAATGTGGATGCACAAAAGGAGGTTTATTTGCGACTTGTCTGCAAAGAGAACATCCTAAAGAGAACCACTTTACTGGCATTTTGCATTTAAGCATATTCTCTATCAGCTAAAATATTATTTGTTCCTATTGAATTTGTTTTTGACCATTCACATCTTGTGAAGTTACTCTAGAAATGGCCATGTTATGCAACTTTTTTTTTGTTTGGTTCCATCTGAAAACTTTTGTGGATTCAGGAATCCACTTTTATTTTCATATTGAAATATATTTTGTATTGTGCTAATTTCGATGAACCTTATATGTTTCCTCAGAGAAATTTTGTTGAGAGTATGGCTGGATATTCAATATTATGTTACCTTTTACAGGTGCAGTCCTTTCCCCCTCCCTCAATTGTTTATGATGTTGTGTTGCCTATCTATTTTAGGCCTCTAAATGTTCTGTCCATTTTTCTCATATGCTCCTTTTTTTTAAAGGCACATGCTCACTTGATGGTACATTTTTTAAGAAACTCATGTTGTATCCTTTTAATCTTGCATGGAGGTGTTTCCAGTATTTTGGTACTGCTCACATGCTTCACAAGAAAGCCAGTTGGCACCATAAAGATGTGTACTAATTGGTTTTTTTTTTTATTCAATCGCAAGTTCTTCTATAATATCCATCAATGTTTGGTTTCCAAAGATGTTGGAGACAATGAAATTTCTGTCAGAATTGTAACAACCATACTGATGTGTTGCTTACTTCACATGGTTACTTTTAATTCATTGAAATTGAAGGGAAAGGAAAGAAGAAAGAGAACAGGAGAATGATGTGTCTGGTCGTCGCTAGGGTTGGGTCACCAGATCAGTATTTAAATATAATTAAAATTCTGAACTTTTACAAAGAGGCCCCTGTAGTTTCCTGAAATTCCAAAGCAGTCTCTACATGATTTATAATGCCCCCACCCCAGGTGGCTCTTCTTCTTCAAGCTGGTGCATAAATATCTATTATGCTCAGCTTGGAAAAGACATCAGATAACTGCCTCCTTGTCTCAACTTTTGTACAAAAATCTGCCACCTAATCTTTAGTCTAAGCATATTCTAGTTGTATTTCCTTTATTACTTGAAAATCAACTTCAATTTGTGTGATCTACTCATGATGCATTGGATTTGAAACAATTATGAATAGCAGCCATTTTATTTCAGTGTATGATCATAGGACTACTTTCTGCAAATCCCAGCTCTCTGAGTAGAAATTTTAGCCATAATAGCTCTCATGTTCCATGAGCGATAACATGATACTCTGCCACCAAGCAACAAAGTTGTTTCTTACTCTTCAATGATACAGTTACCAATCAACCAAGGTACAACAACGCATACTTGTTTCTATCATTGACACTACTTGGATAGCTATTTCTACTTGGTAAAATGACAAGGCTCAAACTGTAAATTATTTACATCACCATCCATGTTAAGAAAGGAAAAAAGTGATCTAAGACTCTGAAACGACAAATGTGCAAGGAGATGATGTCACTACAAAATGTCCTCATTGGTAAAACATTGAAGTGAAAATGAACTCTTCTTTGGAGAAACCAATAGGTAGAGACCATTATTTTCATTGCCACCACCAATATCTTTCCCATATTCAGATTGTGAAAGATAGTGAAAGTGGAAAAAAAAGCATAATGCTACAATTATGAGATTTCTCAAACCGCTAAAAGAAACAAGATTATGTGGAAATTGAGGAACATCAAACATGAAGAATGAAAAGGACAAAGGGAAAGGAAGGTGTGATGTTAATGAAGCCTTTACCCTCAATGTGGGTAGAAGTGCCACTGAAAAGTTAAAAATACAAACATTCTTATGTGATGAAAACTTTAGAGGTTCTCGGGCCGCACAAGCCTGGATCCGAACCTGGCACAACCTGCTTTGGGCCTAAGGTTTTTGTAGTCAAGTCAGGCCTGGATCTAAATTTGGGCTTTGTTCAATATTAGGCTAAACTTAGATTAAATGATAGAAAGTGTGAAGCCCAGGCTTGCTGACAAGATGTACTATACAAGATTGTAGATTAATTAAATTCACTTAGCATCCAAGACTATTCACATTCTAAGATTGTTAGTCAATTAAATTCCCTATCCATTCAAGACCATAGCTACCTGATTCGCAATTCATATTATTCGCATTTGAGTTCGTAGTTCGCAATTCGAAGCTTACCTCAATTCGCAAATTTGATGGAGTAGGCTTACTTAATTCGTTTGATTCGCAAATCAAGCTCGATATACTAATTCGATATAATTTGAAAAAAGTTTACTAGAGATCCCTCTTCATTTTTCATCGAAATGCCTCTTTTTTTAGATTACATAACTTACTGCTTAAGTTTTTGTTTAATCGGAGTAAACCCATCATTAGATTTATCATTATTGTTTATATGACTAAACTACACGAGAATAAATGGGTGAAATTATATGTTTTACATTTTAATTATTTTAATGGTGGCACAAACTCTATTTTTATGTTTTTTCGGAGTTTGGCTGCCAGTAATTCACTTGTGAAAGACTTATTTTTACTGGTTTAGATTTTTATAAATGGGCCATAATTCTGAATTGACAAAGATAATCATATCTATTTCATAATTCAATGAAGTAGCACAAAATAAAGTATTTGGCTTCCATGAGATTTTAAGGATTAATCTTTTGGTGGACCCTCCCATAAAAGAGGAAGACACTCATTTTAAGGGGTTTAGATTTCTTTATGATAGGCCACACTAGCCTACTGAATTGTAGAGAACCTCTATTAGTGACTCTAAGAGAGAGATAGGTAAAAGGAAAGTACAGTCCATTAAATTACCATCCAACTGTCAACTCTAGTCAAATCAAAGAGAGAAGGGAAAGGAAACATGGAACAGTGCATTAAATTAGCATCCCATTGTCCCACTGAAAAAAAGGAAATAACCAATGGAAAAAGAGCAAGCGTGCAGTGGGCAATACTCTCTCAAGCTTTTCATCTTCATCTCTATAGACTTCTTCCTTTCATGAATTACTTTTCATTGTCTTCTCCACCGAACTGATGCGAACTAAGGATTTTCAAAAACCTTGAATCAACTGAATCGAATAGCAGATTATTGGACACGAACAGTGCGAAACTTGGGAGCACACCAAGCGAATTAGGTAACTATGTCCAAAGACCATTTGCCTTCCTAGATTGGAGTTTTAAGTAAATTCAATTACCATGCAAACAAGTTGATTTCCCAGACCTATGGATTAATCTAAATTCAATTATCATTCAAGAAGGTTTGATTTCCTAGACTTTTGGTTAACTACTAGGTCTTTTTCATTAATGGAAGACTGTAAAAAATGAAGTGACGGTTTGGCTTCTTAGACTTTTGGTTAATTTTTCATTTCTTTCCTTTTATGGAATACAATAGAAAACAAAGAGACAGTTTGACTTCTTAGACTTTTGGTTGATTACTCTTTTCCATTAATGGGATATTGTGGAACCAAAGAGTTGCCTTTACTAAGATAAAAAAAGGGAAAAAGTGAAATAGATACTTGCTAGAAAGCATCTGTTTACAGTCGGGCTTCAATCAGGCTTAGGCCCGATTGACCAATTTTGTGGGCTTGGGGATGACTTGTTTGAAGCGGGCTGGGCTCAGGCCAGGAACTTACAGCCCATGTCGGGCTTGGGCCAGATATCTTTTTGTATTCTTAAAGTTAGGTCTTTAAAAAAAAAAAGTCAAGTCGGGCCTATATATGCTTCAGCCTGGCCTGATCATCCTATGAACACCCCTAGAAGGCTAATATGGTAAAACCGAGATCTCATACTTGTCATGCTTTTTTTTTTTTTCACATGACTAATTAATCTAAGAGGAACAGGAAAGTGGCAGAAACCAAGTTTGCTATACAGCCAGTAGAAGAAGCATATGATGGTACAGCGGAGATGCTCCCTCCAATATCCGAAGCCTCTGGAGGAGAATTGAAACTTCATCACATACACTACGCTCCTCTTTACTAGTTTCCATAGCACCACATGGACCCCACGAGGACTACCAAATTATATGATTCTATTAGACATTGTTTTTTAGCAGGGGGATTCCTACTTTTTTTTTCCTTCCTTCAGTGGTCCAATGTATTAACAGAGATTTCTTGAAAAGAAATGGAACTTGACAACATAAAAGGAATGAAGAAGAATTAAATTCAGAGCTAATCCCTTTGGGAGGCCGCCTCATTATATAACTCTGCTATCACTATCTTTGGAATGTTTACATCAAGGGAATCCCCTTTAATTGAGGTGATTACAATCAAAATTCATGATTTGAGATAATTAAAATAATCTACAGATACTAAGAGTGTCTGTGATAAGCATATCATACAATAATCTAATCTTCATGTGGTCCATGTGGGCCCATCTGGATTTCTCTAAGCGAAGTAGAATTCCCAAAGAGAATTCTAGATCACCTGATCGTTATGAATTTCATAATGTACCATTGCTTGCTGCCGTAACATCTGTTTCTATCATGGTTTAAAAAATCGGCTGAGTCCGAGTCGACTCGGACTCAGCACATACTGAGTCGGGTTGCATGGGACTAGGACTCGAATCATGCAACTCGGTCGAGTCCTAATGCGACTCTGCCATCCAACTGAAGTTGGGACTTGGCAAGTCGACTCGGACTCGGCCATGAACAAGTCAGGTCCCGAGTCTGGTTTTTTAAACCTTGGTTTCTATCTCTAACTCCCATCACAAGCTGTGACACAAAGATGTTAGCAACAGGCAATGAAGGAAGAGCTTGATGCACTTGAAACAAACCATAATTGGGATGTTGTTCATTGTCCTGATGGCACTAAACCCATTGGATGTAAATAGCTTTACTCAGTGAAACTCAAATTAGTGGTTCTTTAGATCGCTATAAAACTCACTTAGTTGCCTTGGGTAAGGGAGACCTTTGCTCCAGTAGCAAAGATGACAAACGTGTCTATCATGAGCACATAATACAATAGCCTCCATGTGGGCTCATGTCGGCCCAACAACCAAAATCGCTGTAATATGCATGGGTTTATTTTCTATTGGTACCCAATAAAAGACTTTGGCTTGGTAAATGGAAACACAAAGAATCCTGCATGCCCTGGAAAGGGAGGATGGGGAATTTTAGAGTCAGAGGAGGTTAAAGAACCTTTGCTGTTTTGTAAAGATTTTCAAGGTCAGAATGGAACCAAGATATAGCTTCTTATTTAGGAGCCTCTTTTTCTCATGTTTGGCTGAAGTGAATGACATGGTGGATGATTTTGCAAGGGAAGGAGTTCTTTGGTTTAATCTTTCTTTTGATGTTTAGTTTCTTTCATTGGTTTGTGTTTTAGTTTTTTCATCTGTTTGTATGTTTGCTCTCCTTTTCATTTTCCTCTCTTGTATAAAGTTTTACTGTTATATACATACATTTATACATATATATACATACATACATATATGTATGTATGTGTGTGTGTGTGTGTGTGTATATATATATAGGGAAGTACTCCTGTGAGAGTATCTCTCACCTTATTATGAGAGATAGGGTTGGAGGCCCTCATGTTTAAGTTGTTGGCATTGGATATGGATGTGAGGGCCCCCACCTTATCTCTCATAGTAAGGTGAGAGATATCTCTCACCTTATATGAGAGATATGGGTGGGGCCCTCACATTTAAGTTGTTGGTATTGGATATGGATGTGATATCTCTCATAGGAGCACCCCCCATATACACATACATACATGTATGTATGTATGTACATACTAAAGGATTTGGTTCCATCATATATATATATATATATATAGGGAAACATTCATATGCATCTATCCCTCACCATTTTTGGTGAGGGACACCCCTTTTGGGGGTGTTTCAAGTACAAGAGGGAGGTACAAAGTACCCCTCTTGTACTTCTCTTGTACTTGAAATACCCCCAAAATGGGTGTCCCTCACTGAAAATGGTGAGGGATAGATGCACATGAAGACCCCCCATATATATATATATATATATATATATATATATATGGGGGATCTTCAAGTGCATCCTTCCCTCACCACTTTTTGGTGAGGGACACCCCTTTTGGGTAATATTCAAGTACAAAGTGTACTTTTATACTTTGCTTTTTCCCCAAAAGGGGTGTCCCTCACCAAAAATGGTGAGGGATAGATGCATATGAAGACCCCTATATATATATATATATATATATATAGGAAGGTGCTCTTATGAGAGATACTCTCACCTTACTATGAGAGATAAGGTGGGGGCCCTCACATCCATATCCAATGTCAACAACTTAAATGTGAGGGCCCCCACCTTTATCTCTCATAGTAAGGTAAGAGCATCTCTCACAAGAGCACCTCCCATATATACATATGTGTGTCTATATATATATATATATATATATATATATATAATGGAACCAAATCCTTTAGTCTCTGAAGTCTGAGGTTCAGAGGTGCAGCTATTAATGGAATCAAGAAGGGTATTTTGGTCTGCAGGGTAAATAGATAACTTTTGGTGCTTTGCAAATTGGAGGAGTGCATTGCTATATTGTTTTTGGCCCCATGGGAGATGCTCCAGGATTTGGGCATTGAAAATTGAGGCAAATGCCGCAAATCTGTGCCCTTTATTTCATCTAGGAACCACTTAAGCTGATATGTAATCTTTGGAGGTTATATAGAAGTGTCACTAGTTCCAATTTGATCCACATATAAAATGAGTGATGCTGTTTTTATTCTCAATGAGAATTGCGGTTCTGGATTTCTTTTCTCAGTCTATTTATGATTATTCAGGTGAAGGATCGTCACAATGGAAACCTCTTGATGGATGAAGAAGGTCATATTATTCATATTGATTTTGGTTTTATGCTTTCTAATTCACCTGGAGGTGTGAATTTTGAAAGTGCGCCATTTAAGTTGACTCGTGAACTTCTGGAGGTCAGACACAATATTTCATTGTTTGGTGTTATAGTAATGAATGTTGTTTCCCTTGCACGGAATTGATCTTTTCAAATTTTGCCCCCTTGCCAGGTCATGGATTCTGATGCAGAGGGAATACCTAGCGAGTTTTTTGACTATTTCAAAGTATTTTACCATCCCATGATATTGTCTCAGAATTTTTTTGCCATGGCCTTATCTGATGCTTATTTAAATGTATCTTTTGCCTTTTATTTGATGTCTTCAGGTCTTATGCATACAAGGTTTTCTAACCTGCCGTAAGCATGCAGAGCGCATCATTCTTCTGGTTGAAATGCTGCAGGTGAGATGAGTGCTTGCATTTTGAATACTCAAATATTACAGTTCACACCAGATCACCCCCTGATCCATGAAATTACTTTCCTCTCTTTTTGTTTTTAATGACACTTTAATACTGTTTACCATATGGATAACCTCTTAGACGTAGTGTTGTGGAGAGCACTGCTAAGTTTTTTTGGATGACCAAAGTGGTGATTATTGTGAAATTCAATGCTCATTTCTGACTATTATTTCAAAAGATATATAGGCAGACAATGGCTACATACCATTTTCCCTAATTAAATAAAGCTCCATTCTACTCCCTAACCTATGTTCTTTTCAACTTTTGTCTCATCAATGTTTTCCAAACAAATCATGTTTCTTCTTGGCTTTACGCTTTAAATCATGAATCCAAACTTTTTTCCTAAATCACTCTTCACACTGGTGGTTATATTAGTTTCTTATTCCATGTCTAGTTTCTTTGTGTCAGTTTCATGTATGTTGCTCCTATGGGCCTATTTGTTTGCGTAGAATACATTGGAATTCATACCATAAGTGGTAAAAAATGAAGATCCAAGGTGAATATACAAAAAATGGCCATCAAATAACCTCTCCTTTAAACGAAAAGCGAATCGAGCTCATTTGACCACGTATTCCTATGTATTCAATTCCTGTGTATTCCAAATCCAAACAAACAGGCCTTATGGGTTCCTTGGTGCAGTGGTGCTTCATGTTTCTGTTTAAGCTTTTTCGTATGCTCAATTTTTCATGCTAAATAGCATGCAATTTTTTTGAGGTAATGATTAGAACTTTTTTTTATTACCAATTACGTGAATTGCACAACGTGAAGCCTAACAACTCACCAACATTCACCGGAGTTGGGGGGGTTAAACTGGTCGGTCGGGTTGACCAGAGGTGTTTATGGGATGAACCCCAACCCATGTCCAACCTGCTTTAAAATGTGTTGCATTTGCATAAGCCCAACCTGGCGAACCGCAATCCAACCTGACCCTCATAAGTCATAACCATGTATTATAAAATATTATGACTACCAAAATGTTAAACCCCCAAACCGTTCAAGTGGATTTGGAAATGCAGGTCAACCCTAACCTGGTCCATTTATGTGGGTTATGTGGGGGCTTATACGGGCCAACCCTAACCTGACCCATTCAAATGTGGGTCAGATGTTATGCAGGTTATATGGGTCGACCCTCACCCCACCCGTTTCAATGCAGGTCAGATACAGGTTGGGTCAGCAGGCAAGTCAGACGCCAGTGCTACCTTGGTCTGCCTGAACCTGTAATGCAGTAGACCCATAAGGAAAATGATGAAAAAATGACAATTATTGAAATTGCAAAGATATTTACAGGAAAGGAGAAATGATGACAAGGGATCAAAAAGTTACAAATGATCTGTGGAGTAGTGTTTCTAACCAAATTTGATGGCATAATTAACCTCAGCCACCATTTTTTGAGTGCTGGAAAAACAACAACAAAAAAAAAATCTGATTTCTTTTCAAATTTCTGACAGAATGGCAAGGTGGAGCATTTTCCATAAATTTTTATTCCAAGCCTATGGACCTACTCACCAAGTGCTACTCGAGTCAGCTAAACAAAGACATACGCATTACCCAAGTCAATATGAAAAAAATGAAAAAATAAAAGAAGAAAGAAATATCATTTTTTCCTGATCGGTAACTTGATTCGAACCCACAACCTCACGGTTACAATAGTGAGCACCTTCCAACATCATAAAGCCCATTTCATTGAGGCCACATTGAGATGGAATAAATGATCTACTGCCTCATATAGCCAAAAAAAAGGGTAATTCAGGAAAGAGTGATCTGTTCCAGAGATGGTGCACCTTTTCTGATGAACATTCAACATGAATAACAGAAGCATATTTGAAGAATCACAGTCACGCCTTCAGGATGTAAGAGATATTGAACCACAATGTCTAATAGTGTCTTAGGAACAGTATTGCTGAATCTAAGTTGTTTAGAATTTGCAGTCTATAACCACAATGCCTCCCACTTATATTTTGTTGAACTTAGGACTCCGGTTTCCCATGTTTCAAAGGTGGGCCACGCACTATCCAGAATTTGAGGAAACGCTTCCATCTAAGCCTGACAGAAGAGGTCTGCTGTCATTGTTATCTCTCTCTTTTTTTTTTATTCTTTATTTTTCATAGAAATTTCCTTGTTTGATGTCTTTGGTTAGGTATTCAGTAGTAGTATCTGATGGATTTGATGTCATGCAGCAATGTGTGTCCTTGGTGCTTTCCTTGATAAGCAGCAGCTTAGATGCATGGCGAACACGGCAGTATGACTACTACCAGAGGATTCTCAATGGGATCTTGTGAGATGTCAGCTTTTTTTATGTTTGGCCTCGGAGTTCTCCACCGCTCTAATCTTCTTCACACCAGCCAGTTCGAAAAAAATATTCAGATCATGGACAGGCAACATTGCCAGACATGAGTGCGTTGTTTACTGTTTGCTGGTCTGCTTGCTAAGTTGTGGTTGAAGTTTGCAGGGACAGCAATAACAACCACCGTTTTTTTGTGGTCTAGTTTTTGTGAGGTTGAGAAAAAGGGCTCGTCATGTTTGCAAGCAAGCCATATCACTGTTTCTTATTCTTTGAAATTAGAAATTTAAGTGGCTTTGGTGGCCTATTGTGGATAACCGTGTCTTGCATCCAGAACATGTTGGAAAGAGGTTGATCCTACTTGATATGCAGACTGTGCAAAGTGTTTCAAATGCAATTCAGACCATAGAATGATGTCCATTGGGCTGATTAAACACATACGTCGAAGTGCATCAGAAGCGACAGGAATTTTGCTGCTTGTAGCACTTCTAGTTGAAGGACAGAAAAAGAAAAAGGAACATTCAACATTGTGGCATTTTTTTTTTCCTTTTTACATTTGTACATCTTGCTTGATTCTTGTATGTGGAAATAACCACATTTCAGAATGGTTCCGCCATATCTTCTGGTTTGTTCTCATTGGTGGCGATTTTTGTTGGCATGATTCCCCTATAAATGTGCAGTTTCAGCAAAAAAGAAGTGTATAGTACTTAATGATCATTTTAATTGGTTTTTTCTTGTGTTACATTGTTGGTTGTACCGAGCAATTGCAAAATTCTTTTTGATTCAGTGTGAAGAATGTCTCTTTATTAGTTATTATTGTGTGCTTGGAGCAATTTGGCGATATCTTCTTGTATTGACGACTCTTTTTTGGCAAAATGAGAAAATAATTGCTTTTTCCTGGTTGTGTGAAACAGTAAATTATCAGTCAAATTATTATCATCTTAGTCTTATCTCAGTGATATGTGGTTGCTTAAAGAAAATATGTGGACCCACAAAATACAAGATGAGGGTAACATAATACAATATTTAAATAGGCATACCAAGTCACAGGCTTTTGCCCTCTTACATGGAAATGCGTCCAGCCGTGAGAGTCTAGGCATGTAGATATGGGTGGGCTGGGTAAGCCCGGCACTAAAAATCCGTGCTTGGGGCTGGCATTGCCCGGCATTACAGTCCCCCTCTTGGCCGTGCTGGGCCAGGGTTGCAAGGCACGATACAGAGAGCCCCCCCCCCCCCCCCCCCCCGCCCCCCGAGCCGCCCCCCCCCCCCCAAAAACTATTATAAAACGGTCATATGAGCGTGTCATTTTATCACTTCAGAACTTTATAAATAGCCCTTATTTCTCTCGACTTGTAATTTATTTTTTAGAATGTATCATGAGTTTTCGAACTTGTAATTTATTTTTTAGAATGTATCATAGGTTTCTTAAGTTGTATTTTTTTTTTCATTTATTAGAAAGTTTAAATTTCATTATATATTGATCTAAGTTCAAACTTGTAATTTTTTTGAACTTTTGTAACTTAAATTTCAAGGAAATATAATCTATTTGATGTATGTTTTCGAACAAAAAGTCTAAATGGACAAACTTTTTGGCATGAATTTGTGACAAACTCCCATGTGGCACAATCTTAGAGGTGCAACTTTTGAGAGAGGGGGAAAAAGCACCTCTAGGATTGTGCCACATGGGAGTTTGTCACAAATTCATGCCAAAAAGTTTGTCCATGTAGAAACATCGTTAGTGTTATTCTACTTACTTAGTTCTCTTAATTTGTTTATTTTAATGAAATTGGTCCAATTTTGTGACTTTGTGCTTGTCCAAATTTTTTAAAAAATTAAAAAAAAAAAAAAAAGGGAGGGGAAGCTATAGGTCGCCCACGGGCCGCACTTCCAGGCCCGACTGGGGCACAGCCCAGCACGACACAACCAGGGCCATGCTAGGTTGACCCCTAAAGCATTGGGTACGGCCCGTATAATTTTCATGGGCTGTGCCAGCCAGGCTCGAGCACGACTGGGCCCGGTCATGAGCGGGGCACGATTTACATGCCTACGTCATATTAGGTATGTCAATTTGGCCCTGAAACAAGGGGGCCCAGCCCAACACTCAAAAGGTTCTTAAAATGAGGGCTTTTGTTTCTGACGAAAAGTCCTATAGCCGAGCTTGGACAATTTTTTACAAGCCTTGAGATTTGAGGGCCGGGCTTGGACAGTACTAGCCCAGGCCGGCCCGGCCCTAGCCCTCTTACTTTTATTTATTTTATATAATATATATAAATATAAATGTACACTAAAATGCCTTTATCATAGTCACTTAATAGTAATAAGGGGATATGAATGCAATTTCATACTCACCTACCAAGCATAAAATGTAATAAAAATGCAATAAATATATACATATTTAAGTTTTGTATTGTACTTAATACAGAATCAATAAGTGTTGCATGGTTGCTTCTAATCCATTTCTTTTAGTTTTACTAGCAACACCCCGTGCTATGCACGGACCACAGGACCAGTAAATTTACATACTAACTTTTAATTTTTTTTATTTAATAATTCATTTAGTTAATGGGTTCAGTCATTTCTTTGTTGTTAATTTGTTTTTAATGTTTTTTTTCCAGATGTTTTATTATTTACATGAGGTATAAATGGAGCTTGCTGAAGCTCGGGCAGGTGTAAAAAAAAATTAAATGAAAGACACATTAAAAATAAAACAACATAGTAAATGAGAGTAAATGTAATTTTAATAACACGAACTTCAGTGGTCTACAAGAGCTTTGAAGATGCATACTCATGGTCAGCTTAAGGGACAAATTAATCTGTGGCCAACTCATTTCTAAAATTAAATAAGAAACTTGGGAATTTTAGAATGATTGTCCAATCCAAGCCCATATTTTTATTGGTTTTTATGTGTTTTTATGAGTTTTTATTAAATAATTTTTATAATTTTTAGGATTTTTTATTAAAAAATTTTTATGAGTTTTTATTAAATGATATTTATGATTTTTTATTAAATATTGGACAGTCTGGCCCGGCCTTTGAGTTGTTATGAGTATTCTTAAATTAGGTAGATCAAATATGTCCAATCCAAGCCCAAATTTTTGATGAATTTTTTCAGATATTTTTATGAGTTTGTACAGATATTTTTAAATAAGCAGACTAACATATATTATTTTTATAAAATAATTTTTTTTAGTAAAACGTTCAATCATTTCTTTGTCGTTAATTTGATTTTTATGACTTTTTCCATATGTTTTAGGGAAAATATTTTTATCTACCAAATATTTTTTCTAAATTTTTCCATATATATATATTTTTTCCATTTATTAACAATTGTTCCAGATATTTTAATTATTTTTTCAAGGAGTCTAGCAACACTATGCACGGATATACTGATAGAATAGCTTATTAGCTATATGGGTTGGCCTCTCCATGTGAGGAATTGTAGAGTTTTGAGTACTGCTTCTTATTTAGGCCTTTTATATTATTTTTATAAACCCTTGTTAGTTCAAAAGGGAGTGTACTTTTTTCAATTTTTTTTTTTTTTTTTTTTTTTTTTGCAATGGTAAATTTTTTAATGGTAAAAAAGTGATTAATTTTAATAATTAACCTTTTCCTCTATAGAGTTGCTCGGAATGTCAACCAATTCATAGAGGTAGTTTGTATGTGCGTAGGACTTTAAGGATATGGGGTGTTCCAAATATCCTTTTAATTAGATAAATAACTCGCAATTTTTAAAAGTCTAAACTAATAGTATTTTTTAAGTACATTTATTTTGTGACTGAAATCCAATAATGCATAATAGTTAGATCAATATTTAATTAAAAATAATCCCAATTGATAAAAAGTATGTGAGTGTAAATGGTTAAAAAATCTCAAAGAAAAGACACTGCTGGAATGATTTCATACGTAGTCCATATGAAATGTGTGAAATAAATCATACTCTTTAATCATTTTCCTTCTTTACAAAATAAATAAAATCATATGTCTAAAACCCAAGTCACTAAAGCATGCATGACTTTACTGATAAAAGAAAGTTTTTAGAGAGAGCTTATATTCTCTCAATATTTTCTTAATGGTTCCTTTGTAATTAGGGTTAGACAAGATAACAGATATTTTCTTAATGGTTCATTTGCAAATGAGGTTAGACAACAAAACGCTCGATCACACTCAGATTTTGGTAATAATGTTAAATAAAATAGTTTTCTTATTTTGAGGCCATAAGCCCTACCTTAGCCTGGCCCTGGTTCTCGAGTGTAGGGTGATGGCCTAGATAATGCAGGCCTTTCGAGGGCTTTGGCTTGCTCAGGCTTGGCCCTGCATATATTGAGGGTAGGGCTAGGACAACCCCAGGCCTGGCCCAGTCTAGCCCTATGACAACCCTATGTTCGACCCAGTTGCATTTATGAGTCTGGATCCCCTGTTTTATAGAAATAGGGTGGTATGGTTTCTTCCAATCCATAAGTGCCAGCTGTGTAAATCTCTTCCTTTTTTTTTTTTTTTTTTCATTTCAAGAAAGCAATTGAGAGGGTTCAAGCATGCGATCTAAATCCATGCTGGCCCAAATCAGATTTAGGCCCATTGACTATCCTAGCCCCAATTTACCTTATTTTTTTATTTATAAGAGGAGTTGGTCTCGGCAGGTCTCTGTTTAATTGCCTTTCCTATCTCTAATCAACAGTTTTGGATAGCAAAACAATTCGAGTACGATCAAGCCTGCATGTAGTGTATAGTGCCCATCATTCTAAACCCAGATATCAGAATGTTCACTCTTCTCTTCTGGAAGGATCCGAATTGTTGGAGAATTCTGATAAAGTCTAGAAGGATAAGATTCCTTGAAATACACATAGGTACAAGAGAAGTCGTGCATTTCATAAGAATGAAGAGAAGTTATAAATATTCTAGCTCTACTATTGTAATTGACGGGAGTGAGTATAAGACTGAAAAAAGTTTGATATTGAAGAATTAAAAAGAGAGTGAACATAATATTGAGAAAAAGTTTGAGATTGAAGAATTAAAAGGAGATGGATAAGTTTTGTTATGAAAATTAAGGAAATTAAGATATTGAAGTTCAACTGATAACTAATAATGGAAATGTAACCACATTGGTAATGTTGGAGTGTTTTCATCACTTGGTATATCCTGTACATATGCTGCTACGATGTAAGACTTCTTTTCTCATTATATATCATACTCTACTCTCATTTTACACCGAATTTGCATTTATCCTCTATTTTTGTATTTTATTTAAATTCAATTAATTTATAAATAATATTTTTTCTTACCGCAAACTCGATGAAAGTTATTGGAATTCGTTACTGCGCTTAAGAAAAACAATAATTCAAAAATCCTAAAAGTGCAATTTAGGTGTGGATGTTACCCTTAACTCCAATTTATCATATCTTTTATTTATCTAGGGCAAGAGGGAGTTTATCCGCTTCCTTCTGGGCTGTAGGGATTAGTCCAGCCAAAGGGTTGGAAAATAGAAAAAAAAAACTGTTTTATTTATATTTTATTTGATGAATCAATACAATGTTCAAATGCTCTATAAATAAATCTATTCTAATTTAGTGGAAATTTATCTTATATTTTATATGATGAATCAATACACTGCTCAAATGCTCTAGAAATATATCCAATTTAATTTAGTAGACATAAAAATTCTTTCCATTATATTGGCTCGAACCCATGACATTTTAGGTAAAATCACAACCACGCCACCCAAGCTTCAACTTTATCTTTGTTAAAATTGTTTTTGTTTTAATATATTTTATACTGTAGACTCTGGTCGGGCTCGGTCTTATTTATCTTTAGGTGGACTGGGCTCGGGCCAGCTAGTTCTGGCCGGAGTCGGGCTTTGGCCTGGCTTGGAACTAGAGTTTTCAAGTCGGGTCAAGCCAGGATATTTCTTGGCCCGGGCAAGCCCAACCCATGAACATCACTACTTTTGTAGTGCTTTTGTGACCGTCGAATGGAAGAGAAAATTTTATAAAACAACAATTAGGCTAGATATGATCTATGGAGCAGAGTGTTGGCCAATAAAAAAATCAATATATGCATAAAATGGATAAGCATGTGTTTATATATAGACTTGTCTGTATGATTGAATAGGGTGACATTTTGGAAATTGTTTTTATGATTTTATTGTATTCTATAGTTTTACCAGTTTTTATTTATTTATTTATTTGTGAATTTTAATTGTGAGATGAAATAAGTCAAAAAGAAGACCATTATATAGAAGGGATGTTTCCATGGAAAATTATAAAAATCTGCCCATTGCCTATATGGATAATTTTTTGGGTTGGTTTGTATCTTTCTGATTTTGAAGTTTTGCAGCACAATTTCCATGTCTGAACTGTTAATGTCGTGGGCCTTGATATGGATGTCAGTATCCAATATTAAGCCAATTGGATGATCCTACAAAATGAATGACCAGGGTCATTTGCATAGAGTTCTGTTGAGTGTGTCCCACCCATGGCAGGATAGGAAGAAGTACAGTAGTTCTGCTTGCTTTTTATTTTGAGTTTTTTGTATATATCCCTTTAAAAGTTTGTATGATTTGTAAATAGGCTCCCGTGATTTTAGTATTTATAAATAGGCCCCTACCTTTTCAATTCAATACCTTTTATATCCCAAGAATTAGTATTCGTAATGAGAATGAGTAACCACCATGAGATTTTTGTTGAATTTTAATAAAAATGACAGCTTTGCCCTTTTATTCATTAAGCAAAAATGAGTATATTACTAGTTAGAAAAATACCATTATTTTATCCCAACTCTCAGCAATCCCTCTCAATAACTTTTTAATGCACATGAAGCCTAATAATGTATTTTAAAACTTTCGTCAATCTAACGGTGGGTCGTGCATGGATTGGATCAATTTTAACCAATTAAAAGCACTTGCATTGATTGTCATTATGACCAATTTGAATTTAATGAAATAAGCCCTGTATTGATAAAAATAGATTTACGTACGGTTATTTTATCCTGTTAAATGTAATTATTAATGTTACAAGCTTAAGAGAAAAATAAGTGTAAGCTTTGGAATATAAGTATAAAGGGATAAAGAGATGGACAAAAGAGTCATTTAATTTTTGGTGGTTGGAAGGCTATTATTTTGGAGACACGAAAGGTATTAAAATGAAAAGGCAAGAGCAGATTTACAAATATTTTTACACAAAGGAATAAAATCAAAGAGACTTATCTATCGATTTACCCAAAAAAAAAGAAAAATGACTTATTAATAATAACACCCTGCTTAGATCCTTAGATTTAAAAAAGTGACTTATGAGTAATTACACCCTGTTTGGATCTTTAGAACTTGATTACACCCAACCAGTTCATAAAACCATTCAGGATCCATCATCGCGGCCTTTGCTGCAGCCACCGCGGCTGAAGACCCTGTAGTTTTTTAGAAGGAGATTCCTCATGTATCATCTGGAATATATAGCATATACGGCTACTGGTATGCCATGGCGTATAATTGCCTCTGTGGAAAAAGTTGCAACAAACCCCGGACCTGGCAGGCCATCCTCGTCAAGACGCAACACAGACTGGCTGATCGATGCTCTTGCCAAACTGCGACCCCCTCAAGAATTGAGATTTACTAACACTTTGCCTATCCACATTTGGCCCATTTAGTTACAGGAAAGATGCTTGCAGGAGGAGCATGAACGGACGCAGGGAGGCCATCGTTTGTACACTCAGTAATCTGACTACTTTTGGGATGATTGCCTGATTTTAAGCACTAGGAAATCTGAGGTTTTAAAGCCAACAAGGGCTTTTTTTTTTTTTTTTTTTAAATACATCTGACATGTAATACTCTGATGCCTTTGATTTCAAGCCACAGAGGCTTCCTTTTGTAACCATGTCAATATATTATCTATAATATCCCTTTTTGAAAAAATAAAATGTGCTTTTGGGTGTTAACATTTTCTCCTAACCTGAGCCTTGCAACCATGATTGCAATTTGCACTGGATCATTTACCAATCTACCTCCAAGATTGGGCCCACTCATACAGTTGAGCTTCCTATGAGAAGTGGGGTTTATGTAAAAAGGTGGAATCCATGAGCCAGGCGGGCCCCACCTATAAAGGTTGAGTCTATGGTTAATTGCTCCAATGGGAGAAGCAGCATTCAAAATATTTATAAACCCCTAAATTCTAAGAAAATTTTGTCTATTTAAGTGGCTAAAATTTAAACAAAAATCTATAAAAACAAATAGTATCCTCTGTGGTAGGAAATGAATATCCATCCACCACTTCAATAAATAAAATCAAGGTAAGACTCATTTCCATCCAAGCTCATGAAGTCTTATTACAATTAGAGTTCAGCGTCAATCTGAGATCTCCTAGATGGGTGGGCCTAAGCCTGCTCATTTAAACATTATTGGTACATGGAGACATGGATCCAGGCCTAGGGATTGAGCTTTAATTTACATTAAAAAATAATAATAAGAAAGTCATAAAAGTTATCTCTTTACCTGACCGTGTGCACATTGTTCATTAATATTGGTCTCTTTAGTTGGGAAATGTTCTTCTGCCAGCAACAACAAATGTAATCCAGACCGCAGCCTACTTGAGCCCACCTTTGATCGGTGCACGGTTTTACACTCTCAACTCCCATGGTCTAGCACCGGGCCCAATTTCTCTCTCATCAAACCTTTATATGGTGTTGGATAATCTCAAAGAAATATATTGTTGACCCTTATCATTAAGGAAACCTTTCCGGGTACCCAACTCTGCTGATAAGTAAACATCTACGTGGGCCCCATGAGATGTCCTGCATTTAAGCTCGCAAGCACATGCGGCAAGCATGCATGTGCGCTTTTCTGGAGAATACTTAATTGGCATCATAAAGGTCTCCAAACGGTGCCTAAGTTAATTTTTTGTGCTTATGTGTGGTACCTCTGGATTGAAAGAAATCGACGCATCTTCAAAGCTCTAAGTACTTCAGCCTCTCAAGTAGTTCATAGTATCATTCAAACTATTCAGAGTAGGGTGCTATTTCATGGAATATCTTTTCCAAACAGTATATCTTGTCATCGGAATATTCCTTTTGCTTCCTCCATATATACACTGTCACACCTTACTGCTTATCTAGGATGGAGACTTTCAGTATATTCTACTGATCGGGTAAGCGTTGGTGTCCTATGGGACAATGCCGACCATCCGATTGAAGGTGCAGTTCAATCTGCGACAGACTACTATTTGGGTATTCTTCGCTTAGTTGATCTTATTCCTGTCCATTTATCATCTATATTACTTGAAACGGAATATTCTTTGTCTCAAATCTTGAGGAATCCTTAGATGGAAGATGGGATTCTAGGTAAGAAGTATAGCAACTATTCTCCAGCAATTTCATTAGCTTTGTGGATCTTCAGCCTTCAACGATAAGATTCTGCAGGAAGTTGTGTCGAAATAAACTGATTCCTTCTCACATTTCAAATGTAGAGATAGGAATGTTATGGAGACTTTGACTGCTTGTAGCTTGGGCTGTGGGCTGTGTATATAAAAAAGTTATATTTTTGCTGATTTATTTTTTTCCTATGTAATAATGGGGTATGCCCCATTGGAGCCACTAGGACCAAATTTGGTTTTCTAGAGTTAATTTCCTAAAAATTATTCTTTTAGAAGAAATAAAGAAGAGGATTTAACCGGAAAAAACACTTTATCCTCATGCGTTACGCAATCAAACACTTTAGCAAGTGGGGCACCAATTAGAGCAATTGGGCCCGATTTTCATTTTTTTTTTACCAATTTGTCAAATCGTCGGCGCCGACCTTATTTTCACTGAAAAAGATCGGCGATGACCCTGTCCGCAAACGTTTTTAGGATTCGAATCCCTATTTCTTCTCAATTTTTTCCTCTCTCTTCCAGCATATCGTCAAGAGTGACCTTAAGCGACTGAGAAAGAGTGGTTGCTTCCATTTCCACAACCACCTGCCTTCAAACCGAAATCCTCAAGTGCTTCTCTTTGCTTCCATCGTTTTTTCCATCGTCATTGCTCTCGATCAACACTCCAGAGGTATAAATCTCCTTCCTATTTGAATCGTTTTCAATGTTTTTGTATTTTCGCTCCATTTTGTTTTCCCGCCATTCCGCTGATGATATCGAAGTGCATGGTTTGTTATCTTGAATGTCATATTCATTTTGTACATTGTTTGTTTGCTTTGATGAGGGTTTGTAGATTCCAAATTTGAGGTATTTTCAGTTGAAAATGACGATGTAGGATTGGGGTTGGATTTGTGGCCTATCCATGAATAGTATTTAATTGTTTTGAACAACAATTAAAATTGACTGGTTGTGGTGCAGATTTTACACCATGCTTCATATATTTCGCGAGCATCAGATAACAGTTCAATCACATTGGATTATGTATCTGACTGCATGATTTGTAACTCATCAAAGGTTGGAACTAATTTTTAGTTATTCTATTTCTTGCAAGTTCAAGCCTACTAAAACAACCATAAAAACCACAATTGATGGCAATTGTATGCTTGGATCCAACAGTCCAATATACTATGATGCTTGAAAAAGAATTATGGGCATTTTTTGTGTCTGTATTCTCCCTTTACCAAATGTAGTTTAAGTTTTAGATATCAATAAAACTACATTGATTTCCATTTTCAGCCTGCGCAAGGCTAAGCAAAATGTTTATGAATATCCTCCCAAATTTACTAGGAAATCCAGTCCTTCTAAATTCATATATTCCACACTGCCCTATTTCCATTATCATATCCTATCACATAGTAGTCACTCATCTCACAAGTTTCTTGGTCTTTGGCTTTCACGCTCGAATAAAAGCATGCTTATATGTATATATATCCCCTGACATCATCCAACAGTCTCTGGATGAATAGGTGGGCTTCATCAAAATTTGTATAACAAAATCTCGCTTTATGATATCTATTTCTCTTAGTTAAAGCATACAACAGTATAGCACAGCCAGAACAATTAAAAAAGAAAAACACTAGTACCTTTCGAAATAAACACAATGACTATACCAAACAAATATATCCTCAAATATGGCTAATGTAAAATATGTATCATCATGGCTAATGTAAAGAGCTCGATCCAAAACTGGCAGCACAACAGGTCCAAGGATGTTCATCCATTGATCTATTTGGCAAAAAGAACCTTGCATGTTTTCTTGTGGGGGAGTATGTTATCTATTTGGAAAACACGTAGTCTTGATATTGGGTGTATGTATATATGTGTGTGTGTGCCATACTTGTTACTACTTACATACTTGTTATTTCTGGTTCATAAAATGCTCCATCTCCTTCATTGACCTACTTGTTACTCAATCTTTTTTAATCTTGCATAATGATCTATGCGTCTTGTTGATTTGCCATTGAGAGGAGCAGATTTCACTTGGTCAAACATGCAGAAGGAGCCTGAAGTGCCCCGCAACGATGCTACTACCTCAAATGAGGCTACTACCTCAAATGCACAACCAGCAGTTCTTTTATGCGACCAAGAGCATCACATCTCCGCCGCTATTCAACGCGGTTTGGTATACTCTCTTCCACACAACCAGTAATCAATTGAACTTCCTTTCGATTTATAGCTAACGTTGTTCAAACTTTAATTTTTCTCGCAGGAGTTGGGGACTTACAGATGCTTTCCCACTAACCCCGACTATGGGCAGTGGGACCTCAACGAGCGTCAAATGCAGTGGGTTGCCGATGCCAGGCTCTATCATCTCGCTCAAATGAGGTGGATGAGGATAGACCATGCATTGATCATGGGTTTGATCGAGCAGCAGCGGCCGGAGACGAACACATTTCATCTCCCATCTGGCGAGGTGACCATCACATTGGAAGACGTAGCATACATCTACGGCCTACCAATTGATGGTCCGCCCGTAACGGGCCGGACATACACCCACTACGAGATCGATGATTTCTGTCAGGAGCTTCTTGGTGTGGTGCCCCTAATGAAAGAAGAGTACAATGGGGTCTCCCTTAAGTTCACGTGGCTGGAACGCATATTCGCTCCCACTAAAGAGGAGTTGAGGGAGAAGGAGAAAGAAGGCAAAGGAGATGCGAAGAAAAAGACCACAGAGGCCGATGATATATATAAAACTCGGGCCTATTTGTTTTTTTTTTTTTTTTGTGGCGGGCCAGATTCTTTGCAATTCCTCAGGGGCACGAGGCCCCTTTTATATTTTGGAGCTTTTTAGGGAGTTTAGGCCCTATTCATGAGCCTTGGCATGTTTAACGAACCTTTATAGGATGCTAAACAAGGGTGTATATTGGAAAGGGGTCTAGAGGCGTGAGATGCCCGAGCCTGGGGATGAGGGGGATGCTATGGAGAAGAAGTTTAAGTCTTTTTCGGGGCCCCTCTAGCTTCTTCAGGTGAGCTTGATATATTTTCCGTTCATACTTTCACTATTTAGTCCTTAATGTTCTAACGAGGTCCCTCTCTTTTAACAGATCTGAGTTTACACAAGAATGAAGATTGGTAGAGGTCTAAGTCCAGGCAACCACTTAGACCATGACATACAGTTTCCCCTCATGGTTACATGGGCCAACAGACTTTTAGGAAGGACCTATCTTACGACCTTGAGAGAAGTGCGAAAGCAACTCAACTACATCACGTCCAAAGAGGTAGAAAGATTTCATTTTAATTTCCCATTAATGTTCAAACTTACTTTAATATTTCTAACTCACTCAATGCTCCATGCACAGTTTGAGTGGCAGCCGTATAAGAAATACGGAAAGGAATTTTTGAGGCAAGTCTCGAAGGCTGACCGAGCACTCTTCACAACAGTCTCCCCTTATTTCGTACTGGGTGTTGGAGCGTCACCCTACCTGTAGGGTCATGAGGTAGTTTGGCCTCAAACAGACGGTGCCTCCACGGTCCAACAAACCTATATTGCGAACAAGAAAATAAGGGGAGATCTGTGATAGATTGGAGTCTAGTGAATGAGGAGGAGGTGAAGGCATGGGAAGCCCGGGCAAGCAATATTCTCAAGAGAAAAGGAAAAAAATCAAAAGGCGGGGAGGATGAAGAAGAATACATGAGATGGTATGAAGTGAATACCATCATGCATATTGGTCGTGTCAGGGAACACAACGAACCAGAAAGGGATCCTCCCCCACAGCCCGATGCCCAAGCTCCTACAGTCCCACAGACCCGAGTATGACGTTTACACCGATTGCATCCCTTACTTTGCTTCACATTGATTTAGTTAATATATTTTCTAATGATCCTTTCAATATGAGCACTGCAGGTCTCTCTTTTCCTCGACCACATGGTACGGTCATGCGATCTTTCGATCGCTGCAAATGTGGACCTACTCACCTTCGTAACTTCGATTAAGAAAAATGTCAAAAGATTTAGGTCCACATTTGGTACTACGTATAAGGACTATGTCAAGACATGTACTTCATCCGATAAGGAAGTTGATGATACTCTTGTAAGGATTTAATTAAATTCGAGCATTTAATTTTGTGAGTTGATGAATGTTTTTTGTGATTTTCTCACCATAAATTGCTTCATTATGCAGACTGTCAAATCAAAAAAGCGTGCAATGATTAAGGGAAAGTCCTTAAAAAGCCCCGCTAAGAAGCCTCGAAAAGATTTGGGGTCTCCCTTGATGATAGAGGACTCCTTCATAAAGGCATCAGCCTCCCACACTTTAGATGAGGAGCAAATAAATGAAGCTGATGCCGGCAATTTTGATGCAGCTTTCGGCAATGTGGATGACATCCCTATCGAGGATCTTATCTTTGTCTCGCCCGGTCCTCAAGGATACAGCACTCCAACAAAGGTCACTAGCCAGGCAATCATTGTATCCCCTACACAGGGTACAATCGATTCATTGATATGGAGGTGCAAGCAT
Source organism: Umbellularia californica (assembly GCA_028538565.1). Classification (NCBI taxonomy): domain Eukaryota; kingdom Viridiplantae; phylum Streptophyta; class Magnoliopsida; order Laurales; family Lauraceae; genus Umbellularia; species Umbellularia californica. Next base: position 69,502,541 of record JAPQWN010000007.1, on the reverse strand, counting down.
ATACCGAGGCTGAGGAAGTACCGGATAGGTTTTTGGATTATCAACATCCATTGCCCCAGACGGGTTATGTTTTGACGGATGTTGAGAAGGAACTCTTGATGGATTTCTATAAATATTATACGCATAGGTAAATTGCAATTGTTTGAAAACAATCCCGTAGTAATGCAGTCTTTGTTGGGTTTTTTACTAATTCAACGTCCCATAATTGCATTGCATTGACAGGAAAGAAGAGCTGGATATGATAATCTCGTGCGTCGACTCAAAGTCCCTCAGAGATTTATTGGACGAGGGCACTTGGATGGACTCGAGTATCATATATTTTTGGTTTGAAGTACTACGGAAAAGGTGCAAGGATGTATACTTCGCTGACCCTAGTATATGCGTAAGTTTTTTGAAAAAATGATAGAAAGCCACTTTGACTTCAATCATATATGTTTCATTTCTGAGATGCTTGTATTGCAGAGTTACTGGGAAAAGGGTCTAAAGACTGGGGATGACATGGCCTTTGGGCCAAAGGGAGAACGTGTACTGGACGCGATGGAGTGCAAAACTCTAGTGTACGTGATTCATGCTCACAACCATTGGTCCTTACTCGTTGGATTGTCGATGAGAGCCACTGGGAGTACTATAACAGCTCAAAGGGAGAGATCTGGGGCCTAAAGACCTGTGAAAGATTCGTAAGTACATATTTGCTCCTCTCTTGGCAGCATAATGTTTGGATAGTACAACTTTATCCAAATTTCATTTCATTCGATTTCACTTTGTTTGGACAAAGATTGTGGCTTCAACAAAAATTCCTAGATCACGGGTGGTTGCAGCCAATGATGTGGACGATGACCACAAATACGGACATCCCATTTCAAGACAACAGAAATGACTGTGGGTTGTTCGCTTGTGTGTTCGAGGAACATTGCGTATATCGTCGTCCCATCGAGTTCACCCAGGCAGACATCCCGTACTACCGGCGGAGAGTTGTGATTGACATATTTGAGCAAAACTGGGTTCGAAATGCCTCCAGGCTTAACCTCCTTCTACTCCTGTCTTGCCCCCTGACTTGTGAATGTTGTGAATTTGACTTGTATGTTGTGTGAATGTTGCCAATTTGTAACTGTAAACTTGAAGTTTTTTTCTTCGGTGTATTGGACTTGTATATCTTGATTGCCAATTTTGCCAATATCTAACTTTAAACTTGTATGCTGTGAATGTTGCCAATTGATTGATTAATTCAATGCATGTCTTGTTTTCCTCCTCCTTCATGTAGCTCAAAATACCTAAGAGGATGTATGAAAAATTTACAACTTTTGGTAAAAAATATTGCTTCACTGCGTCGGTGATGACCTTATTTACAAAGGTAATGTCATCGCCGACCCTGTACACTAAATCCAACTAGCAAAAGTTACAACATTTTGGTAAAAATATATGGAAACCTGCGTCGGTGATGACCTTATTTTAGAAAGCTAAAGTCATCGCCGACCCTATAACACAAAACCTTCATTGAAAAGTTACAACTTTTGGTAAAAAATAGTTAAAACTGCGTCGGTGATGACCTTATTTAGAAAAGGTAAGGTCATCGCCAACTCGTACTTAGAAATTTTGGCAAAACCTTCCTTGAAAAGTTACAACTTTTTGGTTAAAAATTGATAAACCTGCGTCGGTGATGACCTTATTTTAGAAAGTTAAGGTCATCGCCGACCCTGTAACACAAAACTTTCCTTGAAAAGTTACAACTTTTTGGAAAAAAATGGGCCAACCTGCGTCGGCGATGACCTTATTTAGAAAAGGTAAGGTCATCGCCGACCTGTACTTAGAAATTTTCGCAAAACCATCCCAGAAAAGTTACAACTTTTTGGTAAAAAATAGGCTAACCTGCGTCGGCGATGACCTTATTTAGAAAAGGTAAGGTCATCGCCGACCCGTACTTAGAAATTTTCGCAAAACCATCCTAGAAAAGTTACAACTTTTTGGTAAAAAATGAGCCAACCGGCGTCGGCGATGACCTTATTTAAAAAAAGGTAAGGTCATCGCCGACCCGTACTTAGAAATTTTCGCAAAACCATCCTTGAAGAATTACAACTTTTTGTTAAAAAATGGGCCAACCTGCGTCAAAGATGACCTTATTTTTACAAAGGCAAGGTCATCGCCGACCCATACTTTGAAATTTTGCCACAACCCTCTTTGAAACGTTACAACTTTTGAACCAAAAATTAGAAACCTGCGTCAGTGATGACCTTATTTGACAAAGATAAGGTCATCGCTGACCCTGCAATCAATTTATTCCTGATGACTTATATAACTTATTCGCTAGCCTTCGTCGGTGGTGACCTTATTTAACAGCTAAAGTCATCAACGACCCTATAAAGAGACATTCCACGTGCATTAGATTAAAATCCATACAGTATCGTTACGTTGCATAAAGGCATTACATCATCTTCGACTACAAAAAATTGGGTTTCACACCTCTTTTCAAAAGAAATGATAAATTATACAAAAACATCCAAATGTGCAAAACATTGTTTCGAAAGAAATGATAATTTATACACAAACTTCCAAAAATGCAACAAAAAACAATACTTCCATGTTAATAAATTTATACCCAGAAGAAACATACATACGAAAAAACATTTAAAAAAACTACCAAAAAGATACCCCAACATAAAAAAATTACATGAGCGGCCCCAAAACAGAAAATCAAAACATTGTTGAATTACATGACCTGGTTGCTGGAAAAGATTACATGAGTAGACCCAAAGTAGAAAATCTATCAACGTCATTGTTGAATTGGCGGATTTTTGCAGCTCCCACGGTTGTGACCCCTCTCTCTACAGCACGAACAAGTTACCACTCTTCGCTTGCGATGTCGATCTTCAACTCGGATCCCGTTCTTCTTTAGTCGACCCGGTTGCTTGCTAGCCAATGGCGGGAGGACTCTCCTGGTGGTTAAATGCTATTCTCATTGCTTTCTATCACGGGTGGCATGAATGACATAAGTGTACGTTTTCTGGTACGTGCTTGTGAGGTACCAGTGCTCGCAAAACCAAAACTCATATGGATTCATATTCCGCGCTTTCATGGCGGTAACAACATGGGAACATGGGATCCCAATTACGTCCCATTTGCGGCACGAGCATGACCTGCGATCTAGATTAACTACATCAACATACTCTGAAGATTGCACTTGATATTCATTCAATGCCGCTATCCGTACCATCAGCCTTCGCGATTCTTCCATCTCTGTGGCTAGGTACTTCTTTGCGTACGGTGTTAATAGTGAAGTGATGCTTTGTACTTGAGTTGACCGTCTCTGAAAGAATTTCATGAGTTTTGCACGTATCTCTTCCATTTGTTTCGTAATCGGGAGCACTCGGGTGTCTTTTAGGAGACTATTTGTGCACTCTGCAGCATTGCTGATAAGCATGTCATACCTGCGTCCATGAGCAAATGCCGTTGCCCAGGATTGACGGTCGATCGCATGGATGTAATTATATGCACGCTCATCTACACTTTTTATGTGGTCCATGCATGCATCGTACTCACAAGGTCGGTATGCCCTCGCTGCGCTCCAAAACTTTCTTATAATACCGTGGTCGTTGAAAGCCGACTTTATGTTTTCGGCTATATGATAGCAACAAAAGCAATGCTTTGCGCTTGGCATTATGGCTTGTACTGCAGGAATCAGACCTTTCTGACGGTCATATACGATTGTCAGATTCTTTGGCTCACCCAACGATAAGACAAGTGTGCAAGAAACCACTCCCAACTATCACGCCGCTCCACTTCAGCGAAGGTAAATACAATGGGGAACAATTGATAATTTGCATCATGTGTTACGGCCACCATTAGCACTCCTGGATATTTGCCACGAAGGTGTAATCTATCCACCGCTATCAATGGCCTTAGAGTGGTTTGGAATGACCTTAAGCATGGACCGAATGACCAAAAGAAGCGTCTGAATCGGTCATCCTCCCTGATGTCCAACGCAGTGTACGAACTAGGGTTGGTTCTATGGAGCTCGTTGCAATAGAGTGGCAATATCATAAAAGACTCCTCATATGATCCACGCACTTTGCATAGTGCAAGCTCCTTTGCCATATGTGCTCTCTTGTATGTAATGCGGGTTCCAAACTCAATCTGACATTCATTGATGATCTCCTCGGGCCTAAGATCGTTATTGCATCGCACATTCTCTTCAATGAACTCTGCTACTAGCTTCGCGGTTGCTTGCCGATGTGCAGTTCCCATGAGTGGTTTAGAGTAACAATGTTTGGAATTATACTTTCGAACTCTGAAGTATGGACCAGAATCTACCATGGAGGCATGTACACGCCAGGGACAATCTACTCATTTACAACTCACTGTCACCATCTTCATGTTAGTCCTCTCATGTTTCAAGGTGAAGTTGTTGTATATTGCGTACTTTGCTATAGCTCTTCTAAAAGCCTCATGATCAGGAAACTCCATACCTAGCCACATCTCCCTACCTGAACCGGTCCCTTCTTCGGGCACGACATTATCAGGGACCATCGTGTCCACGAGAAGAGCTTTTGAAAATCTGTCTTCTTCATTTCTCCTTATAGTATCTCTTTCGACACCTAATTTAATTAGTTCAGCATCTGCTGAACTTCCATTCCCAACCACATTAGTTGCGGGAGCACCTATGAAGCTGTGCACACTTTCGCTTCCATGCACATGAAGCATTTCTACATTGATTTCTTCGAACAAGGAGTCATCATCGTTTGCAAAATAAGACGATGTCGTTGGGAATTTCATATCGTGATCCTCCTGTATATCGATCGTGGGAAATTCTTTAAAAGGTGGAGGTGATGGTGGTCGCTCGCCCTTTAATTTATTATCAGGTTTTTCAATGCTAGGAGCGTCTCGAATGATTTCGTTCCTTTCATCTTGTAAAGACCTGCAATATATATAGTTATGAAAGAAAAAATTACTTTCGATCCAAGGTGAAAATGTTGAAATATAGTTTTAACTTCAGAACATACCTATTGTCACGGGTGTGTTGGAAACTGTCTTCATCTCATAGCCTTCTTGAAACGAATAATAATACCCCATTTGCTTCACTTCTTTACGATTTTAACAAACCATTGATATCATTATCATCATCGATATCTATCAACGAAAAAAAATTGCCATTGTGCAGAAGATACTTTAGAGTTATCTCATCGGGAGTTGTTGCCCAACTCGATGCTTCCAAAGCAATTTTGGACAGCTCTTTAAACGTAACATTGCTCGAGAGATATCTTATCTTCTTCCTTCCACCCTTGTAATGAGGACGATTGAGCTCAAATTCAAACTCACCGTCATAGTGAAAGATTATGAGGTGCTCAGCGTCTGCCATGCTATTAGAACATCATAAAAAACATAAATTACTTGGACCATCCTTTTCACGCAATAATGTATGGGGTGTAGATTAAATTTGTGAACATTTTCCTCCTTATTAGAAACTAATTATGTATAAAGTACTTTGAACAGTGCAAAACAGTAAATAGGGCTCATGTGCAACGTATACCATATTCAATGAAACAGACAATAAACACCATACAATGAAAGAGAACATGTATCCAAGCATTGAATGATAGTATATGTATTATATGTTGTCAATACAAACAGGGGATTGATTTCTACGGTTCCATCATGTGAAGAGAAATAATTTCATTACCTCATTCGTGTAGTCCCTATCAATAGCAAGAGGAGATCGATTAAAAATTAATGGTGACATCAACGGTGGAAAAATACAGTTGTCATCATGTTTCGCAGCTACAAGACATTGAAGGAAGGCGGCCTCTGCGTATTTTGTGAAGTGGGACGAATGAAGCTCGAAATCGGGTTATATATAGAGTTCGCGGACATGCTCATCGCCGACCTTATTCAGTGTAAATAAGGTCGGCGCCGACGATGTGACAAATTGGTAAAAAAAAATGAAAATTGGGCCCAATTGCTCTAATTGGTGCCCCACTTGCTAAAGTGTTTGATTGCGTAACACGTGCGGATAAAGTATTTTTTCCGGTTAAATCCTCAATAAAGAACTAACTTACTCTTAAAAAAAAAAAATTCAAATCTTCGTGCACTTTTCTGAAAATTTAACCAAAAAAAAAAAAGAAAACACGTTAACCAGGTCCAGTCCGCAGTCCACTAGTAGGAAGTGTGGTAGCCGACGGGATCAAAAGTGTGTCATGTGGCTCTCTTGTGAAACCGGTATGACCTACAAATAAAACATATCTTGACCGGAGTCCCCCGGTCATATCCACCAAATGAACGGCCTGGATAGCTTCACACACGGTGTCGCAAAACAAAATTTGCCTTACGTTGGTCTCAGGTGACATAAAAATCATACTCTCCCTCCTATTGGTTCTTACCAAGCACTTTTTTTTTTTTTTTTAATGAAACCCAATCATCATGTAGGTGGCCCACCTGTCCTATCATCATCATCATCATCAGATGCATATACTTCAAAATTCTTATCTATCATCAAGGAGAGTAACTGTTTTCCAAAATCAATCAAAACCATTCACATGGATCAACATGAAAAATCCACAACCCTGATTAATGGGAGCGATAGTAGAAAAATAAAAAAAAAACGTGGTGGGCCACACCTGCGAACGGCTGGATCTTGCGCATACACGATAGAGTCGGAAAATCTCTCCAAGTTCTTCGCGGGAACCTTCTAGTACGTATTAAGTCTTAACCCCTCGCTCCTCTCAATCACCAAAAGCAAAACTTCCTCCGCACGCAATCTCCTTTTCATCGTGCCCTCGCTCTTTCTCTCTCATTTGTCATATCTCTCCTCTTCCTCTTCCGCTTCCTCTTCCAGGTACGTTCCAAAATCCCCAAATCTCTACATAATAATCTAATACGATTTGTTTCCTTTTGATCTGGTGTTGAGATTTCCAGGTGGCTTGGTCTCAATTTCTACCTCTTCTTATCTTCTTCTATCAGTTCTGATTAGAATTCAGATTCCATGTGTTTTATACGGTGCTTTATTAGGGTTTGTTAGTGTCGATCTCGTCAGTCTTATCGTCTTTGTTCTTTTGTTTCTTTGATTTTTCTTTGATGTAGTCATTGAGATCTGATGCATCTTGTTTTATTGAGAACTTTGGAGCTCAAATCTTCATCTGAAATGGCGTTGGTTTTGACTTGTAGGAGGAGAGGCAGAAAATAGCATTTCCGTCAATCCCGTTCTGGTTTTACTATATGATCTGAAGTTGATGTATTTATTCTGCCAATACATCCTTCTTCCTTACTATTTGCGCTAGTTGGTTTTTCAATTGATGTGTACAGTTGGTTTTTTTTAAGTGCTTTGAGGGTATTCTTAGGAGATTTAGATGTTGTGTGAGTTTTAGTTTGGTCTTCTAATTATAGGAATGATTTATGATGTTATCGCATGAGTGATGTTTCAGTTGCATCATATGAATCATGATTTTGATTTTATGAGGTTTTTTTGAATTATCTTATAGAGGCTGTTCTAATTGCTGAATACAGGGCCGGCCGCCTGCAGGGACTGTGCATCACATGTCTGTTACACTTGGAGACGGATGTTCATTCCTTGCTCGTGGTGATTTTTCATTTTTGTATCGCGATAAGCTGTTTCGACACTGGACGTGATAGTTATGGAGGAGTTTTAAGAGTGGTTTGTTGGAAATTGGCCATATAGTTATGTGACGCTGAAATCGTAGTTATTACTGGTTATTTATATGGAGGGTGTGTGGTATTAGCATCTAATCTGATCATTTCTGGAAGAGAAAGGAAGTAAGGAAGTTGGGTTTTCATTTCATTATTCTAAGGAAATAGATATTGTCAAGGTTTCATTGTAAATGGCAAGAGATTCTCTCCCACCTGGTTTTCGATTTCATCCAACTGATGTTGAGCTGGTTATGTTCTATCTCAAAAAGAAGGTCATGAGGAAACTTAGATTTGAAGGTATTTCTGAAATCGAGATGTACAAGTTTGCTCCTTGGGATCTTCCAGGTATTATGGCCATACCTATCTTTCTTTCTTGTACTCCTTTGTCTTTTGTTTCTTTTAAAGTATTTAAAAAAAAAATTATATTGTTAAGTTGAATATTTTCTATTTTTCGGATTGGACATTTCGTTTGAATTAATTGATTAAAAAATAAATTTGGAAGTGTCTTCATACCACAATGTGATAAATTTCAATATATAGGAGCAACTACAGAACAAAAGGAGTTGGGTTGGATATTGCAAATGAGATCACTTTAGGGCACATGGTTGATCTTGGTGCATGCCAATCACACTTGGAGATGGTTGAGGCTTGGAAGCCGTCTAATTTCCAGCGAAATGATTTATTGGCTCAAGAAAGCTGCTACTTTTGACATTTTTTTGGTCAATATGCAGAGGGAGGAACAACATGATCTTTAGAAGAGCCTTGTTTTCTTTTATGATCATCATCATCAAAGTCTTGTTCCAACTAGTTGGAGTCTGCTACATGACTTTCGTTTCTCCAGTTTGATCAATTCAAAGCCAAACTTTCCAATATATTGTACTTCTTCAGATCTATCTTTATTACTTCCATCCACATCGTCTTTGGTGCTGTTATTGGCTTGCGTTGACTTGTCCAAACCATCTCACATGAGTTTCTCTTAATTTATCACCCATTGATTTTTTAAAATGGTATTTATCACCTATTGATGCTACCCCTAAATGCTTCTGAAAGAGCTAATTTCTAATTCTATTTTTTCTAGTTTACCACGCATCCATCTCAACATTCTCTTCTTTGTTAGACTCATTTCGTGCCAACATTCTACTTCATAGGTTATAGTTGGTCAAATCGTTGTCTTGTCAAAATTTTCCTTAAATCTTATTGACATGTGCTGATAAGAAAATAGGACTTTTTTTTAATTAGATGGGTCAGCTAATGAGATGGCGGATGCTTTGGATGTGGATGGAGTTACTCCTTTTAAGGCTGATTTGGGTTGGTTTGGTTGTTTTGCATTTGGTAGAATGGTCATATACCTTCCCCTTTGGTTTTGTTTGTTGGTTCCTTTGTTTCTCTTGTACTCTCTTCATTTTCTTTAATCAAGTTATCTTGTAACTTATTATAAATGCATAAATACATATCTATACACACACATAATACATCCATGTGCATCTGGCGATGCTGCGGCCCGACAGATCTTTGTGCAAGGGGCGGGGATGGATAGATCCAATCATGATGGACCCAAGTATAAAAAATGGGGTCAATCTCATGCCTCTAGCCCCTTGATTTGTGGCCCACAAGTTTAATGGGTTTATATTTTAAAAAAATCGAGCACCCTTGATCCAACAGACAAGTCCATTTGTGGGTGCAAACCTTAGGGTCTGGCTATTATGTTGCCCTTACCGTAAGATGGCGTGAGAAGTTCTCATAAGAAGATTTCCGACACACTGACACACAGTGTATCATGAGTGTATGCAAACATTGAAGTTAACTGTTATTTTATTTGGGAAAAAGTGACAGAGAAGGAAATACAGTTCGAAACTTCACATAACTGAAGATCTATTCCCAGATTCTCACTACAGTGGTTTCTGAAAGTCAGTCATCTGGTGTTTTTCCAAAGCTGAGCATAACAAATTTAGTGTGTTTAGAGAAATTCAGTGACTCTTTTGTAAATCAGTCAACTTTAAGGGGTTTCTTGTAATTAGCAGAACTTTTAGTAATATAAAAGGTGCAGATCGGGTCATTCATGATTCAACCCTAACTTGGACAACCAGCATATTTTCTTCTTAAATTCTTTCTCCCCTTTTCCTTTCTAAAAGTCTAATCTTCATTTTTTTTCCACATAATATACCTTTTTTTATTTAAAAGTTTATAACTTAGTTACTCTTCAAATGTGCACAATGGGCATTTTTACTGCTGCATTCAGTGTCCATAAATTTAAGGTTTACGATTCTGGTTCGTATATGATAAGGTATGCAATTTGTACTAACCTTAGGATCGATAGTTACAGCCATAAAAAATGGTCTTTGAATCTTGGTTTCAAGAGATCATCCTGCATCTATGGTTATTTGTTGCTGTTTCAATTGTGATTCTTCCGATTGATTGTTTTGGTTTAAAAGGAGTGCATGTTTAATGTAACAAAGGTGTTCAAGTTTACCATTTATTGGCATGTTGAGTTCATTTTTGTCTCACCAGTTGTGACATCCGGTCACGATATTGTGTTTAGTATGTGCATCCTTCTATGAGATAGTAATATATAATGTTCTCTTAATTGTGCCTTTTATACATCAGTTGCAGGTTTTTACTTCTTTTGTTGTGGATTTTAAAATCTTTTTCCATTTTGGGTCCAGAAAAATCCCGCTTGAAAAGTAGGGATCTTGAATGGTATTTCTTTTGCGCTCGAGATAGGAAATACTCAAATGGACCAAGGGCGAATCGTGCCACTGATATTGGATACTGGAAGACCACTGGAAAGGATAGATCTGTGTGTCATAACTCAAAGACTGTAGGGATGAAGAAAACTTTGATTTTCCATCTAGGCAGGGCACCTCAAGGAAAGAGAACTAATTGGGTGATGCATGAATATAGGCTCGAAGATCAGGTGTTGGTAGACAGAGGCATCTCACAGGTAATGCTTCATGGATGTGATTGCTGTGGCCTATTTGATTACCTTTGAGAGCTATAATAAGTTAAAAAGTGTTCATGGATTAAACATTGCTTTTGGTAAAAATAATTGATGACAATGCATCTGTAGTTAATATCAGTGTATGACTTGGATTAATGTTAATATCTCCTAATATTTATCTTTTTAATGCATTGTCAGTGCACCAAGCTGAGTTTAGGGAGTGAGGCTGGTTGTTGTTTGTTTGTTTGTTTTTGTTTTTATTTATTTTTTATTTTATTTTATTTTATTTTATTCATGCATTTTGCTGACAGCCTTTTTACTTCTATTGATGCCCATTGTTGCCCCATCCAATATGCTCATGCATCATATTCTTGTGGTGCATTATATTTTTTTGTCTTCAATTCTACCGATAAAAAAAAGCTCAAGAATAGGGCTATTGCAATACTCTAATTGATATAGGGCAGGTATGTAACTTGGATTGAATTTAACCCCAACCAGAGTTTTAGGAGTGGCCTGAACCCCTCAACATCTCTTGAACTTGGGTTGGGCTTGGTTGTTGCCTTTGGCAACCGGAATCTGATCCTGCCCTTCCCGAGATGGGGCCTATTTGGATGCATGCCGAAAGGGTTCTTCTCACATCATCCAATCCTTGATTTATTGCCTGATGAGATGGAGAGATCTCATCATGGACAATTGGTGTGCCAAAATGCCCATTGTCGGATTATCATACGCTTGATTTAAGGCCTTAGTTGATTTTCATTTTCTGAAGTCTGTTTTTCCTCTTTTTTTTCCCTTTTTTATTGTTCTTTTGGTAAAATGACTAGGACCTACAACCTTGTTGCAACAATGAGAACCTTTAATGCAGGATAGACCCATGGTCCCCATGGGTTGACCCGCCAATGGGCCCAGCCCATCTGTCTTGACAAGCCTTTGGACCCAACCCATTTATTTTATGTTAATTTTATATTATTTAGAGCTTTTAATTATGATTTTAGTAGGATGTTTTATTCCTGGCCATCAATGTGATGTGTTTTCCTATATAATGATGTAAAGCCTCTTTGGCTAAGGAAAAATGGTTAATGATGAACGAAATTGTGTTTTTCTCCTAGTTCTCTTCTCAAGATCTCTAATGCCTCCTGCTTTGGAGTTTCCACTATCTTCATCTCCTATCTTTGCCTGCATCGCATCTCTACCTCCGTTCCGCATTAACCTTCCTACTGTAGTCTGTGCCCTTGTGTAAATTGTTTCATTTTTTTCTTTTTAATTATTATTAGTTGATGAGTGACAATTTAGGATGAGTGCGAATTCACATGTGTGTATCCCGATATTCAAATGTTAAACATGCTTCCAATTTAAGATGAGAACCAGTTAGAAGCATTTCAATCCTAATGATGAGAAAGGTAGGAAGGTCTTTATATGGACTAGTGGTAGGACGAAACACATCTTACTTGATCATATTAACCATCTATTTTGTTTCAATCTAATGAGTGTAAGTGTGGTTAGATTAAATAATGTTGGAAATTGAACTGTATCATGAAATCTTTGGAGGCCCTAAATTGTAAGATCATATGTTTTTTTTTTATTCCAAAAAACGCAGAGTATTTGTAAGACAAAAATGATGATAATAATTACTGATAAATACATTAAGGTATTCGTGCACATTTTTAAGTTCTATATATTATATCATAATGGATGCATATTGAAAACATCACTAATTAAGGTGCAAAGCCTTTTGAAGTTACACAGCAGAATTTTAGGGATTGCGAAGCCGTCTGCAAGCGTGGAAGGACCTGACATGTGCTCACCTAACCCACTCTACGATAAATTTAAACTTCTCACTTTCACTACCTTCTTGTGAATTATCACTCACAAATTTTGACATTCGTTCAACTCTTGTAAGCACCTTGATCAATAATGCAAATTCAGCACCCATTTGACAATATCAAACTCCTATGGTTTGAAAACTTTCAGGTTGTCAAAAAGGCATTATTAGATGTTTACATTTTTTTTTTCTATAGAGGTTTGTCTTGTGGAGATCTTTCATAACCATGATTGTTATGCTACTAGTTGAATCCCACTTGCTAGCTTGTTCCATGCATACGGATGTGCGAGTGCGCGCGTATGTGCAGGCGTCCATGGGTAGGTGGGTGTGCGTGTGCAAGCGTGTGTAAACAGAAATGCAACCTATCTAAAGATTTGGCTCAGAATAAACTGAAATGGAAAAAAATAGAATTTTATGTAGCCGACCAGAACATAATTGGAGAGAGGATCTGATGATGGTTATGGTGATGATAATATTTATATGGGAAATATTCATGCGCATCTATCCCTCACCATTTTACGGTGAGGGACAACATACTTTGGCCAACTTTATGATTGATCCGAACCATCCACACATGGGACGTCCTGACTTACGTTGGAGCCATTGACTTTTCACTGATCTAAATGGATTGGACTGTTGGATTGAGAGTCGACTTTTTCTTTAATAAAAAGTTGTTAAATTTGTGGGCCATGGATGAAGGGGTTATAGGCATGGGATTGACCCCAAATTTGATATATGGGCCCATCCAAGATGTCTCTTTCTATCCCCCTAAGTACCTTGATCAGCGGGGCTTTTGGTGGGCCCTATCAAGTGGGGAGGGATGGATGCGCTTGATTGTCATATATATATATATATATTTTGTGTTTGGGTGTTTTTATTCTGTGTGTTTGGGTGTTTTTTTTTTTTTTGGGGGAGGGGGGTGGTTTGGGTTGGGTTTTAGATCAAATAGATGGAGATTTAGATCAAATAGATGGAGATTTTTTTTTTTTTATAGATCAAATGGATCTACCGTGATTGAGATGTGGGCCAACCATCACTGTTGCTCACCTTTATGAGGCTCAGAATGGGTCCCTAGCCATGTAGGAAGAGATCTTTCATCTAGAGGCAGAGGGGATGCATCACAAAGTGACTAGAAGTGGCCTGCACACAGGTGTTTGCTTAAAGGACAGCAAAGCCCAGGAGATCACTAGTGTCTATGTTCTAAGCATTGACGTAACTTCTTCCAAGAAAGCCATTCCATTGATTGCGACGATTGTTTACCAATTTCTGGCACTTGTTTTCACATAATCCTAAGATTTGAATGTTATAAAATTTATATTGTAATTGTAGGTTCTTCAATTTCAAAAAATAGGAAGATTGTTAAGAAAGGAATTTGATAGTTAAGATTCAATTTTTTTCTCTTAAGAATTGGTTCGAATCATAAATAGTAAAATAACAATCATTTGTGTTGATCATAGGTAGACTTTAGTTAAAGATTTGTCTTGTTCTTCGATAACTTTCCATTTGAGAACGTTCTTTTTGTTTATGAGATTTTGATGGTTTAGTTTATATGATGTTTATGATGTCTTGAATCATTTATATGGGGTTGACAACTGGCTTTGTGAGTACTACTTATCCTCTTGTGAGTACTACTTATTCTTGTACAGCTTCTTCTCAAGTCTTTATTTGCTTCTCCCTTATATTACTTCCTTGTACTTGGAATACATAGCCCTGTTTGGTCTTTGAAGCACATGCCCGAACTATCTTGGACGGTGTTCCTTTCTGAAATACATTCGTTCCTTATTCTAATGTTGTTGCTTTGCATATCGATCTCAGCATTTGCATCTTAGACTCTTTTTTTTTTTTTATTGTGTGTGTGTGATTCTTAATTTTTATCTGTTTTGCATGTAAAGAGACATGCATACTGTGGGCTGTTGTACTTTGTACGTGTGTTGGTGTCCATGGACTCTTTCAGAATCAATCCTCTTGATTTTGCCCCGACAATCTAATTACATTCAATGGGGTATCATTATCATAAGAAAAAAGAAAACAAAAAAGAGAAGAAATGTGTAGATAAGCAAGCGGGAACTACCTAAAATGTAACTGGCGATCCAGTATCAAAAGTTGTGTCTGAGATCCTTTTTGCAGCAGGGATGATGTTGCTTCAGTGGTCAATGACAATATTTTTCATCGATTTGGTATTTATTTGTTATGCTGGTTGTGTTGAGAGTTGTTAATATTATGTTATGCTCCTCTTGTTAAAAAGGATAAGAACCATGTTTCTCAAACTTTGTGAACGTCACATAATCTGTGCTTACACTTCCTTACTGCCCTTCTTAAATTATGTTTTGAAGATTATGTTGGGTGTTCTTGTACTGCAGGATGCCTATGTACTCTGCAAAATTTTTGAGAAGAGTGGTGCAGGTCCGAAAAATGGGGAACAGCATGGAGCACCTTTCCGAGAGGAAGAGTGGGATGAGGATGATAATGATGAGTCGATAACTTTCTACAATCCAAGTTTTCCACCAAGGCCAGCAGATTGCCAAAATTTGGCTGTGGTAGAGAGCTCTGTTGATATCAACAGTGAATCTGACGCTCGTGGGGGTTCTTTTGCTGAACCCAGTGAAGCTCTTCTGGTTAATGATGAGCAGCCTGAGTTAATCAATATTGATGAATTCTTGCAGGAATTAGAAGTTGATGCTTTAGTTTCTGATGGAAATGCTGTTGAGGTAAGTATAACTTATTAGCTGTTGTAGTAGAATCTTTCTGTTCTGGCACTTCACTACTGTTACTTGGTGCATTTATGCTTTTTAATTGGGGTTGCAGAAGCCGGATCAAGTCATTCCACGTACCTGTGATAATAATCAAGATGCATCTCTTCCCAATGGTGGTGATGAGAATAATTTGTATGACTTGGATCGGATGATCTCAGATCTAATAAATGGAAATATTATACTGGAAGATGACATTCCACCGCCACCGGTACACACTGGTCCCATTCAGAAAGCTGAAGAAATGGGCCACGAATATGTTCAGCAATCATTGTCAGGAGGTAGGTTTCACGTTCTTCAGTGTCATGACTTCTAGCTTTTTGTACGCATGGGTAAAAGCCAAAAAGAGGAAACTGATAAAACCTCTCAATGCAATCAGTTGTTGGGGTCTGTTTTTTTTTCTTTTTCTAGAAAACTTGTAAAGGTGAGGTGTTTTTTTTTTTTTTTTGGGTAGAAGATTAGGTGTGTTCTAGTTGATGGCAAGTGCATGTAAAATCTTGTGACTGTTCTATTTTTCTTTTTAGCCTTTATCTTTTGTCGATGCTACAATATAATATGAAGGCAGAGCTGCAGAGTTTGCTGCTTTATTATTATTATTATTATTTCAAGTCCATAAATTCCTGTATTTCATCATTTGCTATTATTATGTTCCATCCAGGTGAACAACACACTGTGCGCTCAACCTTGGAACATTTGTCTGGTGGAGAGGGATCTTATTCAAAGTTCCAATACCTACTGGATTCTTACCCAGCTCCCCCTGCTTCAGCTGCAGAGTACTCTCCTCCTAAGGGAGAGGATCCTAAGGGTAACCTTGTATCATACAGCAGCCCAATTCATATCAAGGCTGAGGTAACACTCAAGTGCATGTGTACTGGAAGTCTTTTGTCCGATGGATTGGGGCCTCATCCTTGCATCTGTTGCTGTGGTGGTAAACCATCCAAGAAATTGGGAAGGGAACCATCTTCACATGGTGGTGGGTTCATGCTTGTGTTTCTCCTTGGGTTGGTTTCAGCTTTAGTGTGGGTCCTTGTGTTTGCAATGGGTGCCAAGTTTGGCAGGTATGCATGGAAGAAGTTTATACAGCCCTCCTGACGTGCCTGATCAATCCCTATTTCCATTGAACTTTATTATTGATGACTACATTTCCTTTATTATGGCACTGGGATTCAATTTTCTTCCAGTCAGCAGACTATTTTGTAATTAGAATGACGCAACTGCATTTGGAATTTTCTTCTGCTCATTGCCTTTCTGTAAGATATTAAACTTTGTGAACGATCTTTGTTAGATTACCTTCATCCCACAAATTAAGATATCTGTGTATGAGAGATGGTCCAAAAAAACCTGCATCGATCAGATTGTCCTGGCCATCCAAGTGAAAAAAAAAAACATGATGGAGATCTGTACCATCTCTACTGAAACACACAAATAGTGATGACTTGTGTGAACCAACCTACTAGTTAGTGGGGTCTTTATTAAATGGCCGTTTCTTTTTTGGCATTTGCATAGTTCACAATGTATTTATACAATTTCATGCAGCTTCATAAGAATGGGCATCCGATGGAGGTGCTAGAAGTGAAGGACGAAGGGGACCATCAATCTATCCACCCTTTGATTGGAAATGATCGTCCAACCTTCTCTCTCAGATTAAATCCTAGGAATTGAAGGTCCCTTCAAAGTTTTGGTATTCTCACACACACGTCCAAGAGTGAAACTTTATGTGGAACTGCTGAGATGTCAACACCAATCATAATGGGGAAGGAGTGAAAGGTAGGAAGTGTTGATCCAGATGGGGCAGCTATTAGCATTTTAATTTGCTATGGTGATCGGAGGGTAATCATGTTTGATGGCCCTTGGAGGTTTTTAAGGATCTATTCTTTTGGCTATGTAATGATGAGCTAATTCATTGGACTTATACCAAATTTGAAAATTAGCCTTAATAACATCTAACAGCTAAACATTTTAGGAGAGATGTGTCCCAGCTACTGTAGCAATTTCTTGCGGATCTCAATAAGGACACTAGTACCCTGGTGTATGTGTGTGGATAGGAGGATTTACATATGCCCTTAGGAATTAGTTATCCGCTGTCGTGAATGTGGATAAGAGGGTTTGGATATACCCATAGGGATTAGTTTTCTGCAGTCCAAAATTGAGTGTCTCGCATGCTAGAGGTTCCTGAGATCCGGTTGATTTAAAAATATAAAAAAATAATAAAAATACTAATAATAACCACCAGGCACCAGTGCAGATTCCCCCATTGAAGGACACCAAGAAGTTCTTGGCAAGTGGGCCTGCCTTAGGACGCTTCCTGTGGGACGTGGGCCCACCTTAGGACACTTGCCGTGGGGTGAGTGTGTTTCGAGTTGAGTCAGAATGAATAGGACAGGTATGTTTAAAAAGTGGATGAATATAACAATGTTGTCAATTGAGACAGTGGCCCAATAAATTTTTTTTTCATGGCAGTGCTAGACACCCAATCTAAGACGGTTGTAATGAGCTTCTTTAATTTTACCTATGGAAATGATGGTTGACTTTTTAGGTAGATTTTCAATCCACCAAGCTCCTTTTTTATACTGGGATCATGCAAAGGGTAAGATACATAGTAATTGAGAGCAATGTTGTTTATCATCATTAATTCATTATGATCAACTGGACCTCATCCCAATAATTTGAGGTCCCCTGAAAAAGGTTACTCATACACAAATCAACTTTTAGAACTCATAAAGAAGTGTAGCCAATTTGTTTTAAAGCCACTGCTAATACAATTCAATCCTCTTTTATTTGCTATTTATTAGGATCAGCAGGTGGCAATTATTTTAAGGGGGATTCGGCGAAAAGTCCCTTAAAGTGTGACTTTAATGCAAATTGTCCACAAAAAAAAGTCAGGCAGCCAGGTCCCTCACACACTTTCTCATACCTAAAATGTCCAATTTGCCCTTTCTTTAAATCATATCCCATGATTAGTGGGAAATCACATTAATTGCCCTAGATTAAAGGAATCATATCCTATCACTTATTTGCCCACGATTAAAGGAATTCCATTAATGATATATTCAAATAAATTCTAAAAAAACACAAGCACATTTCAAAATAACGCAAATAAATTTAAAAAAACGCAATAATTTCAAAAAAAAAGTAATAAATTTTAAAAAAAAGCAATAAATTTCAAAAGAACGCAGATAAAATTAAAAAGATGCAAATAAGTTTAAAAAGATCGAAATAAATTTTAAAAAATATAAATAAATTCCAAAAGACTCAAATAAATCTCAAAAAATCCAAAGAAAATTCAAGAAATGCAAGCAAATTTCAAAAGACGCAAATGAATTTCAAAAGATGCAAATTAAATTAAAAAACGCAGACACATTTGCCAAAACTAAGATAAATCATTTTCCAAATTTCTGAAAAATTTGCCAAAAACTTAAGTATTTTTGTCAAAACTAATTTAAATTTATTTAAAATAAATAAATAAATTTCAAAAGACGCAAATAAAATTAAAAAACGCAAATAAAATTAAAAAAATGCAAATACATTTGCCAAAACTAAGATAACCCAATTTTCCAAATTAGCGAGCAATGTGGCAAAAAACTCAAGTCTTTTTTGTCAAAAACTCAGATAGATTTGTTCCAGGACTCAGATAAATAGCCAAAAACTCGGATTGATTTGTCCAGAATTCAGTTAAATTTGTCCAGAACTCAGATAAATTTGTTCAAGAAGTCAGATAAATAACCAGAAACTCAAATAGATTTGTACAGAACTCAGATAAATTTGTCCACAACTCAAACAAATTTGTTCCAAAAGTCAGATAAATAGCCAAAAACTCAGATAGATTGGTCCAAAACTCAAATAAATTTGACAAAAAATATAGAACTTAGATAAATTTGACTTTGCCTGGAATAGGGATGGGCTTCTGGAATAGGTTAGGCTTGATCTGACCTGGACTAACCCAGAACCAAACCTAGCATAAATTGCTATCTTCTTCCCCAGACAGAACCTGGGCTTCCTCTTCACGTTCTCTGCGATGTTCTGGAACCAGAACCAGAAACCTCTCTCGGTTTGCTTCTTCTTCCATGGCAATGGCGCGGCGCGGCGCGGCACGGCAGCAGCGGCAACGAACTTCCTTCTCCGAAGACGCGCAACAGCGACTCCAGAGATCCGTTTTCTGTTCAAGGCTGTTCACGGAAATGTGGGGCCCAACCGGACACAAATCCCAAACCGTTGTCTGCTTCTTCTTCTTCTGCAACCTTTTCTTTGTGGCAGAAGAAAACTTCGGCGATGGCACCTCCAGATTCTTCTTCCTAGGTGATGGCAGCGGACGGTGGCGATCACTAGGCGATTCTTCCTTCTTCTTGCTGTGTTTGGACACTGCATCAGGATCCAAAACAGAGCCACCCCTCTTCACCATTTCTCTGCAACACGAGGATCTTCTTTCTCTTGACGAGATAACCGTGGCCCACCAACAGATCTATCGTCTCTGCTGGACTACTTATGGCTTCAGTGAGACCAGATCACCAGATCTTCTTCGGCAACGTTTGAAAAACAGTGCCTTGTCACCTCTTCTTCCCCGTTCTAGTTCTTCGATTTGTGTGGCCCACCAAGAGACTGATCTTCTGCGATCCTGGATCAGTTCACTGCAACGAACTGATTTCGGAATCCTTCTTTTTTGATCTCTCTTTCCTGCAAGAAATAACCATGCACTAGGATTTCCCAAGCCCAAGGAGGGAGAATACAAGATTTGAAATTTTAAATTTTAAAATTTTATGCCTAAAACAGTTGAAGGGGCAAATTAGTCATGAAACATGTGATTGTGTGGATTTAGGGATCTCTGGCTGCAAACAGTCTAGCTGCTTGGACCACAGCCCTTAAAAAGAATTTGCCTAGAGTGGAGGCTGGATAGATTCAATTCTAGGGATCTTTCGCAAATTATCTCATTATTTTAATACATGGTAGAGGAAAATGATTCATTCGATGCATTAATTACATGTATAAAATTAAAACAGAGCAGACAGACAGACTTGGTCAAAGGCCAACGATGATTCAAAACTTTTCAACCATCTTCCCTCCACACGTCACTTGCTTCTCCATTGTAGGTCCGTTCTTTCATCCCAGACAAAGGGCCTCTGTATCCTTCTTTCAAATAAGGACTGTTTTCCACTTTTTTAGAGAGACAAAAGAAGAAAAGAGAAACAACAAAGAAAGAAAGAAAAGAGGAAAACAGAGGAGGGGAGAAAAGAAGAGGAGGAGAAGCACCTAATTATCAATTCTTTCTTCTCTTTTCCTCTCCTTCTTCATTATCTTATACTTTTTTTTTTCTGTTGTTGTTGCCTCTCTTCTTCTTTCTTTGTAAATCTTTACATTGTAAAGTTCATACCAAGCAAGCTTGGTCTTTCCCATTGCCAATACTCAAAACACCCCACATCACTGATCATAAGAAAGACCCCATATTTTCATTTCCATTACTGGTGTATAATCACTTACTTAAGACATGGCCCCAAGCAAGCTCCGTAAAGCAATTGGCGCTGTTAAGGACAAGACTAGCATCAGCCTGGCCAAGGTAGCCAGCACCACCACCATCTCCGACCTCGACGTCGCCATTGTCAAAGCTACAAGACATGAAGAACACCCTGCGGATGAGAAGCATATAAGAGAGATCATCTCCCTCACAAGCTACTCGCGCCTGTACATCACTTCATGCGTGAGCACCCTCTCCAGGCGCCTCAACAAGACCCACAACTGGACCGTGGCCCTTAAGACCCTCATCTTGATCCACCACCTGCTCACCGAGGGCGATCCCGCCTATGAACAGGAGATCTTCTTCGCCACAAGGCGTGGGACTCGCCTTCTCAACCTTTCGGATTTTAGAGACACCTCCCACCCCAATTCATGGGACTTCTCTGCCTTTGTTCGCACCTTTGCGCTTTACCTTGATGAGAAGCTTGAGGGTCGCATGCATGGAAAGCAAAATCGGCACAATAGGCTCTCCATCACAGTCAGCGAGAAGGAGGATGGTGAGGAAGAAGAGCCATCAGAAACTTCCACCTCGGTCCCGGTCCCGGTTCAGGAGATGAAGATTGAGAAAATCTTTGCCAGAATTCAACAGCTGCAGCAGCTCCTTGACCGATTTCTAGCATGTCGACCCACAGGTGTGGATATATCCAACCATTCACAGTGTAACCAATAAAGAAGCAAAGCAAAATAAGAAAGAACAAACAAATTTTACATGGTTCGACAATGTGCCTACATAATAGTTCAAAAAGAGCAATCTTTTCCCATCTCGTAGAAAATTAGGATTATAATTCATGGCTCACAACTCAAACTAAAGTAGTTGAACTGGAGTATAATAACCCGAAAGTTCAGTCACCATAGAATACAAGACATCACAACACTAACTTCAACTTTGCGTTTTTTCTGTATCTACAAACACACCATTTTTATGCACAGGTGCGGCGAAAAGCAATCGAGTAGTAATAGTTGCATTGCACCCGATTGTAAAAGAAAGCTTTCATATCTACGACGACATTGCAGAGATCATGGGCATCTTGATAGATCGGTTCATGGAGCTGGAAATCCCGGACTGTGTGAAAGTGTTCGATATCTTCAGTCGGATCGCCAAGCAATTCGATGACCTTGACGCGTTCTACAACTGGTGCAAATCAGTCGGCGTCGCAAGGTCATCCGAGTTCCCAGAGGTGGAAAGGATCACACAAAAGAAGCTTCAAGTGATGGACGAGTTCATCCATGACAAGTCCGTCCTGGCGATGCGACAAAAAGACAGAGACCAAGAGCCAAGGATAGAGATCGATGAGGAACCCCAATTTGAGCAATCAAACGAAGATGATATGGCAAACCTAAAGGCCTTGCCGCCACCTGAGAGCTCCATTGAAGTTGCACCAGAAGAAGATGAGAAAGAGGAGACCAAGGAAGTAGAGAAGAAGAAAGCTACACGAGAAGAAGATGATCTCTTGAATATAAGGGAAGAAGCAGTAGCAAGAGAAGAGCAAGGAGAGAAGCTAGCACTCGCACTATTTGCAGGAGAATCAACGGTGGCGGCGACGCCCCCCACATGGGAAGCTTTCAAAGATGAGGCCGCCGATTGGGAGACTGCATTGGTGCAGACCACCAGCAATCTCTCCAATCAGAAGGCGGCTCTCGGAGGTGGTTTCAACATGTTGTTGTTAGATAGCATGTACACACAGGCAGCCACTGGGGTCCCTCCCCCTGCCTCTGGGAGTGCAAGCAGCATGGCATTTGCCGGCGGGACGCCAGGGTTTTTGGCGTTGCCAGCTCCTCCTATAGCAGGTGGAGATGGCGGGGACCCTTTCGCAGCATCTTTGGCGATTGCTCCACCATCTTTTGTGCAAATGTCGGACATGGAGAAGAAGCAGCAGTTGTTGCAGGAAGAACAACTCGTGTGGCAGAAGTATGCTAGGGATGGGATGCAAGGGTCCAATCCTTACGATATTGGTGGAGGCTATACAAGAAGATTCTAGTGTTTAAGGGTGCGTTTGTACAAAAAGAGAATTTCGTGATAGTGAAAAAAATTGTTCTGATTTTCCATGCAATCCACTAATTTTAACAATGCATTTTCCTTATAGGAAGGGAGAAAAAATGTTTTGATTTCACATGAGAGGGTATGAATGTAGAATTCTTCTCCCATGGATAGAAGAATTTGCGAAATACAAAATCCTCTTACACCGCAAACAATGTCTTGAGTGTGGTCTGTTTAAGCCCTTGGGAGTAGGGAGGGGCCAGTGTATGGTTTTTAATCACATGAGGAATTCATTGGTCAGGGGAAGATGTAGAGCTTACTGTAATGAATGTATGATTTTGCCCTCTTAAACTAATTAGAGAGAAGATTTAATCCAAGGGTGTGGTTTTTGTAACTAATTTTGTAGAGGGAAGGGTATAGTTATTTGATCATATTTGAAATGTCTTTGGAATCCCCTTTCCCGTGTTGTGCTGATGCACCATTTAAAGTGCAAATGGATACTTAAAAAAGGCCCATTTGGGTGCGTTTGTTTGTACCTCACTCTGTCTCTTCGGTTTGTTGGATTTCGAATTCAAATTATTTAATAAGAAGATCCAACAGAATTTAATGGTTCGATCATGCATAAAACAAGTGAATATTAACAGTAGCATGTGCCACACTTGGGGATGCAAATGGATATCGGACTTTCAGATTATCTAAGGGCTTTGTATAAAAAAAAAATGGTTTGAAAACTATTTTAGGTTCTGATCATAAACGGGCCTAGGTCCACAGCCCAATTTATATTCTAATTGATAAATGAGTCGGCTTGGACCCATACATGTTTCAACTTGTGGATCCTATAGCCAGCCCGTTTGACCATATCTTTCTCAAATTTCAAATACTCTATTTGATGGTTCAATCAATCAGAAAATGAAAATTGTAAACATTCTATTATTCCTTTGTAGTGCAAATGTTGGGATAGATACGGGTCACCCTATCTGCTGAATGGGTCGTTAGGGAGAAAGTGTCATGTCTCTTTCATAGCCAAGAAAATGGTTAAATAAGAGTCTTTAATATTTCACACTATAGCTCAAAATCAATTTTGATTAGACATTCTTATGTTTAATCCTCGAGAGAGCTTGATGCACTATTATAGGTTGAATGAAATCCATATTTAAACTAAAATAAAAACTAAAAATAAAAAAAATTAGACTTGATTTTTAAACAAAAACTAGCTAGATCCGGGTTCACTTATCGAAACTGTGTTTGGAACAACAAACAAGTTCCGATTTAGAATCAGGTCTGAAATAGGAACCATCATTTGTAAACCAGCTTCAGTTCCGGGCCCAACATTATTTCTACCTAAAACCGACTCACTTGCCTCCCTAGCCACGCCTATTGACACCATGGTAGCCACTTTCCATCTTATTTCCATGCAAGTATGCATATTCATGTCACACTTATACGTACGAATGAAAAAACAGAAAAAGAAGACCAATAATTATGATGATGAAGGCCACAACCTGAAAGCATCTTCCTCTGCACATAAATAAATAATAAAAGCTTCATTCATGTACAAGATGGGGAAAAAGCAAAGAAGACAACCCAAAAGGAAGAAGAAAAAAGCCGTCGATCGGTCAGAAAGGTGCTGTAACAACATCTCTCAAGGCCGTAAATAGAGGAGGAAGGCTCAGACGAGCTGCAAAATTATTCTTCTCTTCTTCATCTTCTGCTTCCAACACTGTCATCTTTTCACTGCCTCCTCCTGATCTAACCACTGGCTCTAAGCCCTGCATAAATGTTCATGGCACCCACATCACAAAATAATATTATTAGCCAAGTAGAAGTTCCGAAACTATCACTTTGTTTTCACCTTAATCCCATGTGATAATAATACACACCACCAACATGGTTTTTTAAAGATGATCATGCATTAGTCATTAAAAATTTATTGGGATGTAGTAGAGAACAGTGGGCCACACTATAAAGCTGCTTCTTATTATTAACAATTGAAGGAAACTAGTTACAAGGCAAGCAATAATTGACAGGACTCGTGCTCAGTTGGGTCCAATCTTATTATTATAGTAATAATATTTTATTGTAACATTTCTTTATTATGTACCAATCCACTCTTATCTGATGGACCAATGGACCAGAATTGAAGAACAAATAATTTATAACAATACCAATAGTTATATAACCAGGATCTGAATCTCCTAGTTTTTATGATTATGACGATCCTAGGATCTGGGTGGGTCTCCTAGAAATTTGACCAGATTTGAATTTGGATTGAACCCTATAAAATAAACAAATGGTCGTTTCCCACCAGAATATGTATGACCTGACCAGTTGACCCTCCACCGACTTAATCTATGGCAGTATTCTTAAGAGAGAGTGCTATTTTCACAACCCACTCACCTTTTCAAATAGAACTGTTTGAATCAGATTAAATTAGAAAAAGAAAATTTGATATATGGTAAAAATTGCAAGTAAAAATAGTAAATGCAAAATTATCATATGGTAAAAGTAATACGAAATAACTTATCACATGTGAGGACATTTGCCAAAATGTTAAAGGATTGAGTTTCATTAGGTATTCATCATGTCCTCTTTTTTTTTTTTTTAAATGATCTTTCATTTGGTTTATAAAAAAGAGATCTTCTCAAATTTGATTCAAATAAACATCTACATGTAATTTCTAGAGCAGTCTAAAGCACTCTTAAATGAGATTTTTTAAATACAACTACTAAATTATTTCATAATCAACACTAGTAATTATGATTGCTATAATTTTTCAATCTACTCAAATTGTAGTTTTTAGTCTATGGCGATGCTAACATATATAATATTTAACATGAACATGTAGAAAGTAGTAACTACCTCTGTGAAAATTCTTAGAGCTTCTTCAATAGACTTGTTCTTTATCACATAAAGTGCTGCCTCCTGCAACTCCGCAAGGAAACAAGAATCACATAAAAAACCCACAACAGATAAATTTCTATCAACCCAACATGATCAAAAGATGACCCATAAAATCATAGACTCCTTGATGCTTCCACAAATTGACCCTTCTTAGCTATAGCTTTGTTACGTACCCTTGCATATTGAAAATCATGGAAATTAAGTGTTCGAGGCTCTCTTTCTATTGATGATTTCCTCTCAATTTCCATAGCTCAAAATCCTTGAAAATCTCTCAGCTTTCTCTCTCTTGTTTTCTTTGATGAGAAAAAACTAAACTTGGAAAGCTGTTTCTCTTCTTGCAAGCTTTCTGTTGCCTGTCTCTTCTTATATAGAAAGTAAATGAGAAAGCGGATCACGTCACCGACACGTGTGTGATATTTTATTCGACAGTGCTCTCAGACGTGGAAAGCAGATTGTGGAGGAGTGGACACGTGGCGAGAGATGGGAGAGCGGCTATTGTATTGTAGAGGAGACAAAGGAGGGTCGGCAGTTAGATGTAGAAAATGTCGGGGTCCCGTCTTGGGACGACACCTGGAGGTTCGGATCTCCGATTTGGACTTTTCTTTCCCTTATAGGAAGATATTTAAATCTCACTAATAATTAAGAGGCCCTAATCATAGCTTAATCATGATTGCAATCAATTATGTATTCTTTTGAATGAGGTTGCAAATGGGTCGGGTTTGGATTAGGGCGACAGGTGATGTGAAAATGAAGAAAACGAATTGGATGAGTTTGGGAATGGAATCATTTTGTATCTCTTGTTTAAAAGATAGATTTGGATTTGAATCCAGCATGTAAGCTACCGAATCCGTGTTAGAATATCGTCACTAAAAAATGAAACTTTTAGCGGCAGAAAAACAATACCTTTAATAGCTAGCTGTTTTTTCCGCCATTAAAATTATTCTTTTGTGGCGGTTAATGATTTCTGCCTCTAAAAGACCACAAACCTTCTATATGGTCTAGCTGAAAAAACATCTCGCCGTGAAAAACCACTTTTAGCGGCAGAAAAAGACTGTTGCTGAAGGACGTTTTGTCCGCTGCTGAAAGTCTTGTTTTTTTTTTTTTTAGTGAGTTCAGGGTATAGTTTAGACTCCACCTCTATTGGATTGATCATATCTTAAACATAATGTGATCATTTGAGTATAGTAAAATAGTGTCCGACTTCAATTCTGACAGCATCCTTGAGTCAAAGCATAAATGAAGTTGGAATAGGACTCAATTCCTTACTAGATCATATAATATGTTCCAAATCCAGATTCAATCATTTGTTGAGATTAAAATTAGATTTCAAACTCATTTTCTTTTTAAAAAGGCAGAGGCTCCAAATAATCAGATATACGTTTTCAACTCTACAATTGAGTATAAAAGTAATTAGATATCCATTTCCAACCTTACGATTGAGTACCAAGACCCATGTCTCACCCAGATTCCAAATAGGTCCATAATTATGACCCAAATCTAGAATATTTGATACAGTGAGCCTAAAAAAACTCTGATAGATTGAGGAGGGGGTGTATTCATTGAATCTGACTTTGTTAGAGCAATCAGGTGTTGGTGTTTGGCAATCCCAATAAATTATCACATGCAGTGCAAGCGATCATATCCATAACAAACACAAGTCGAAATGACATTGGCTAAACTTTAGATGTTGTTACAGGTCGCAATCGATTAGCTGAAATTAGAGATTATTTTTGAAAGGTGACATCTAATGTCAATTTTCCTAATTTGGATCACAAGGCCTAGAGTTTTTGATGAATCACATGAGTTGCATCAAATGTTGCCCAAAAGGATTAATCCAATTCAATAAAAGTAATTCATGTATAACATCAAGGAATGACCTGACAATCCACGTGATAGAGCGTCCCACTGGATTAATAGTAGAGGGGCAAGTGTCTCATCTAGATAAAAATCAGATGGGCTCCACCTTGGCGCCCAATTTGGAAATCCTTACTTTTCCGAATTTATGGATTGTTATCATTTTTTTCTTATATATATATCTCCAGCTCTACTAAACTGAAACAGTGCTGGTTCCACAAATCAAAGTCGACTATCATTGTTTTTTACATGATTGTTTCTAAAATCAAGATATATTCAATCACAACTGGATTTTCCAATTCACTGATACAAAATACAGATATAATCAACTTTGATTTGCTATTTCAGCTTGTGAGAGACATTCTCACCTTACCATGAGAGATAAATGTGGGGGCCCTCACATTTAAGTTGTTGGCATTGGATATGGATGTGAGGGCCCCCACATTATCTCTCATAGTAAGGTGAGAGCATCTCTCATAGGAGCATCTCCCATATATATATATATATATATATATGATGGTGAGGGATAGATGCATATGAATATTTCCTTATATATATATATAGATATCGTGAAATCCTCCACTATACGAATCTTTTATATATATATATATGTGAAATCCTTAGCTATACGAATCTTTAGTCTGGAATCCCTAATCCAAAGGTGGTGAGACATCTTCAAATCTGTGGATTCCAGACATGTTATCAGATGTACCATAATAAAAACTATGAGCAAAAGTCAACTCTCAAAACTTGAAGAATCCATTTCATGCTTTTCTAATATATAAAATCCATATCATGTTAAACAATCCAACCCACTTAGCATTTTCATTTAAGAGCGTGATTTGCATAGATTAATACCTAGGAATTGTACACATACGAACTCAAGAGCTCCACCAAGGATTATTAAAGATGTGAGAGGTGCATGATAACTATGAGGTGAGAGGTGAAGGATATGAGGTGGAGATGGAGATGGGACCATGACTTTCCTAAGTATAAAATTACCAGCGGCCGGATGGTTGGTATTCATTTTCCATTTTCACTTAATTATATTTTCATTAAAAAAAGAAATAGGTTATTTGATGGTCATTTTTAGACATTCACTTTTGATTTTTTATTTTTAACTACTTATAAAAATGCAATATTAGATATTCGCTTTGTTTAATCTTATCTAAAAAGTGGACCCTTGACTGCAGCTCAAAGATTTCACCGCACTTCACCTGATTAAGGCACCATCCCCACTAGTATTATCATGTTAAAACGTTTTTTCTTTTCTTTGATAGACAGTCCAATGTGTGATTTTTACCTTATGATCATATCCCTTTCCCTCACTATTGTGATTGTCACCTGATAAAACACCAACACCTACAAGATTAGTATGCTAAAACATGGCTTTATACACACACACACACACACACAATACAACAAGATTACTTTTCTCCATTATGATTTTTACTTCATCAGGACATTAACACCAAGAAGATTAGCACACTAAAACCACCATGTTTCTTTATATTAAAAAGAAAGAAAGAAAAATTATTCCTTTACAATCAAGCAAAATCCAATAGATCAGAGATGTCACTCCAAGCAAGTGATATTTTATTTGCATAAGTTTAGTAAAATATTGTTTCAGAATCTGAGAGTTCTATGGTCATACAGTTGTGATTGCCCACCCCTTGTGGTTAGGTGAACTCTCCAAAGTAGAGAGATTAAGTTGTGTTCTTGTTATCATCTACTGATAAATACAATATAGAAACTTCCCTTCTTCTACAAAGTCATCTATTTTAGAGAATTGGCAGCAATAGTTTCTTAACTTTATCACCAACTTTGATGATGAAAGCATCGCAAAATATCAGATTTTTTGTCATGTTTCGATCCATCATCGTAATGGAATTGAACATTTGTATTGAATAATATTCAATTCTCACTTCGGTTTTTGCGTCCCTTTCTTAGTGGCCAGCAATAAATGGACTGTTGTCGTTTTAATCAACTTTGGGTACGTAGGCACGTAAGAAACAAGAGGATTTGTATGAGGTTTTGGAAGGTTCCTTTGTTCCTTCAAGCCATCCTTTCTTTTTTTATTCTGCCTTAGCCTAGAATCTGAGTCAACAATGTAATGGTCTAAACAAAAGAGTCCCAAAAAACTACATGGTGCTCATACTTATCTGGCTATCTCAAATGGAGCATGGTAAGTCCTGGCAGTAATATTGGGACACTTTGTTCAAACTACCCTCTTTTTTTTTTTTTTTTTTTTTCTAACAGAGGGTTCCCAATTCTTTGGGTTGGACTATTCCCTCCGGGCCCAAAGAGAAGCCGCATAAAACCCATGTGGCCCCTAGGTGGTAGTACAAGTGGACTTAACCTTCGATTCTTGGAGAGGGGGAAACCGGGGGTCGATACCAAGACCTCTAGCTCCGGAAGAGGGAGGAACCGTGGTCCTGACCACTCGGCTAACACCTTGGGGTTGACACTTTGTACAAGTTGAGACAAACTCTATAAACCATACAGATCTCAAAACCAAACATATGAGAAAACCCCCATCAAACTCAAACCCAATGGGGATGGTTCCACCCAATTACATCCCTATAAAAAATCATGAGATTCTTCTTCAGTGAGCTGAGTTAGTAAATTTAGGATTTTTATGTAAAAAGCCCTTTAGATCTTGCGGTGGGGCCAAACTTTTGTTATCGACTAGAAAGGCCCTCTTAGAGGACTTCTCTCTCTTTTTGACATTTTTGCCCACTAATCGCGATATCATGGTTTGTTATTAACCACGTGATATCACATTTAGTAAACAAAAAATTGTAGTAAGAGAGAAAGGGAAGTGGCAATGATCCTTTTATGCCAATATCAAAACTTTTGGGCCCCTGGCTATTAATGTTTCAAGATTTAAGAGGATATTTTCCGTAAAACCACTTAAAATTGGTTTGACTCAAAGAAAATGTTCTCTTCTTCATAATAATCAATTTAATCGGATGGAGATTCGGTTAGAGAGCCACTTTCAAGGATTACCTAACACTAAATTAAAAAAAAGGAGGAAAAGAAACCGAGGTTAAGAGAGAATATATCAACCCAAATAAAACACCACGAAACTCCAAGCATTTTCACTTGACTACCCAAACTGATGAAATTGAAGATCAACCTTGTAAACATAGATGATTAAATCAAAATTATTGACTTATGAGAGATGGGCCACTTGTTCTTTGGGACCTAAGATATAATAAGTGTGCCCCCATTGACGGGCCTTGGTGGGTAAGGGTGGAGTGACCACTTTTTGTGTCACATGCTTTTTTTAGCTCATCTTGTCATTCAGGAGCCCGGCTGCAAGTCAAACTAAATCTAAGCAAAGATTAGAGAAATCTGCCAAGGAAAGAAAAGAATAAAGGTGAAAAGGAATCTGGCGTTCTAGAATGTGACACGTCTAACTTCACATTCTAGATCAGTTGATTTAGCGGGCCCATGATGTCAAGGTTCCTGTAAAGAAGTTACACGCATCAACCTAATCATGCAAAATTACAGGGTCATAGGTCTAAGTCCTGAGTATGACATTGGCATGAATTATAGAGATCTAACACTTGTCGATCAAATGGCCGACAATGTCTGATATCTATACTTTCTCCAAAATAAAGATCTGCACTCTGTTTTCATAAATCCAGAGGTTCCATTTGGACCATACGGTGGAATTTGGGCGAACCTAATAAATATAAAATTGCAGGTTTGGCTCGGATAAAACCCAAGGTGTTCGATTTCATATGAACTTAAGATTGGGCTTTATTTTTCCATTAAGTTCGTACCAAAAATTATATATATATATAGGGAATATTTATGTACATCCATCCCTCACCATAGGGTGAAGGATACTTACATAATTAAAAATATTTATGTGCAAAAGAGGAAAAGCAATATATGGTCACATGCAAGAAAAAGAATGTGCATGTGCAAGTAGGGAAAGTCATGTAAGTGTCTCTCACCCTATAGTAAGGGATGAATGCACATATATAATTGAAAATATTTATGTGCAAAAGACGAAAAGCCATATATGGTCATCCCATAAAAGAGAAAAAAACACACACATATATATATATATGTATATATATATGTATATATGTATCCAAAGAGTCAACCCAAAAAGTATTGAAATGGAGAAACAAATTTATGTAGTTGAGAGGTCCTGCACCACCAGCTTGTGGAGCCCATTTGGAATGATGATATTAGAGTTTATTCCTTTGTGAAAAGAGATCAAAGGGAAACCCCAAGGGGTAGCTCAGTTGGCTTAGGACCATGATTTGCACTTGAGTGTTGAGGGTTCAAAACTGTAGTACCACACTGGGATCATAGGGGACTAATTCGCCTTCCTCTGGATCCGTAGGAATTATTTTGAGCCAAAGGACTGCGACATCCTCCAATAAAAATAAAAAAGAGATATCAAGGGAGTTACGTTTCAAAGACTTCAAAGGTCCTCACATTAGAGACTTTGATGCTAAAAGTTACATGACCAAATTGAAGTGCCTGCAATGGGCAATCCCGCATGTCATTCCATTACTTAATTGAATTGAAATGCCTTCAGCGATCGATCCTAATTCCTTGATATGCTTATTCTTTTCATTTTTATAGACTTTTCTTTCCGCATGTGCGGGCAATAAACTACCTTAAATTGAAGATTTAGTAGGTATCTCATGGAAAATCATCATATGAATGAGCCCCGTTGCATGTGTTACACGGCTCCCGGGCGCAATAGATTTCGTGTGTGGAAAGTGGAAAGTCTAGGTGTCAAATCTCCGATAATTATGAAAAAGGGTTGCCAGTTGTCACAAAATGTGTTCACGATGAATGGGACAGCTAAAGTCCAAGATAACACCTGAGAACGCAGGGATCATGGTTCAAAAGGTGCACTCGCGGGCTACTCAACCTGCCCTCATTAAAGAGCAGTCGTATGTACGATATTATGCACGCCGTGTACCGTACGCAATCGTCAGAGAGTACATTTAATTTAATAGCATTTTTCACGAGACCACCTCACTCCGTACTCCCTCGTCTTCGCTTCAAGAAAGTCCACATCGCTCGAGAGCATATTTTGAGATTTTCCACAGCCATCCGCTGTTCCATCTCCAACCAATGAAATTGAAAACAAAGATTTACCCTTAACATCTTCTTATAGGGCTTTTTTTTTTATAATGATTATAAAAATCACAAGTCTTTGAGTCTATCTTCCTATTACAAATAAACATTCTTTTTTATGACATTGGCATCCATGTGATATTTCTTTGGCACCCCTAAATGAACATGCATGCAAGCTAAATAAATATAAAGCGGGTTGGAATATCAGATGTCGGTTTATTCTCGAACCAACCCACCAAAAAAATAAAATGACAAAATAAATAAATAAATAAATAAATAAAAGAAGAAGAAGAAAAAGAAATGCACATGTTGGAGGTTCATGTATGCGACTAGAAAGATTAGTCGGATCTGATCAATTACCATGGAATGCACTCAGGAGCTGACCCATGTATATTTACCTGGGTGCAGGTGCACCTGGTAAATTTTAAAAACCCTTTTAGAGGGCTATGAGTCATGCACCCATGCCCCACTTAAAAATCCATCTTGCACCCCCCATTTAAAGCTCATCCTTAAAATGCACTCACCCACATTAACAATTGAGAAATCCTCTCACTCCTAGTTCCCCCAAATCGAAAACCTTTGTATCTCTTCAGCCCTTCTCCCTCTCCAATGTCTATTGGAAACTCTTCATTAATGCACCAAATCAACCGTTCTTCTCCTTCTCTGTTTCTCTTGCGTGCGGTTTCAAGTCGACAACTGACAAGGCTCAAATCTTGCAATCTTACAGATGTAGAGACATAGAAGAGGAAAAGATAGAGCCAACTCCAAGTAATACTCCATGCTTCGTATTTTTTTATTTTACTATTTATTTGATGCAATCGTTGTCGAGTTAAAAATAATTTTTTTTATTTTTCCCCTTAAAACAGTGGATTTGAAATGGATTAAGCTTCTTTTTTTTTTTTTTTTTTGAAACTTATGAGTTTTCATGTGTTTCCTTACTTTTCTTTTTAAAGCTTTGTTTTGGATTATATGAAAAGTGGTTTTAATTTCAGATGTCTGTAGTGTAGAGGCATTTTGATATCAAATACAGTTGATTTTTGAGTAATCTATTTGTTGATGGGGCTCGTTGTTATTTGGTAATATTATATTAACCGAGAAACAAGCCCCTTAGAAATCAGAATTGTAAAATGTGGTTGATGCTAGTATTTTCAATTTTTTGTTATTAGGAGTACTGCATTCATCATCTGCTAATGGGTCCTAATATTTATGCAATCACTCAAGTAATCAATTTTCTGTACATTATCTGCTTCTTTAAGAACAGAAACTAAATTTTTATGGAAGAAAAAAAAAAAAAAAAAAAAACCTAACTTTATAAAGTCTTAGATCTTCTTTTTATTCTCTATGAAACAAATGATGGGATTTACGTGAAGAATGTAATAATGTGAAAAAAAACTTAACTAAATTTTATAATCATTTAAATCTAATATATTTTCTCTTTTGTCATTATTAATGTGAAGAAAGTATCAAAAAATAATATTTTTGGACTTTTTCAATTGCCATCATTCTGCACCCTTTAAATGAAAATCCTGAATCCACCACGGAATGCCTCATCGAAAAATAAAAGAAAAAGCTTTTCTTAGTTCAATATCAACAATGTGGTAGGTAAAAATATCAAGATTTTCAAATCAACAGTGGCAGTCATTTGAAAGAAAAGTTGCAGTCATTTGAAAGAAAAGGGGAGGTGGCTATTTGTACTTGTAACAAATCTCAGGTGTTTGCATGTAAATCTTCCAATTCCAAACAACAAAATTCCAAAAGGGCAAATTCTCCCTCCTCTTTCTTCCCCACTCCACTGTCTTTCCCTGCTTCCCTCTTTATTTTCACCCGTTTCATCCAAACTGCAGCGAGAAATCCAAAACCCTCCTTTGTTTTCTCCAATGCCTCTCTCCTTATCCTTTCCTCCTCTCCTCCTCCTCTAAAACCCCACCCCAACCACCCTCCACCTCCCAAAAGTGGAAGAAAAGAATCCAACAACAGCCTCAGCAATGGCGGATTACTCCGAATACAGATGCATTTCCCGCCGGAAAAATCTCGATTTCGGCCGGATCTTGTGCTGCTCCTTCCCGCATACCAAATCGCCGGAAAATCTATCCTCCTCAATCGTCCCCTTTAACCTCCCCAAACCCCACAAAACCTCCGTTGATCTCGCTCCGAAATCTCCTGCTCCCATCACCAACCCTAAAGTAGGGTCAGTCCTCTGCCCGATCAAGCGCTCGCCCGGCCGCGTGTCTCCGATCGACAACGAAAACCTTTTCGATCGCTCGGAATCCGATCCTCCGCCTGTTCCGGCGTCTCTGCCGCCGCAGAGATCGGTTTCGTCGGGAGGGAGATCTTCTGCGGTGGCAGCGACGGTCCGATCTATTTATGAGAGGGATTTTGATGTGAGATTGAATCTGAAGGGGAAGGATGGGAGGATCTTGGAGGTGGCAATGAATTCGGAGGCGCTTCGATCGAGCAGCTTGATGTTTGAGGAGAAGATCGCGGAGGTGTGGCGGTGGATTGGGCCGGGGGGTTGCTGTTTGATCGAGGTGGAGGATGTGGAGAATGTGGAAGCTTTTAAGGAGACGATTGAGCTGATGTGTGAGAAGGATGTGCGGAAGAAGCTTATGAAGATTGGAGTCGATCGAGCAATTGATATTCTTGAGGTGAGAGCTAAAGATGTGTTCTTGTTTTTTGTTGTTGTTGTGATCTATCCAAAAATTTTTATTGTGAATTGGTATTGGTTCTGTTTCTGATGAGTTGTTTTGATTCTTGAAGTTCATTGGATTTGATGTTTGCAATATGAAATGGGAAATTCTAGACCTTGATTTGATGATGATCTTTTAGAATGGTAGTTGTTGAAATGTAGTTTTTACAGACTAGTAGTAGTAAGGTTGTATATAAATGAATTCATGAAGAGTTGCTGATGAAATACTGTTTGCAGGGGAAACTTGTATGATGCCTAGAGATTTTTACAAGTTTGAAACAACCTTACAAAAATCATTCCCCATGCTTTGGTTGTAAGTTTAGAACATCAAATATCGC
Organism: Umbellularia californica; assembly: GCA_028538565.1. NCBI lineage: Eukaryota > Viridiplantae > Streptophyta > Magnoliopsida > Laurales > Lauraceae > Umbellularia > Umbellularia californica. The sequence goes on along the minus strand of JAPQWN010000007.1, from coordinate 69,467,022 downwards.
CCTCGCCGGAGGGGAACTCGCTAATCTTGCTGGTTTTTCCAATAGAATAAGATTTCCAACACTTTGTATATCATCAATTGCGATTTTCTGAAACTTACAATGCTTTCTTGATTACTTTGGCATGTCTTATATTTTTTTTTATGGTTCTTAATCATACAAGACTAGTGTAAGAATCCATTTTTTTTGGCCACCAGGTCTCTTTAATCATCATGTTTGACATTGGTATCAAGTCATGCTTGAACTACCTTGAAGCTGTTCCATGGTGTGAGAATGAGGAGGAAAAGCTGAAAAGCTTGTTTGCAAGGTGCACATTTGATGCAGCAGTGGCTCAAGAGGTCTTGGCAAGGTTGGGATTGCAAGACCCAGTATCTCAACCTCTAGGACTGCATATTGTTGAGTCTGTCACTCAGGGAATTGACATGAATGCAAAGAGAGAGCTGAAGTCCTTAGTTAAGGGTCTCCTGTCCGCCAGCTCAGTCTACCAGAAGGAGCCCGCGGGCATCAACAAGGAGGATTTGTATGGGATCTGTGATGCTTGCCTTCATTTACTGGAGGATTGCTTCAAAGAAGCCTACGACCAAGTGTCTCAGGACCAGTCTGCAACAGGAGAATCAAGAAGGCCTTTAATTGGACTGATCTCCGAGCAAGTTGACAACCTTAACTGGTTATTGGATATTCTCATGGAGAAGCAAATGGCGGAAGACTTCGTGGGCTTGTGGGCGAAGCAAAGTGAGTTGCTTAGAGTTCATGAGAAGGCTTCTCCAATGGTCAGATACGAGCTCAGTAGGGTTTCAGCGTGTGTTTTCATCGCGCTAGGGAGAGGAAAGCTACAATGCAGAGGAGAGGAGAGATACAATGTCATAAAAGCATGGTTTGGGCCCATGCTGGCAGATTTTGGTTGGCTGCAAAGGTGCTCAAAGGGGCTTGATGTGAAGGAGTTGGAGGAAGCTATGGGTAATGCACTCCTTACACTTACATTGAAACACCAGCAAATCCTTTTCATGGAATGGTTGAGCTGTTACTCTGAGATAGGCAGGGACTGCCCTAATCTGAGCAAGGCCTTTCAAGTCTGGTATCGAAGAACGTTCTCAAGAGCTGCCGAGGCTTAATTTTAATGGCCAATTCTGGCTGCTGCTTCCACTAACTTGTGTGTAATATAAACTGCTACGCGAGATATTTTTTATGTTAATTCTAAAGAGCCGATCTTTTGAACCAAGAACAGATAATTCTTAATAACATGTCAATGAGGTTTCATGCATTTGGATAACCCGAGTTATCTGTTGGTGGGACTTGTTTAGATTTTTGCCCTGAAAGAATTTCAGGCAATTAGATTTACAGGTAAACGAAGAACGAAACAACATCAAAGGGAGTGATATGGTGCAATCGACTGCATCCTGCCTGCCCCCTTCCATCAAATGCATATCTGTACTGATCATCTGGTTGTGGATACCAGAGCCGAAGTAAGGATTGAACACTTCTTTAGCCTTGGAGGACTTGAAATGGAGGGTTTAGCCAAAGATACTGGGTCTGGTTCTACAAGTTTTTGGAGATCTGGAAATCGTCAATGCATGTAGCGGGGACATGGGCCTATATCTCTTGCATTTGGATCATTAAAAAACATGGACCTCATCTGTTTTAACTTTGATGGCAGGAACCTGATTATAGAACAATTTTGGGATACTGATGCCGGCCATTCTTGTCCTTTTTTAGTTGATAATTTCTTGGACAGCAGACTTTTGTAAGGACCCTTGCAACTTTTAGAGAGAAGGTAGAGTAATTAGAGAATTAAAAAGTTTTTTTCAAAAAAAAAGGTCCCCAGTGCAGATGTGGTGCGGGCAACTTTGTCCACTTGTTTCTTATCTATTTCCCCCATGGTGGGACACCTCATGCTTTTTTATTTTTATTTTTCATGAATCCTTGAGAAATGCACAGATTTTGAAGATTCCTCAATGGCCCTAGAACAGGGATTCCCTCAATTAGGATTTGGATTGCTGAGGATTCCACATCGATATAGTAAGTATACATGATTAAGGGTGTGTTTGGCAACAGTCCATGCTAGGGGGAGGAATCCTCTATTTGGAAGATTCTCTCCATCTCCAAAGAATCAACACCTCCTTGGATAGGGTTCCTGATGAGAGTTTTAGGTTTGGATGGAGGAAGGATTCCTACAATTTGTAGAATGCATGATCCAATGAACGTTTTTACAAATATTTCAATATATAGTAAGGATCAACAGTTGAAATTTTGTCACCTTACCATGTTTGACTTTCCCGAACGAATGACTGGTTCTGATCATGACTTCGGACCCCACATAAATCAGAAAATTTGGAAAAACAGGCTGTTTTTATTCCCGTTTTCAATAATAGGGTAGACGGTTAGACGTTTTGGCACATATCTCAAGATATAAGCGGAATCGATGGATGAGATTAGTTTATTTTTCCATTTCGACCCTACAGCACTAATGACCGGTTCAGATCTTGATTGTGGACTCCACATAAACTCGAGAATTTGGAAACACGGACTGTTTTGATTCACGTTTTCAATAATAGTGTAAATGTTTAGACATTTTGGCACATATCTTGAGATTTAAGAGGAATCAACAGATGAAATTTGGTCACCTTGACGTGTTCGACCTTCCAGAACCAATGACCGGTTCCGATCTTGATTGTAGACCCCACATAAACAGGAAAATGTGGAAACACGAACTGTTTTGATTCCCTTTTTCAATAATAGTATAAATGGTCAGACGTTTTGGCATATATCTAGAGATATAAGAGGAATCAATAGTTGAAATTTGGTGAGGTGGCCGTTTTGGAGTTGTTAAAGGTGACTAACAGTTTGGATCTTGATTGTGGGACCGAAAAGGTACATTTCCAAAGCAAAATCTTATTAATCCCAAATCACCGTCCCGTTACTGTAGCTCCGCCTTTCTATGCTTGGATTCTAACCATAATCGTCTGAAAATCCACGCCCATCTAAACATGAAAAATCCTTGCGATCACGGGGAAAAGTGCGAGGAATCCCTTGCAAAGACCGTTGCCAAACGTTCCCTAATGCATATTGCTAAGAAAAATTAGCATCAGTACATAAATCTGCCAAATGGAGGACTTTCAAGTTATATGGGAGAGGGTCAGACATGAAAATCAGCAAATTGAGGATTCCCATTGGCAAGATTTACAAATACCAGGTCCTCCTAATGTTCTTAAATTTAATGTTGATGGTGCGGCAAGAGGAAAACCAGGTCCTGCAGGTATAGGTGGCATCTTGAGGAATTACAAGGGAGAGGTATTGTTTATGTTCTCAAAGTATATAGGTATTAAAGATTCTAATGAAGCGGAAGTGTTAGCTATATTGGAAGCTCTAAGGATATGTGTCTCAAATAATTTTCATAGCATAGTGGTGGAAAGTGATTCCTTAAATGCGATTTCTTGGATGTCTTGTTTGGAGAAGGGTCCATGGAAATTTCAATTTCTTTTCAATGAAATCAAGACTTTATCATCATCTTTGAATGTTGAGTTTCATCATGTACTTCGGTCGGGGAATGGCATGGCGGATGCTTTGGCTAAGTTGGGGGTTGAAAGAGAGATAGCTTTGCTTGCTCCTTTGTAATTTGTTGTTTTGTATTGGTATTTAGCTCTAATACCTTCGCATGTTTTTTCTTTCCATCTTTATTGTACTTTTCTTAAGTTTTTAATATATTGTTACCGTTACCGATCAAAAAAAAAAAAAAGATTTACAAATACCAATCACGGGTTTTCCACGACTTGGTGGACAAATGGTGAGAAGTTTCTGAGGATTCGATTGCCAACTGTAACCTAAAAAAATGCATAACCCTGGAGCTGAATAGATAGTATCAAACTAAAAGCAGTGTTCACACTCAAAAAGAAAAAGGAGCTTGTAAGGGAATTGAACTAATGATGGCCGAGCCAATATGTGAAAACGAACAAGAGATGCACCAGACAACTAAACGCGGTGTTTTGGAGAAGTTGCCAACATATTTTAGCCAAACGAGCAATCAAGAAAGAATCTTAAAATGTGCCTGAACGGCCTAAATGAGAAAGATGGTCAAATGAATCAAAATATCAAAAAGTCCCTGCTTATTTTGGAATGCATATTAGATAGGCCCATGCCATTTAACAAACTCTTAACACCATCTAATAGATGAAATAATTATTTCTCTCTTCTTTCTGTACGCAATTCTAACACCAGATTCAATATTAATTATTTGACCGCTGTGACGCTACTCTTAACACCATCTAATAGATGAAATAATTATTTTTCACTTCTGTCTGTACACAATTCTAACACCAGATTCAATATTAAGTATTTGACCTCCGTAACGCAGAGCAACAGTTGTAAGTGGATCTAACACAGCAAATTGCAATGTTAGGTTACTATATAGGGATCTGCAACTAAAGTGTCATATTGGGACTACAAAAAGTAATTGTCCATATAGGGAGATGATTTGGTTTGACTGAAAGCTCAAACAAAGCTGATGTTGTTCCTGCTGCTGCTGCTGCTGCTGCTACACGAACCTGAGTCACTTTACATGGAAAGAATTTAAAGTGCCTCTTTCAGCTGGAAGGTCCTTAAGATCGCCCGGGCTTTGTCATATTCATTGAGATCAACCAACATCCTCTTTAAGCGGCGAGCAAGCCCTGCAGTCTCATCCCGACTACTTGCACCCGATGAATGCTTCTCCTCCAGTGCCTTTCCTAAGGCCATCACACATTCCACTAATGGTTGCAACTTCAAACTGCCACATGCAAGGGGAAAAAAATCTGTTAGCATATCATCGTCACTGCCATCAGTCAGTGATCTGCTGGAAATTGCTTGAATAATGATAGATTATAAGCCTACAACTAAGCAACATGTGGTATGTTGAGGGACCTACTGAACAAATGCAAGAGGATATCGTGGATTTGCCTAGCCACCTACAAATTCCAGCTTGCCGGGGATCGCTAGCCATCCAATTAAAAGGCAATGAGTGCGAGGCCACTGACTCTTTGAATGTATTTCAAGCCTTGGATCCAAGGCAATGGGGTAAAATTTTGTTAGATGACTAATGCACAATCCCTTGAGTTTTCTGGTCTCAATTCAACTAATCATACCAGTTTTATCTTTTCTTTTTCTTTATAGTAGAAATCCAAAAGTTTTGTTAGCATTAAATTAAATGAGATTTGACATGACGGTTTAATACATGCCAAAGTTGATATAATACAAAAGATCCATGATCAGGTGTATCCGAATTCCAAATACACCACTACGTCCACTGAATGACCCATTTCTCAAGTTCTACTGTGAGATTTTAACCTCTGATGCTTGCAGGCATGGCCAAGTATCACTTAAACCTACTGATTCATTGTTAGATTGAAGTACCTGTAGAGATATGTGGAAAGTGGTCTAGCAAGCTCTCTTCCCTAGTCAAAAACAGTGTGGACTTCCGGGAAATCATTGGCAACATCATGTACACGTTAATATTTCCAGCTTAGATGCAAAAAGGAAATAACCTAACTTGAAGCACATAATTAAAATCCATAAATATGATAACTGATGTTTATAATCATGAAAATAGTAAAACAATTCAATTCAGCGATGAAATGCAGGGCTTTCAACAGTTGGGTGAATTCAACTGAACGAGGACAACTCAGATACCGAACTGGATGCATATTATGGGTATGTCTGGTAGATCTGATCCTGACCCAATTTGTTTACAGACTACATGAACATTATTGAAAAATGAGTTAGATCGGGTCAAATTAGCTAGTTTACAGGCCTAAGATGTATTCGAGTTAATGAGTTGGATCAGATTCACTTGATGATCTAATTAACCTAATCCATCTAAGATCTAGATATGAAGCTATATTCAGGATCTGGATCCAGATCCTGATATCCAGTTCATAGGCAGGTTGACGCCTGCTGTTTTCAGACAAATAACATGTAACCAAAAAAGAAAAAAATTATGCAGACCATTGACACTTTAGACAATCCAACAATGGAAAGGAAGTAGTACCTACGCTCCGTGGTGACATTGCTGCCAGACCAAACTCCTGATAGTGATGCGATTATCCTCTCCGTCCTTGTAATAGCATCGTGAATATTTGGTGTAACACTTCGTATATGAGGCAGCACCTTTCCACTTAAAAGCTCATCAAGTGCAAGCTTCTCCAGAAGATGCAATGCAAGGATATCTTTCCACAAGCAAATATTTTTCAGCAAACGAATAGACAATCCAAAACGATATGCTGCAATTCGTGCTGCACTTGGCACAGCCTTTATAATGTTTATGCCCCAGTTTGGAACCTAAGGAAGACAAGGTGAAACAGATTTTTCTCAAAATTATTATATATGCAGCACAGAGTGGTAGGGTTCATGCGGGTGGTAGAGCTGAAGAAATATAAGACTTACGTACAATGAGATTAGCAACAGCATCAGCCAAACGAGTGTGGATGGTAGCCAACAATTCCTGTAAAGCTTCACTGGAAGCTGGGACATAAGTAACAACCAAGCTCATGGCAGAAACAGCATTTCTTGTTACACTGGTACTGAGCAGATCCCAGCAGTGAGCAATCTCATGATGCAATACAGGAAGTGCAACCTTTTCCACTAATTGAGGAATAAGGTCAGCATCAGCATCATCAGGATCAAACTCAGCTCCATTTTTTGGCAAACCATAATCAAACAGAAGAGAATGCCTACAAGTGTCACAGAAAATTAGTAAATCACTTGCTTAGACAAAAAAACAAGGAACAGAGGTCACAATGTTCTTCAAGTTGCCAGTGATACAATATTTATATACACGGATATCATAGTACAAGATTGTTGAATGGGCCAAAGACCAAAATAATAGTTACTTAGCAATCTCACCAGTCAAACGGAGGACTTCTGAGAATATAATAAAATGTACAATAAAGATAAAAGGCAACCACAGTACAACTTAGATTCCATTATTTAGAAAAGGAAAAAAAAGGATGAAAAAAAGTGCACGTTTAAATTTGTATATATTTTTGAATAGTAAAGAGGTAATAAATGTCATATACAGAAATATTCAGATGAGAACCATCCCCATGGTACTCACCGTATTTTCTAGGCCACCTCTCAGAGAAATGCCACGAGCCCTCATTTGACAGTCATCCAACCATTATTTACCATAAGATTGACAGCCAAAAAAATAAAAAAAAGATGCAGACTCTGAACATAAATGGCCTGTTCAAGTTATAATCTACATTAGATCTGAAAATGCACTCTCCTGTAAGTCTCTCCTCTGAAAACATCAATGAGCAAAGGCATTGATGTTGAAGAAGAAAGTGGTATCACGTCATACCACTAAAAGACTTGATCAATCCAATGGTGGGGGTCCAAGCGTGCTTGGAATGAAATTTGAGCAATAATGAACAAAAAATAAAATGTGTTTTGGGGTGGTTGGGATTTAGGAAAGTGGACCCCTAAATGTGGTTATTTGAGTGTTCTAGATACTCAAGGCTTTAAGCTAAGAAAGATGCTTATTTTTCAATTGTTTTGAAAACACTACGCACTCATGTATAGTACGGGCACCTGGATATTGTCATTGCGTATATATGTGTGTGTGTACATATGTCCGTATTGATTAGAAACAAGAGCAAACGGAAATATAAAAGATTTAAAATGCCAACAAAGAAGATTGCAAAAAAATATGATCAGATTTAACCAGCAAGTCGGCCACAACAACATTTGCCTCCAAGGGTTTGGACAAAGATCACAGACAAGGATGCCTGAATCACCTTCAAAGTTTTAAGGGTTTGAATTTTGGTCTACAGTTCATTCATGATAGAACCCTGTGTGAACAGCTTGGATCCAATACATGGGTGCCACTGCCACATGCACAAAATCAGACCCGTTGATAACATAAGGGAACTGGCATCCAACATCTTATGTTTTCTCAGGAAAATAAAAGGTAATCCTCAGTAGGAAATAATGTGTGGTATTATTCACATATAGCAAAATAGGAATGTCATGTAGAAAAATATACCACATTACCACTGCATATCATTGAAATCTCTGTCTTCATAGAGTGGATCCCATTTTAGAAGCTCCAATCTCACGTATGGGGAGAAGATAGCAGGTACACTTAAAGACATGTAAGCATCACGGTAGCTCGACAAATAATCTCTCTTCCACGTTTCAAACATCTCTTTGACTGCCGAAAGTTTGGAAAATTCATCCGCTGCATCACTGAAAATTTGTTCAGCAGTTTGCAACAGTTCATAACGGCTAGACTTATAAGCTGTAGTCTCACTATCACTTTCATCAGTGCTGGACTCTCCTTCTATGTGAAATGAACTACTATCCCTGATAGATGACATTCTCTTAGCCTCAGCACGAGCCTTACGACGTTTTCGAGCCTCTGCCCTTCTAACAGAATCCAAACGTTTTTGCTGGTTCACATCTCGTCCAAACTCATCCAGTTGAACCGGTAAATTTGACTTTTCTCTTGCTGCAGCAAATGCAGCCTGTGCTGCTGTGGCAGCAGCTGCAATGGCTGACGCACCACCACCTTTGCTAAAAACTGACATTGCTGCTCTCACAGCTGGATCCACTTCCATCATTTCATCAGCACCATCAGCAGCTCGCCTCTCTAGTATAACTGATGCACGTTCTTCATGAAGTTTTTGCATTTCCTCTTCAAGCTCCTCTATGTAAGGAGCTTTATGCTAAAATTCAAACCAATTCCAACATAAGAATCAGTACACTACAATAATCAGCATGTTTATATACATTGAAACGGTTATAAAACAAAAACCAAGTGCAACTAAAATGCAGACATTGCTCTGCAATTTCTGATGTCAGAAGAAAGCTGCACTACAAAAATAACTGACTTGTTCACATGTGTAGAGAACTTGTCAAAATAACTCATCGGGGTGTGTGTGTGTGTGTGTGTGTGTGAGAGAGAGAGAGAGAGAGAGAGAGAAGAAAACTGCATTACGAAAAAAACAGACTTATTCACTTTTTTTTTTTTGCTCCCCCTCCCTCTCTACCTCTCGTCTTGGGGACTGGGGATTATAACTAGTTTACCCTAAACCAACCCAATTTTTCTCAAGAGCACCACTAGCTAATGTCTCCCCATTTCTCCCAGAATTCGAACTTAAGCACTCTTGCCTCCCCCCTGAAGGACTTGATCTTCCATAACGAACTGCGCTGGCAGCAAATATCATATCAAGGGTTTAGCAGCTTCTATTTACTATTATATACATTAACGAGTTAATGGGTTCTAGCTCCATAGATACAATGAACATAGATATAAAAAAAAAATTGATTTTTTGCTTGAAAAAATTTTAACTTTTGCAGTTGATCAGTATATATCATCCCAACAATAACATTTTCTTTTTTTTTCTTTGTTCGGTTTGAAAGTAGCATTTTTTAACTGCATCGACACATGTACCAGATGAAATAAGGCCTCAGAGTTGATGATGATAATTATTATATACATGTACAGACATGTGAACGTGTCCAGTTCCGCACATCAAAAACTTGTACACATGGGATGCAGCCAGAGGGAGAGATGTCTAGCGTAATCAGGAAGAGAAGGGGAGAAACAATTGTCTCTGTGTTTTCGAAGTACCACAGTATCTAGCAATGATTGGAGGCCCAACCAGCTGGACTGTAATGAGTAGGAATTTTGGGTAGGAAAAAAAAAGGATTGCTAATTGTAGTAATTGTATGGGTCATGCACATGTTTACTGCCTGTTTGGTCTCTCATACACACCAAATCTCATTATGGATTGTTCTTGTGAATAAAATAACTCCAGAAGCCATGACACAGCAAGATGTGGACCAATTATCTAGACAACTGCAACAGTTGGCCTGATGATGAAATTCTAGACACAAACAAAGTAGACTTCAAGAGGATTGGAGATCAACCAGTTCAAGAGGTTTCTAGTACAGTAACTGAGTCAAATCTCATCGTGGACTGTTCTTGCGAATAAATAACTACTGAAACCATGACACAAGAATAGGACTGATTATCTAGACAACTGCAACAGTTGGCCTGAAATCTTAGACACAAACAAAGCAGACTTCAAGACTGGAGATCAACCAACCACCACCCTACTACTACCATATCTTAATCAACAATCAAATCCTTCAGTTGTCGGATAAGGAACAAGTTTCAAGATTCTGATATAAAGGTCAACAATCCTGGGTTTCATGGTACATTTCACACAAATGATTGTTTGGATTTGTTGAGCAAGGTGCAAAAGCTCCTAGAAAATAAGGATATTCATTACTCAATGCTTATAGTGGTGAAACTGGTGAAAAAAATTCAAGACTCGCCAATCTGGTGGAACAATATACAGTACAAGCAATTGCAAGTTGGGAACTGTTTCATGAGAGAAGACAAAGGGGAAGTTTCCTTTTTTTTTTTTTTTTTCAATGATAAGACAAAACAAAGTTCTGTCAAAAAATACCATGGTGAACTAAAGGAAAATTCAGCTACAAACTGACCTCAATTTTAAGATTTGTGAACCCCTCTGTAGGGCCCACCTCGAGAAATGCCAATAACAAGATAAGAGGGGGATTGGAAGCTCTTTATATGACTAAGGGTGGACCTGATATCAATACAATTCGAGGATTGTAACCACCTATTAAAGCACCCCAAAGTGCAACAGTTTTGTTAACAACAAGGCAGCAAGCAAATTATCCACCTTGATCTACAGTGATGACATCAATGACTCAATAACTGCAAGTTCATCGACCTTCCACGAACCTGAATCTCCGCTTGACAAAGGAAGAATAGATCGGTGCTTTAGGGAGACTGGAGAGGACCAGTGTTGATAATTAATATGCAGTTACTATCGTCAGCCTGGTTAGTAGGCTAACAACTGACTTGCCATGCACATGCGCAACACAGAGAGAGAGAGAGAGAGAGAGAGAGAGAGAGAGTGTTGGTGGGGGGAGGGTGGCAGGTATGCATTAATTGCATCCTTGTTCCCCAAATAATAGGAAAAGAGAAAATATATATACTGAGAGACTCCAAATTTATTTGAGACTACACAATGATACCAAAGCATGTGCATCCAATTTATATATTTAAAAATGAAAAGATTCCTTCATATAACAAATTCAATTACCATAATATGAGGAGCAGTTGAACGAGGACATCATTAAACAACCACAATTTGCACAAAAACCAATGTATAGCATTGTGCAGCTATCTATATATATTGAAGAAATGAACTCTAAATTAGTAAAAAGTAAAAAAATAATAATAAAAAAAATACCTGCAAAAATTCACATATTACAGAAACAAAGTCGCGAAGCTTTTGCATAAAAATGAACTTCTCGCCAGCAGCTGATAAAGACTTCTCAAGTGCAGTTATATTCAGTAACGATGCAGACAAGTTTTCATCATTTGCGATCATTGAAGACATGGTCCTTCCATGAGTTTCCTAAAAAGTAGAAGTCACAATTAGATAACTTACAAATGACTTTTTTTTCAAAATGGTAACTTAAATATGGCATCAAGTGTAATGTTTGAAACCCTAGCCATAGCACCTATCTCCGCCGATCTTCCTTCCTAATGTAGCTTCCATCTCGCAGAACAAATTTATAGTTCTTCAAAATCCTTCCAGTTTTGTTTGACTTTCGCTAACTTAATGATTTATTTCCACCAACAGTTCTTATCATCAATTAATATGATTTTCAAATGCCAAAAATGATGAAATGGATTTTCACACCATGGGTGCTAATAGAAAATCATAATGGAAGCACTCTAGGGTGCACAAGATGTGCCTGAATTAGTGGGTTACCTTCTTGGGACATAATGAAGACTTTGTAAAGGGGGAAAAACTATACAAATGCACAAACAAATGCAAAAAAGAATGTAGCTTGGTACTTGAAAATGGTAAAAGGGAAAAGAGGAACAAAAATATGATTACAACAATGACCATTATACTAACAATACACAAGCATGCCTAACCATTGACACTCACGCACAAAAGCACTCATTGCACTTGCTGATAAACCATATTCTTGAATAGACAAGTAACACATTGGGTAATAGTGGAGCATAAGTGATCAAACACCTAGTCCACGACAGGAGATTGATGACAAAATGGATTTTTCCTCTTGATAGGAATGCTTAAATTAAACTTTGATTGAGTGCATTTAGATGATGCACCCCCAAATTGCCAGAATTGGTGGGGTACTTAGAAACTGCAGGAGGATTTGAATCCTAATGAGTTCAACGGGTGTGGTCGTCTTCTTCAGAACCATGTACTGAGGGGCTTCTTCCTTGGCTAATGCTAAAATATTTTACCAAAAACTTGCAGGTTTTATTATTTATAGTTAGTCATATAGGATAACTGATCCACTAGCTAGAGAAAGTGACCCTTGGAGCTCGTCCACCCATTCCATTGTCCTCTTTCATTAAACTACCTAAAAAAGAGAGAGAACTAGAAGAACAGCAACAGCAACGCCAATAAGTGGAGGAACTACAAACCCTTTACAACAAACAATTAAAATCTGAATTAATTCTTATTTTCCAGTCTTCCATAAGTAAGATGCAATGCAACTACCATTACAAGATGCTATAAAATCAGGGGCAAAAACAACTGAATCGCGTACCTTTAACCTGCTAACACTCTCTTTCAAAGCCCTGGTAGCAACGTCTGCCTGTTGAGATATGGACATCACTTCAGCGCTCCTAGATACACCGACAATTCCTGCTGTGCCCGAAACAAGAGGCGCACCAACGGAAACCGACTGATGACTCCCAGGATATGGAAAAGATGGCTGCTGAACGGCGGGTATCGCCGCTGGAACAGCAATGCCATTACTCACAAGGCTAGAACTGTTGTCCACTCTTTTACCCAACCCCTTTCGAAATTGCTCCTCTTCCCAAATCTTCTCCACAGCATCCTCATCATCATCCTCCCCTCCAAACCCACCATCCACCGTCACCTCAGCCTCCACCGCCCTCCCATCAATACTCTCAAACACACCCTTGCTTGCCCCATCCTTCTTGTCCCCCACCAACGCGACCCTCCCCTGAAAATCACCGTCGTCGTCACTCTCTCCCCGGAGACCGCTCCCTGCATCCAGAGAGATATAATCCGGCGCGGCCCGTGACTGCCTTAGCCGCTCTCTCTTCGCCCTAATCAAATTGATGGTGGCCTGGTCAGGGAAAGCAGAGCCAAGAGCCGAATCCCTAGCACTCTTTCCAATCCCCATCGCGGCAAATCGAGACTCTGCATCGTCCCTTTCTATAGAACCCTTCCTCCTCCGATCCACGACTGCTTCATCAGCATCTTCTTCGTCGTCGTCCTTTTGGTCTTCTTCCGCGATTTTGCGAATTGGGGTTTCGTCCTTGGAGGGCTTGAGGAGGCCCTTCAATACAATGACTGGCTCCGCTGCTGATACAGCGGGCTTGGCTTCAGAGGCGGCGGGTTTGGAGCTGGCGGCAAGGGAGCGAGTGTTCTTCTGGAGCAGTTGAAGCTTTTCTTTGGTGTATTCGCCTGCCTGGGGCTGGACATTGGAAGGAGTAGAAGGAGACGAAGAAGAGACGAGGAGGCGATCTTTAGCAGGTGTTATCTTGTGGTGCACCGAAGAAGAAGATCTATTGGGGCGAGCGGAATGGGAGCGGTCTCTGGATTGGATGCGAGGGGCGATGGAGTCTTCGTCGTTGTCGTCGTCGGCGAAGCTGAGGAGTTTGGGAGCCTGGTGGTGGTGCTGCGGCTTCTGTTTGGGCGGAGGGGGCTTCTTTAGCTTGTTGTTGGTGGTGTTTTCTCTTGGTTTTGGTGGTGGTAGGGTTTGGGAGTCGTCGTTGTTGGTGGTGGCGTCTTCGTCTTCTTCGGACCTGCGACGGAAGTTCTTGCTTCTGCTCGACATCTTTCTAGGGTTTTTTGATGGTTTTGGTTTTCGAACTGGTGCGGGAAAGAGAAGAAATAGCCCTTGGCCGACGAATTCCAAGGATCGTTTGCTTCACCCCCATCCAACATCACATGTGAAATTGTTACACACCATTTACACTGGGTTTGTTTGCAAATTTTAGGCATGATAGATCACATGTGGTTTTAGTGAGTAAATCACATTTGAAGATGTGTGAAAAATGACTCATTATTTGCATGTATAAAACATTTTCACATTACACATGTGAAATTATTGTATGTACAGGCGTGTTTGGATGTACGGTAAATTAATGTAAAGTGAGGTGAATAATCAAATTATAAAAATAAAATACAAAGTAGTTATACTGGTCTTTTGATTACAGTGGCTTGATAGAATATTTTTATATTTCTTTATGTAAAAAAAGATTTTTTTTGTAATTTAGTAGAAAAAAAGATCGCTTTTTTACATTATTTAAAAAAGAAAAAAGAAATTATAAGTTAATGTATATTTTATATAGCCCTTTTTTCTTTTATTGTCTGTATAATGAAGGCTTTGCTTTACTTTAAATTTACTAGTTAAGTTAGAAACGCTATCTTTCAATACTGTAACCTAGAGAAATGTTGAGTTAAGAGAGTATAACTCCATAGTGTGCACATGTTAGAGCCTTTTAAAATAAATGCTCTGTTTATATATGAGGTGTTCTCAACTTTCTTATAAATTCGAGTTTATTCCATTGTTTAATGGATTATTTACTTAAAAAAGTGATTAACATAATCCTATGCATATTCATTATCATGTTTTTCTTCAAATGCGGCCTTTTAAGAGTATACTCTTTCGACATTTTGTGTAATTTTTAAACCGCATTTCCTCTTTTCTTTTATTGATTTGATCATATAATTTTACCTTGCATACAAAATAAACCTCCACAATGATATAATAAAATTTCATTTCTAACATTTGAAAAATAAATGGATAGTCACATTCTTAGTCTTTGGTGAGTGAAAGCAGACCTCGATTGAGATAGGACACGTTGAGTGAGGGAAGAGACGTAAGGTGAAATTGTTCAGCCCTAGAGCGAGGGAAGGTGTAAGCTCAAATTAGAAAATGGTTAGCCATGCCAAAAGAAAAATTTTATGGTATGGACGGTGGGATGGATGACCCATAACGTGAACCATCTCCATCCATGACATGCAGCCATGACTCATGAGAGCAGCAGAAGATTTTTGCCGTATTTGTAGTGTGTAATAAAAGCTTGTTGCCGAGGATGGAGAGAGAAAGTAGTGAAAACAGAGAATGATTGAAACAATTCAACGAAATCCAATCCAACTTTGACATCCGCAAAACTTTGACATCCGCAAGGACCATAACCAAAGAAGCAGCATCAGAAGAAACAAAAAACACACCAAGTACAATCTCTAAAATAGCAAAGCAGAGAAAGAAGAACAGAAAAAGAAGCGATTTTTCTGTATGTATTCTCTCGATACAGTGCTCTGAGATTTCATTTCCTACTTTCTTTGATTTCCATCTGGATTTCTCAACATGGGTAAGTCCTCTGAAATGTAAAAAGTTGAGTTATTTCACGTTTTTGAAGCTCCGGATCAAATTTCTTGATCTGGGTTTTTTTTTTATTTTTTATCAGGTTGCATCCTACCATGTTAGGGTTTTCAGGTTTCTATTTGGACTGTAGAACTCTTGAAACTTCGTTTCTTCGAAGCTACGGTTGTTGATTTGACTTGCGTTTTATCTTAGCTAAGGCTATCTGTAAAGATCAGTGCTTTCTTGTTGTTGACCATGATTTGATTTATGGTCCTGGTTTTGAGGTATAATAGTAAGTACTCGTGTGAAGTGATTTGGGGAAAAAAGATTGCATTTTTAGGCTCTATTTCTTTGGCAAATACTTCAATGAAGTGATTTGGGTGAAAAAGATTGCATTTTTAAGCTCTGTTTCTTTGGTCTTTAGGGAAAACAACAATCTCTCTCTCTATAGCTGAGTCTAATAGTGGGATTCGACTGGATGAGTGTAGAATGGTAGTGGGTCTCTGCAGATATTTGGAGATAGTCTTTATGTGGTTGGGTTTTTGTTGATGATGTGTTGGTTGTGACATTAGACTGAGGATTCTGAAAATTATTGGGGATAGAAGGTGGTTTGAGAAGTAGAGAAGTTTTAAGGTGTTTGCTGAACAGTGTTTGCACTTTGCAGCCTGGTTTTAGTTTTCTTTGTTCTTAGTCCTGAGTTTGATGGTCTTCATAGTATGCTTAGATGGGACTGAAATCAGTTACTAATGATATTTCAAGCTATGGATGCAAAGTTGATAGCCTGATGGTTGAGTGAGTTGTCTTCATTTAGATGTATGGTGTTAGTCTCAGTTAACTCAAGACTTTTCCTGATTCATACTTGATTGAATTCTTTTATTGGAGGATGGTGCCATCAGGGCCTCCAACGCCTGGGGGCGGTGCCCAAAACATTCCGCCTTATCTTCTTCGCAGCAACTCTGGGATTGTCGGAGCGCAAGGTGGTTCAGCCCCTTCACAACATCCTGCATTTTCATCGCTCCTCTCACCACGCTCCCAGTACAATAGCTTTCTTGGGAACATTTCCAATGTCTCGTCCCTCCTTAATCAATCGTTTGGGAATGGTGGGTCTACTTCTGGGCTTTCAGGTTCAGGGAGCCACCATCGTGGAGGCGTTGATATGAGTGCCGAGTCTGATTCACTTTCCAGAGGAAGTAATGGAATGAGTTTTACACATTCATCTACATCCTTCGTGCAGCCAAGCATGGGAAACCAGGGTTCATCTAATCAAACTCCAGGGCAGCATTTCACAAACACTTCTGGCAATCAGATGGTGCCAGATCAGAAGCAGCAACCCCAACAGATTGAGGCACATAACTTCCAGCATAGTCAGCAGTCACGGCAGCAGCTTCCTGTTTCTCGTAGTCAGCAGCTGCAGCAACAACAATATCAATCACTTCGTGGAGGCTTGACCAATATGGTTCCTGTTAAAATGGAGCCTGAGATGAGTAATGACCGAAATGCACAGCAGCAGCAGCAGCAGCTGCAGCTGCAGTCATTGAGGAATCCAATTTCGGTGAAATTGGAGTCACAGCAGCCACAATCTTTGAGAAGCCCATGTCAAGTCAAAATGGAAACCCAGCATTCAGAACAGTCACTCTTTTTGCAACAACAGCTGCAACAACAGCAGCACCAGCAACAGTTTGTGCAGATTTCCAGGCAGAATTCTCAGGCAGCTGCTGCTCAGATGAGTTTTTTGAAGCAACAGCACTTCTTGCAGCTGCAACAACAACAGCAGCAGCAACAACAAATTCTAAAATCACTTCCTCAGAAACAGGCACAATTACAGCACCAGTTTCAACAGAGTTTACCTGTAAGACCTGCTATTAAACCTCCCATTTATGAACCTGGGATGTGCGCCCGTCGTTTGACACACTATATGTACCACCAGCAACAAAGGCCGGCTGTAAGTTCTCTTCGCTCTCAGATGTAAAATCTTATGTAATGGTAGTACTTCTGCTGCTTCTTGTGGTCATATGAATATGTCTTTTATGCAGGATAACAATATTGATTATTGGAGGAAATTTGTTGCCGAGTACTTTGCTCCCCATGCCAAGAAGAGATGGTGTGTTTCCCTTTATGGCAGTGGCAGGCAGACAACTGGTGTTTTTCCTCAGGTCTGCCCTTTTTTTTTTTTTTCCTTTCTTCTTGTTGGTTGTTTGTTGGAGACTTCGAACCATATTTGACGATATTCAAAACTAGGTAAGATGTAATAGATTTTTTATTTTATTTTTTATTTTTTAAAACAGGCACATGTAATAGATTCATCACATGGCTGACCCTGTGGAACCGTTATATGCTTCATGCTCATTCCAGATTTATGCTCAGCATAAGTTTACCATGAGATGCTAATTATTGATTTTTGGTTTGACATCTCATTGCGACGCATGTCTTTGTAAACTCCAATAGCTAATAATTATTATTTTGTAGGATGTATGGCACTGTGAAATATGCAACCGTAAACCAGGCCGTGGTTTTGGTATGTACTCTTTTGTGGTCTATAAGTTTTTTGGGGGTTCATCCTGATTTACAGATTCTTCTGCCATTAAATCCTGATATGCATTGTTATGTCATTTTGTCGTATCACCCTTGTTTCTGTAAGTAATCATGAGGATGATTATGCTGTATTTGTTGGATTCAAAGGTTCCTCTTTCATAATATCTTATTTTAACTGTCATGCTTTCAGAAACAACTGCAGAGGTTTTACCAAGGCTATGCAAAATCAAATATGATAGTGGTACATTGGAAGAGCTTCTCTATGTTGATATGCCCCGTGAATATCAGAATGCATCAGGTCAAATTGTCCTGGATTATGCAAAAGCAATCCAAGAAAGCGTGTTTGAGCAATTACGTGTTGTGCGTGATGGTCAACTTCGGATTGTTTTCTCTTCAGATCTGAAGGTTACACACTCTTCAAATGTTTTCTCAAATGCAAGTGGCTCCCTTTATCTTTTAAAGGGGGATAAGGGTGAAGAAATATATCTCATGGCTCTGCATTTTTCTTGCATCTAGATTTGTTCCTGGGAGTTTTGTGCAAGGCGTCATGAGGAGCTTATACCTCGAAGATTAATAATACCTCAGGTAAACTATTTAAAGGCCCAACTTTTATATATATATATATATATCTTGATTCTCAATCTTCTGTTTGAGTGATTGCATATGAAGGTGTTGCAGGAACTGAGTAAAAATAATGGTTATTGAACTGTACAAGTTCTGCACTCTAGACTCTGGAGTATGGGTTATTTAGTATCTCTCCCTAACTTGACCCTTGTTAAAAGACCGACCTTGCCAAAACTGACTAACCTTTTTTCTTTTTCTTTTTCCTTTTCTTTTTCTATTTTCTCTATTGATGATTTGCTAAAAATTTTCAGGTTGTCTGTATTCTTGTTCTAGTTGTGCCATATGTTAAGTTACGAAGAGTTTTGTAATTTGTGTAGTGGGCGTTTGGGATTATTATGATGGATATTGAGGTACAACAGTTCTGGATCCTTGACTGTGTGATCTTCCTACTGTGCAGGTTAGTCAGCTTGGAGTAGTGGCTCAGAAATACCAGGCTGCTACTCAAAATGCATCTTCTGGTCTACCAGCACAGGAGTTGCAAAATAATTGTAATATGTAAGTCCAACTTTTCTATTATGGGGTACCTTGGCCATTTCGTGGCACTCTAAGGAACTGTTAGAACTTTCTGTTTTGGATGGAGGAATGTCTTTCTGCAATTTCGTTAATTCATGCTTCTTCTAGATTGGATGCTCTAGATTAGGACAATTTAAACTTGACCTCTGCTATATATTTCATTAGGAAAAATGATCCAGCGCATCAATGTTAATAACCAGAAATACCAAAAGCTCGAGCTGTTAGTGAATGGCATAATAATTTATATCCCGCGCCCCCCCACCACACACGCACACGCACAACCACCCAACACGTGAAGCCATTCAAATTCCAACAGATAGAACAGACATACCTTACAAACAAATGAAGGTAACATGCCTCTCAAGGGTTTTGAACTCGTGACCTCTAGCTCTAATACCCCGGCTTTGATAACATGGTATCAAAGCCGGGGGTTGTGTTTTCAAATCCCTAGGACGTGTTTCTGTCCATGTGCGGAGCCCCACATGTGAGGGGAGCTGTCATGACCCTTTGATATACATTGTTTTGTCATTCACTAATAGCTTGAGCTTTCGGTGTTTCTGGTCATTCACAATCAGAACCTGCCATGTATCCCCTTCCACATTTTTCCATTTTTGGACTGTGGGCATACCTTCTATAGAGACAGCTGCTAGGTCGACCTCACCTATTGACCAGTAATGTGCCTGAAATTGTTGGATTAAGTGATGCAGGCGGGGTCTCATGGCCTGTCAAAGGCTTATCCAATGGTATGTAGTGGCCTAACAAATGGCCTTCCAATTGAATTCTTATTATTGAGTCTGTGGGTTATGTGTGCCTGTACAAGTGTACTTGGAGACTGGCACAGGTGCTCCTTGGATACAGGTGATCCAATTCAATATATCAATATCAAAATGAAAGGGGTTATGCAAGAGTTGTAGTTATTGTATGAAACTTATATTCTCCATTTCTCCTTTGCAAAGCTGCTGTTGGGTCTTAAGATCACATTCAGATGGTCATTTGTTTTTTCCTAGTATTTGAAGGTCCAGATTAGAATGATTTAGAGGAGTGAGTGCTCTAGGTTTACTTTAGTTTTATTTTGCCTTTCTAAAACCACAAAAACCATGCAACGTAATATATGGTTTTAACTTTTTTATATTTTTGATGAATGCTACTGAAAGTGGGATACGTAACTCCGTTATTATTAGTAAGTGTGAGGCTATTTTGCATTGTGGAATCCACCTAGCACGTGAATGCTAGATTTTTTTTTAATTTCTTAGCACTTTTCTTGGTTAATGTTGGTCGTGCGATTGGTTGTTTTAACAAGTAAAAAGAAATATATAGTCAATGACTTTCATTGACTGATTATCGTTATCGAGGGCTTGGATGTGCTGAGGCTCTAATCCCTTGATCTTGTTTGGACTAGTGACTTCTGGGTTGGTAATATGTCATTTTTGTTAAACCAAAGTAGTAACAAAAAAACAAGAAATCTTATGTTGGCTGCATGAGTAGTGCACTGAGCTTGTCAAAAGCATTTCTGGGCTACATCAATGTCGTGCCAAGAGGCTTGGTTGACTTTTATATTGAGTAAATCATTCCTTATGATATGAGTCAAACCAACAGTATCATTCAGATCAGAGTGATATTAGGGTCATGGATGGTGTCTGAGATCCAATGGTTTCTGTCAACATTAGGTGGCCCCTACTGTCCATGAAAGCTAAAATTGGGAGATATACATTCGGATGCACTGGTTATTTTTCTTTCACTATGATTTTCATCAGTGATGTGATTTACTCCCATGAGGAAGAGGTGCCAATTTGCATCATTCGTTTACTCCACAATTTAATCACACTTCTCCCTACTTTGGTTCCTAAATAGGGACCATATAACACCCCCCCACCCCCAACCTCTCTTTCTGCCCATGTCATTTTTCATAATTCACTGGTAGAGAATTAGATTCTAGAATACTTCTTCGTGGTAGCTACTGTTTCTACAGTATTTTAAAACTTTAGGCTCCAACTTTTTCCTCTGAATTTGATATGCTCTCTCTCTCTGGGGAGTAATCCTGTTAGAGTGAGCCTATCCTTTTTTTCCCTCTTTTCTCATTTTGGATTCTTGCCATACCATGGACATGTTTGGATCTTATGGTGTTTTTCTTTAGAATCTTCATTTTTCCAATGTCTGAATTGATCCGTCTCAATTTACATAAAATTGCAATTGTGCTCCAGGTTTGTTGCATCTGCCCGCCAGTTGGCAAAAGCTTTGGAGGTCCCATTGGTAAATGATTTAGGATATACAAAGAGATATGTGCGCTGCCTTCAGGTAGGTTGCTGTATGGTATGGCTTTCAGTTTTGAAGTTTATTTCTCATATATTGCTCCACATCAAGAAGAGGTATGTGACCTCCATCAATAATAAGAATTGAACCATAGGTTCTTCATACCGTTATCAGAGAAGTAAAAAATCACTCTCTTCATAGTAAATGCACTCTTATATAGAAGTGTTTTTCTAAAACTTGATGGATCTACTCCATGTTTTGCGTATCTTAAACATTGCACGATGATGTTTGGAAAAGTTGCAAAAAGCAACTTGCTTATAGATTCAATGCCTAAAGCCCGCCTTTAATTGATTGTTTTCCAATTGCTACATCCTCTTTTTTTTTTTTTAATACAATACCTGCATGCGTACAAAAATAGAAAAAAAAAATCCACTCCTTGTTACTTTAGCAGTCATATAAGTGTGGCAACTAATATTATAAGCACAGGAGTAAAAAATGGGAGGGTGGTGGCAAATGTGTTAATTTTTTTGGTTGGCAAATGTGTTTATTTTTTTTGGTTGGCATTCTTATGAATTTTTATTTTCCCTCTTTGAGTAAAAAATGTCTGAAAGCAACCCAGTTTGGATAATCTTAGATGTGAATTTCAACTTTTTTCCATTTCTTTTGTTTTATTTTGGATGATGTCCGCCACAGGTCTAGAATCTATTGATGAGTAAGAAAAATATATACCCACCTTGACCCACCGAATGATGATTTACAATGGGCTCAATCACTAAACAGGACCTCACATTCACAACTTGAGTTGAGGATACTAGCAAAAACACAAGGTTATGGGTTTGAGTCATGTTAATTGTTACCTATACAAAAAGGAGACACACACACAAGTCAGATACGTATCTCAAGGGTAAATGAAGAAGATCTGCTGCAGATGTTGGATAACTTTGTAATACGTATTTTGCTGCTTGCTTTACGGATGAATTTGTGGGAGTTGTTTTTAACTTTCAGATATCGGAGGTGGTTAATAGCATGAAAGATTTGATTGATTACAGTCGAGAAACAGGGACTGGACCAATGGGTAAGCACCATTTTTTAATTATGTTTGGACATTTCTATTTATTAGCTTCCTTTGCCACCTTGAAAACCTGATAATGATCTGTTGCAAGTCTTGCAATGATCCCGTGACACTTTTGTAATTATTTATTGTTTTACATATGCTATTATCATTTGGAAACCTTTTTTCTTTTTCAATCAAGCTGAAGGAAGTTCCAATTGCTCTTGGATTTTTTTCCCCTACTTCTGTTCCATCTTCTTATAGAAATGAGTGAAATATTATGTAGGTGAGAATGTATGAATACACCAATTTGATGAATGAGCCATTGACAATGATAAACTGCCTTTTTTCAGTAGATTGTCTGCTTTGTCATAATCTTCTTTCAGAACTTGAAGGACATACAAATTCACAGATTTTACTAATACTTCAATTTCATTTAAAATATGGAAAGAGTTCATTGGCTCATTTATTTGTGCCACTCGTCACGTCACATTATTCCCAAATCCAACTTCCATTACCCCTGGGCTATATACATGCAACATTATGATTTTGAGCTCCGCCTTAACAGGTGAGAATCTCTTCCCTATCCAAATCACCAATACAGGCTGGCTCTGGTAAGGACATGACAGTCTACACAAATTCTTTTTTTAATTATGCTACCATATCAGATGATGGGTTACCTTTTTGAGCTACCAGTCTACCACACACTTTAGCTTATTTATTTGTTTGTTTAGGCATACACATTCAATTTATATCCTTCCACTGGTGGAAGGATCCGTCTTGACCGTCTATGTGCTGAGCATCTTTCAAATGGTGCCCTCCTATCTCTATGTAGGCCAGTTGCATTTACCCATAAAATTCTTTGGCTTGCAGACTGCTCCATTTGATTAGTTATACTTTGATCCTTGCTAGGGCAAAAGACTGAGAAGAACTCTTCCCTTAAATGATCTTCTATTTCTCTTTCGATGCCTCCATGAGATTACAAGAAGCAGCATGTTCCCATAATTCCTGTTTTTTAAATATACTTGAGCCCTAGCCATTCACACATCCACATGCACGTTACAATGGGACAGTGCATG
Organism: Umbellularia californica; assembly: GCA_028538565.1. NCBI lineage: Eukaryota > Viridiplantae > Streptophyta > Magnoliopsida > Laurales > Lauraceae > Umbellularia > Umbellularia californica. The sequence continues at coordinate 69,443,574 of JAPQWN010000007.1, read as the reverse complement.
CCACAAAAATTTCGAAATCGACACACCCAACAAAGGGATGGTGGGACACACCTTATAGAGGGACATTGCAGGCCACCTAAGTTTTGGGATAAAAATTGTTACAATTTTGTCGGTTGTTGGGTATCCAACAAACTGCATTGACTTAGTTTTTTACTAAAAATTTACAGCCACGCCCACTTCCCTCACACACACGATGAATGACTTCATGACTGCTTGCCAAAATTATGCTCAACCACTGCAGTTGTCTCTTAATGCATATGCATCTGCTGTTCATAAATGATCTTATGCTGCTGTCAGTATGGTGCTGACGTAGCTGACAACCTTGTTTAACCTGTGTGGTGCTTGCCTTTCTTTGATTGAGGCCATGTGATGTCTATGTATTAAAGGCATGTGAAATGAGTCAGTTGGATCACATATATGTTCACACAGGTTTAATCTTCTGCCAGAACCATGCTATCGACAGCATATGATTGCTTCTCTTTTTTGTTCTGTGAGAAATTTATTTTTCCAGTTGTTTGGCTGCAGTGATCTTATCCGGCTTGCATCTAGGATGACTCAACAGGGTGATCTGAGTCATCTGACCAACTTGGCTTATACGAGGCACTCTTTTTTTTTTTTTCTTTTTTTCTTTTTAATTCTGATACTTGCATCAATATGTGGTGTATTTAAAGCTTGGTTGATGGATGTGTGCACATGACCTGTCAGTAGAGTCCATGTGTTAGGACTGTTCCTGGTACAAGCTGGTTTATATGGAACCTTGTAGGGCATAATATCATTGTCCGGCTTGGGACAAATGAGTCTGTTTGATAAGTGGGCCATCAAACTTATAGATAATGGGGATCTGACTAACTTGACTAGTATGAGGCACTTTTGCATCCGTGTGTTGTATGCATTTAGAGCTTCGTTGATGGATGCATATAAATAACTTGTCAGTAGAGTCCATGCATTTGGACTATTAAAGGTACACGCTGGGTGTGCGGAATCTTGATCATAATATTAATGCCCAGCCTGGGACACATGAATCTGTTGGATAAGTGGGCCAAATCATTCTGGGAGGATCCTGGCACATTGAACTAGGGGTGCTTGGCTCATTGTTGTGAAGGATCCAAGTAAACATTTCCTGTTTGACTTGCTTTTTTGTAATTTTTCCAAATAATATACCCAAAATTCAAAAATTAATTTGGCTAGCTCCTAAAACAGCAAGGAGAAAGGAATCAAACACAGCCAATACCTTTTTGCAGTTTTATTGTAGTGAAATAATTCCTTACGCAGAATCAGTGATTGCTGCTTCAATGCTACATCTTGGCTTCAAGCCAGACTGTAGGCCGTCAGGCAGGCACTCAGAATATTATTTTATTTGTTGAGTGTTTTTTGGAGTTTCAATGCAGGAGCTAAAGACTTATTTTTCTTGTCCAGCAAGCTTGATCAATTTCCCTCGAAGGACTGCTACTTCATCTGTCCAGCATGGTCAGGGCCAACAGCCCGGGGATCAGCCAGTGACACATAATTCAAATGACCAGAATTCTTTTGGGGCATCAGTGCAACTTTCTGCTAACAATGGTTTAGTCAGTGCAAAAAACTCACTCAGCACTGCATCCACATCCACATCTGCTGGTACAATGATTGTTGGACTTCACCAAAACTCCATGAATTCCAGGCAGGAAAACTCTGTGAACAATGCAAACAGTCCTTATGGTGGGAGCACTGTCCAGGTCCCATCAGCCGGCTCATCTACTTCACTGCCCCCACAGTCACAGCCCAAGTCATCTTCCCCTTTCTCATCACCAACACCATCTGCTTCGAATAACAATGCCCCACAACCTCCTCATAACCGCTCGCTGTCGCCTGCCGACACACAGATGAATTCTGCAAATTCACCTGCAAATATCCCTATGCAGCAGATGTTGCAGTCCCAAGATACCGATTGTAATGATTCTCAGAGTTCTGTGCAGCAAATCATACAGGAAATGATAATGAGTTCTCAGCTAACTGGAGGGGGTCACATTGTGGGTGTCAGTTCTGGGAATGAGGCAAAAAACATCAATGGAATCATGCAGACAGGCAATGCAACTGCGAACGATAGAAGCTGCCTAATTGGAAAAGGGGTTGCGAACAGTTCTGGTATAAATGGTGCAGGATATGGCAACATGAATGGAACTGGGGCATTGGTTACGGCTAGCGGGATCAGAGACGCGATGGCTAATAACTCTGCAAGCTTTAACAGAAGTGTCGGCATCCCTTTGATGACTCAGGATCCAACTATGAATCAACAGCAACAAGATTTGCGGAATCGGCTATTGAGTGGGCTTGGAGCAGTGAACGGCTTAAGTAATCACCAATTTGACTGGAAGTCATCTCCTTGAAGGTCTTTGTTCTCTCAGTGTTTTTCTCCACAAGACAAGCTGCTGTTGAGTGAGGAGATCATATCATCTGATCCCATGCTGTCCATGCATTGGAATTTGGAAGTTCTTATAAAACCTTATCTACCCGGGCTTTCCACGCTTCCACTTTCTTAGTGTCCGAAAGGTAAAACCATCCAGCTAATGGTTTTTCTAATGTGAAGATATGTCATTGCTTCTTCTTCCGAACTTGTGGCTGGATTTGGCGGTCTTGTGTATGATAGCTTTCATAGCCCTTTTTTGTCTGTTTACTAACACCTTTCAAGAAAATCCGGAAACAGGGAGGGAAATTTAATTGTGCGGTTTTGATGCTTCCAAGTGTTGCATCGGTATGGAAAGGTGACTTAATATATATACATATGAGCTTGAACAGCTCTCCGAGTGAAACATATCTTGTTAGTATATTCCAGTCTAAATTGTAAAGTAGGATACTAGTCTCTCTCTCTCAATTGATGAGTCCACATCACTCCAATTTGTGACTTTTATCAGCTTATGTGTGCAATGGTAATATGTATCGGCCGTGTATTGGTGATATAGGTGGTGTGAATCCGTTGTAACACAGATCACACATACTTGGAATGAAAAGTTGATGTAGAACAACACTGACTGTGTCAGTATGCGGTCTACTTCCTATGGGTGTTTTTGAGCCGTGCACTGCATGGACTCAAAATCAAAGTTATTGCTCTTAACACAATTTGTTTAAGCATTAGCCTTAAGGGCTGAGATTGGATGGTTAAGATGATCAAATGAGAGATCTTTAGACTTAAAAAGTGCATGCAATTGATGGTATGACTCTTCCATTGAAAATTCTATTGTGAACCTAAGTGTTCCTAACGAATATTCCCCTGTAAACCAAACAAAAGCTCGAACTGCTAGTGAAAGACATAACAATGTGTATCAAAGGGTCCTGACGATCCCCTCATGTGTAGGGCTCTTCATGTGGATAGAAACACGTCAAATGACTAACGTGGATGGCTACCATGTCACTAGAGGTAGAGAAATGCAAATAGAAATAAAAATGAGAAGAAGAGATGTGGCTGAAGTTTGCCCACCCCTTTGGGGATCAACCATGAGTTTATAGATGTCTGTTGCCAATCAAATGGCTACAATTGAAGGTTACAATCAATTACAATGAAATCAAATGAATCACCTATCTAAGTATTGCTCAGTAGAAATCTCCTACAATTAGCAAGTGTTCATTGCTGACTATGACCTATGACTATTGATAAAGTAGGTGAATTTTTAATGGGATTGATGGGCCTGGGTCATGTGAGCCTGGACTTCTACACCTACTGTTGTATTACATTTACATGTTTTAATATTCTACATTGCCAATGCACTATTAGGCTAGTGGTGAGACAACTTCCTTCACAGTAACAAGCAGGGATTGATCAGCTATTTTAAAACTGATGTTGAGGGACTTTGGTTTGAGTGCGTGAGTCTGGGTAGGTGAGTATTTACTGGAGAAAAGAAGTATTAATATTATATAAGGAAATAATCTTTTTTTCTTTTTAAATAAGAAACAAATTTATTGAACCCATATGGATGGATGCTATTCATGGGGAAGGGCAGATGGTGGGCAGTGCTACATTGGGGTTAGGAGTAAATTAGAATGTGTTTGTCTAATTACCTAGCTTTGATTTGGGCTTTTGTTGTACCGACTAAAAGTCATTTATTGGTTGTTAAATTTAGTGGATTATATTAGTTTGATGGGTTTCACTGGTAACTCTCAAAGTGGAGTGAGTGTAAATTCATGGAGAGGTGGTTGTATGTGACTGTTTGGCTTCAGCATTGGTGGGGTTTTTCTCATTTGAGGGTTTTCCCCCTTTAAAAAGAACACCTTGAGCAAGGTCTGACCCTTCCATTTTCTTTCATCGTGGCCCACCTTTGATCCATAAAACCTTCTCAGACCCACGATTCCCCCATAAATTGATGCTCACCCAATTTGATACTTATTAGATTGTTACTCTTTTTTCAATGATTTGTGTGTGTGTATAGAAGACCTTTTTTATCAGACCATGATCCTCAAGTTGACTGACTAATATGCTTAGAGGGGGTATAAGTGGTTCTAAGTATTGTAAAATAGAGGTGGTTTGTTAATACTATAGAGGCAGGTGGTTTTATACTTGTATGTGAATTTCTTATAAATTCAAGCATTTATACTTGACAGTCCTGTTATCAGTTGGTACAAGAAACTGATGTTGGAGGACCCTTACTGTGCTTCCCAAATAGCTCAAGTGCTATTCCAATAATGGGCAACAAGTCGATGGCCCATTATTGTCTAAAAAATGCACTGTAAGTCCTTGGTGGTGATCAAGTGAAGAATACAGATATTATGACACAAATCAATCCTACATGGCTACATCTGCCTTGAGAAGAAGATGGAATTATTGTAATCAATCTGTAGATATAATGCAGATATTGCACCCAAGAGGTATTGGAAAGGCAGTACTGCTAATGCCAGTATATGCTGGGAAAAAATAGAGTCCCTGGTTGGGAAGATGAGTTGAATGATCTTGTGACGCAGCTGGGGACCTGTTTAAGGCCTGTTGAAACATTGTGTCCTTACCATTGGGACCCAACAACGGATCACACAACCATGGTATATTTCTATAGTTCTGTAGTTGTGCAACACTGAAAAAGCTAGCTTTCAAGGTGTGGCCTGTTTCCTTGCATTTTGCACGAATAAAATTCTACTAAGGAAAACAAAGTCTTCACTGCTGAGTCAAAGAGATATTTCATCTCCTCACTCATCCTCTGGGTTTGTCTCTGTAAATTTCTTTAGCAAATCAGCAGTTTCTGAACTGTTCATCCTGTAGACCTTTCTGTAGTTGGGCCACAAACCAAATAAACAAATTTCTAACTATCAATGGCCATGGGTGCAAATGAAATGACAGAATTTTCATAGGCAGTGTATTTATACAGAAGAAATCCATGAACTACATACGCCCATCTGAAATTATAACTGATATGGGAATGACATTCTAAACAAATGGGTAGAGAATTCTTTCCTCACACAGCCACATATTTCTCTATAGTAGCAGTCAATGTAGACTTTGGGACCGCGCCTATGATGCTTTCTTTCTTCTCCCCGTTCTTGAACACTAACACAGTTGGGATGCTCCGAATTCCATATTGGGTGGCGATGCTCGGGCAATCGTCGGTGTTGAGCTTGTAGCACATGATCTTGCCCGCATATTCTTTCGCTAGTTCATCAATCACAGGGGCGATCATTCGACAAGGTCCACACCATGGTGCCCAGAACTCCACTAGAACCGGCGTTTCACTTCCTATGACAAGGTTACTCCAGTTTGAATCAGTCACCGCAATAACTGCGAATTTCCAATCACAACATGATTAGTCCCACAAGAACTGTATGGGGTTCAACATGTTTTAGTATGATCATAGTGGTTTACTACCAATCCAAAATTAATGAGGTTTTCCCTGATTTTCTTCTTTGGAATAGGTTTGACGTTAAGAGAACTCTGTCTGAACAGTTATTTAACATGCTAATCCAAAGTCATAAAACCCTTTTTAACCATTGGAATTGTAAGAGCAGGTTGTACCAGACTTCTTAAGATCTTTTATCTCACACTTCTAACAAAATATTGCTAGACAAGGCATCAAGTCGTTCAAAGGAAACATTTCTCGATTCAGTTAGTTAGTGATTAGGCCTGTTCGGACTCGACCCGCTTGAATCTACACCATTTGAGTCCTCTAATGATGTTGATATAATCTGTATTAATCACAGTTTACTATACCCCCATGCTCTGAGTTGAATTATACTAATGTTCTTGAATTGAACCAAGTTCCCAAGATGTTAAAGCATGAACAGTTTGATGCCTGAAGATCAACTAAATTTTGATTAAGCAACTTAGGGGTGTCACCACTACATATAATTGAAATGTGGAGCAGAATTAATATTTGTAGAAGTGAGTATGCTAAGTGTAACAGGCAACAGTGACTAACTAGAGTTTTGATTAAGCTATAAATGAAGTGATTACCTTCATTGGTTGTATTTTGTGCTTTGCAAATGATTCGCGATCGGGGTCCTTGGCAGATAATTGGAGCAATTGAAGAGGAGGAAGTAGATGAAGATGATGAGAGAGAGGTGGCCTTGTTGAACCCCTTACATGTCGGCAAATTAAGCTTTTCCTTGGAGAAAGAGCGTGGGAGATGAGTATTTATAATACATGCTTTGGTAGCAGTGGCCAAGGTGCTCACTTGAAAACAGGCTTCCATGGCCATTCTTCTTCTCACTTTCTGTGTTTGAGGGAAGAAGATGGGTGTGTTTATCTCATTGTACAGTACAATATTTTAAATCTCACTATTCCAATGATTGGATATTCCTATGGATTGTGAGGTGCTCAAGTGCCAAACTACATGTGGATGAGGATTTGTTTTACACACACCCACCAAAATAAGTGTGGCCTAGAACAACAAAGAGAGAGATTTTGTTGGCACGTGGTGGGGAAAAAGAGAGGAATGAATGGACCACAAGGATGGCTAATGTCTCAGGTTAAGAACTCATTCTGACTGATTCACCCTGACTTGTCTGAGTTGACTCAATTCAGTAGCCTAAAAGTGGAGTGAGTCGAACAGTCTTACTAATTTGGCTGGTATCTACTGAGTTACTTAGCTGTGTGGTGCCTTTCCAAGTCCTAAGTTTGCCAGTTCTCAAACAATGTTAAAAAGTGTATAATCATGGATCGAGAGGGTCATTTCAGTTTATTTGATGATGGGTGCCTCTCACTGGATGGTGATGGCGCTTAACTTTGTGCATTGAAACCTCAGCTGGTATGGATTAGGAATTTAGGATATGTAAATTGAGTTTTCAAAAAAAAAAATTGGTCAAATCTATCTACCATGTTCATGGCCTGTGTTTGCTACATTCAAATCTCCAGTTTGCATCTCCTCATTCGATGCGTAAAACATGTGCTGGGGTGTTCATGGCCGGGGCTAAGGCATATCTAGGTCCGCCGCACTTATACAATTGCAAGTCTGGATCCGGTCCAAGCATGACACCGGATGTAAGTTCCTGGCCTGACCTCAGCCCACCTCAATAATTTCAGGTCCAAGCCTGCCCATTTAGTCAATTGCGCTGGGCGAGGTCAGCTTTCTCTCACTTGTTTTGACAATTAAGTCATTAAGCTTGTTATTCTTATTTAGGCCAAGCTAGATTGGGGTTTGGGCTTTATATCACTTAATCCAAGCCTGCCCCAAATGTTAAACGGGCCCAAATTTTACATCCAAACCTGGCCAAAGTACTAAAACTAACGGCTAAACTAGGCTCAAAGCGGGCTAGGTCCGAGTCGGGCTCAAGATAGCCCTACCCATTGAAGCGGGATATGTGGAACTAACTCTAACCTGACCCAATTCACTGCATATCACATTTATTTGACACGCGACTGACCGTATGAAATACAGGTCTGGTTATGTGGTTCAAATGTAGGTTAGATATGGGTAAAATTAGCGGGCAAATGCAGGTTGGATCTGCCCCCCTACTTTGAAATATTTCCTGTTTTAAAAACCTCATCTTGTGGACCTACGGGAGAAAATAAATGCAAATCAACTGTCTAATGGATAAAAAGTTAAGGCACCATCCATCTAATGGTAGATAAACATCTAATATCGATAACCCCAAGGGGTTGGCCGAGTGGTTAGGACCACAGTTCCTCCCTCTTCTGGACCTAGAGGTCTTGGTATCGACCCCTGTTCCCCTCTCTTCAGGAACCGAAGATTGAGTTCACTTGTACTACTACCTAGGGACTTCTCATTAGGCCCGGAGGGAATAGTCCGGTAGCAAAGAAAAAAAAAGCATCAAATATAGATCCAGTGGTGTAACTGTGTGGAACATTCAATCAAACATTGAATAAGCCTCAGATCATCAATCCACAGTAAAATAGATGTGGATGGTCGATCCCGTAATTAAAAAAAAGGCCTAGAGGATAATAGGGATCCAATGTATTGTGTGGGCTCCACATAAAGTCAAAATTAATTAGGAAGGGAAGGTCGAAATTAGCAATGGGTGAGTCAAAGCTGATTTTTTACTAGATGTGATTTTATATAATTTACTAGAATATAATTTTATTAGATAAAGAATAAAATTGTGACTCCTTTTTTTTTTTTTTTTTTTTTGCTATCGGAGGGTTCCCAACCCTTTGGGCTGAACTAATTCCTCCGAGCCCAGAGGAAAGCCGGGTAAACTCCCCTGTAGCCACAGTGTGGTAGTGCAGTTTCGAACCTACAACCTACGGGTGCAAACCGTAGTCCTAGACCAACTGAGCCACCCCTTGGTACATGAATTTTTTTTTTTTTTTTGGCATGGGTATCATTATGGTCTTTGACGCATGTGCTAAACTCATCCAAACCACACCAGGCAAATTTGATGCGGGTTTTGAACAAGACATGAGGAGCAAACCTATCCTTACTTGTAAACTGATTTTTTTTTTCTGGAAAGGAGAAATATATATTAAGCACACCCGGTCTACTTATAAACTGATTCACTTGCACTCAGTCTAAGAAGATCCAAGTTGGCTCAAGCTTCAAATGTGAGAGAATTCACTGTTTAATTCTCTTCATTCATTCAAGAAATTAATTCAACAAGAGATTACTCATGAAACACCTTCAATCGGTAATTAAAAGAAAGAGGGGGATTTGACATATTTGCCCCTCTTAAAGAATTTTATCCCAAAATCATGACTGTGGATAGGATATTGTCAGCAGAGTCGTTTGACTCTGGGTCCCCCTTTTTTTCTTCCGTTTTTGCCCAGGATCCCATGCTATCATGGGATCCCAATGTAAAAAGTCAAAAACCCAATACCTAAAAGAAAACCAAAACCATACGCATAAAGTTCTTTCACTTTTCACCTTTCCCTTTCACCCATTTCGAATTTTTCACCTGTAATAGTGAACCCCTGCTTCTGCAAGCACTTTGTTCGTCTTCTTTCCTTCTCGCTTGCAGCACGAAGCACTCTGTTCGTCTTCTTTCCTTCTCGCCTACAGCACGAAGCAATAATTTCTCTCTTCGTCTATCCGAGAAAGGAGGCACGAACGACTTATTAATGTAAAATTTATGTTTCTGTAATTGGATTCGTTTTCTTGTAGTTTTCCTCTTTTGTGTTGATGTTTGGGAAATGAGTTTTATATTTATTGATAATTTAAGAGATATTTCCTCTTTTGTGTTGATGTTTGGAAATGAGTTTCATGTTTATTGATAATTTCAGAGATATTTCAGGGACTGGGTTCCTTTTCCTTTAGTCTTTCTCAATACATTACATTACAGATATCTCTCTCATCATCAACAAACATAAAATCCATTGTTCTTTTTCTACGAGGTTTTTTTTTCGGAACTATTTCAGACATTGGGTTCTTTTTCCTTGTTGCTTTCTTCTGAGTTGTGTGTGCAAAAAAGGTTTTCTCATTGTGTTTTGGATGAGAGAGAGATGGATTCAAACTCTTGGATGATGTCAGAGATGGGTTTTCTATTAAAATGTGTTCATTTGATTCTAGAAGATGAAAATGTACATGACTTCTTTTTTATTTGATGGTGATGTCTGCTTTTGTTTGATTAACTGGAAAATGTTTGCTTTGTTTTGATCAATGCAGACAAACCCTTTACACAAACCCTTTCTGTGTAAAGGAGCCTATCATTGGGGAGAAACCCAGTCCTGGAAAAAAAAAGGTTTAGTGTCTTGTTCCATCTTCTTTTTGTCTCTTCTCTCCTAAGTGCAATCCACGTCACCAGCAGCTTCGATTGTATCCCTCACCAGCTGGCCCATTGGTCTCCCGTATTCTAATGTATATGCCTTTTCTAAATCATTTTTTAATCAACTGGGTTCTGTTGGGTGCTGGTAGTTGGTGTGTTGGTGCCAACTGTGGGAGAAATTGCAGTAGTTAATTGTTAGCCCTTTTCTTTGTCTTGATCAGTGGTGTGGATGCTTGTGGAAAAAGTCAGGATCTTTTAAGACGTTTTAATTCTTGGTTATTAAGGATTATGAAATACTTTAGGGGTCATTCTTATTTTATGCATCTCCACGTAAATGTGATTTACATATGTAAAAAGGTTATTCTTACAATGTACCCATTCCTTGGGTTGACATTTAAGGTATAACAAAACTTTCTGCTATCAGCTGGGAAGTATTGCAATGTAGTGTATTGCTTCAGCTTCTCATTTGTAACTTTGCATCTATGTTCTCTTTTGTAACTGTGCATCCATGTTCTGAAGGCTCAATATGGCCTCACCCAATTTTATGGAAGTCTCCTATTTTAACTTTGCCAATGCTTCTGTAACTTTCATATCATAGCACACTCTATGCGTAACAATAGAAGGAAGAAATAAAAGATCACTCTTTAGATTCTAGTAATTTTTTTAATTGCAGTGCAACTTTTCTACCATTCAAAAGAACTTAAATTTACATTCATTAAAATTTATTCCACCGTAAAAATTTCTCTTACCGTCAATTCTAAGTGTGTATACCAGTTTGGTAGCTATAATCGACATGGATGATAAGTCATGGTTACCTATCCTCTCTATATGGAATTTCATGTCTCATCAATGTGTCATGGTAGAACTCAATACCATGATTCAATTCCAAGGACTATATTGAATTTTATTTCTAAACTGATTTTATGTGGCATATGACAGTACACACTCCCAGATATATCCAAAGTGGACTATAACTAGAACAAATGGCCTTTGGACTGACATATGGAGTGGCATTAATTTGTACATACATATTGAAATTTATCTCTCATTTGGTGTACACACTTGTATTGATGGATTTTATTTTATTATAGATGGCGGAACTCAACCCTGGTCCACTTGACAGAAGCATTCTAGAAGACCAAGATTACCATATTTCAGAAGTTATATGGAGTGGGAGGGTATGTTGAATTTTATGTATACAAGAATACATTTTGTTTAAGTTCCCATATAACTGTACATGATATATTTGCATTAATTATTCTGATACAGGATGTGGGACCTGTCGTTTGTAAGCCAGCAACCATACTACAAGATAAGTGGTCCTTGAACGAGACCCAAGAAGCATTCATTCAAGAAACAGGCCTCCATCACCTTTCTAAGTTGCAAAAAATCACGATTGACCATGCACTCATTTCTGCATTAGTAGAGAGATGGAGGCCTGAGACAAACACTTTCCATTTGGCCAGTGGAGAAGCAACGATCACTCTTGAAGACGTTGCTTACATATATGGGCTACCCATAAATGGGACAGTAGTCACAGGACGTACATTCTGTAGCCCTACCTCAGTTAGTGAAGTTTGTTTAGAGTTGTTGGGTAAACAACCTCAAGAAGGCAGGGATTACAATGGCTGTGACCTAAAATTGACTTGGCTGGTGAAAAATTTTAGCAAACTTACAAAGAAAGCTTCGAAGAATCAACAAATAATGGCTACAAGGGCATATCTTTTTTGTTTGGTAGCGGGCCAAATTTTTACAAATACCTCTGGGTCGATGGGGGGCGCATGGATTTTGGAGCTTTTCAGGGAGTTTAAAAAATTTGCTTGGGGCCCAGCCTGCTTGGCGAACCTCTACCGACAGTTATCAAGAAGAACAATCGCCAAATCAACTGGCAAGCATAAAGGTTCTAAGAGGCCTACCGACCACCAGAAGACCTTAGGCGGGCCTGTTCAGCTCTTGCAAGTAAATTCGCTTACCCATTTGTACACACTGGTGCTAAGAATTGCCTAATTTTATTCCATAATATTCTAACAATGCCTAATAATTATTTGAAACAGATTTGGGCCATATCTCGCATGTCAATCGGGCGAGAAATAAAATCAGCCCAACAATGGGATGATCACTTCGAGTTCCCCCTAAGCCTGATGTGGTCCCGGCGCTTGAAGAGCCACAAAACCTTCTCCACGGTGGAAGTTGTTCGTAAACAACTTGACAACCAACATTCAGATAATGTAAGCACTCACATATAATATTTATTTATGGGATAATAACATATGGTACTACATTTTACTGTAGATAAATGTACTTGACATTTTATTTAATAAATGCAGTTCAATTGGCAGCCATATGTTGGTTTTAAAGAGGAATTGGCGAAGATAGTTGATGAACATGAAATGGATGTATTTAGCTCACAGACTGTGTTGGTCTGCTACTGGATTGTTGAACGCCACAATAGCAGTCGCGTGATGAAGCAATTTGGCCTTCAACAGATAGTTCCCCCTCCCTTCTATCCTGCATTCAATAGGGATGATAGGGTCCTGAAAGCCCTCGTAGACTATTCAAAGAAAATGAAAGAAGGAATTAAAGAGTGGGATGATAGAGAAAAATCGGTGCTTGAAGGGGAAGTTGAGGTTGATAGCAACCGTCACACCGATGAGTACTTTGAGTGGTATCGGGGTATCACCCGATTGAGAATCGGACGATTTGAAGTTGTGGAAGGCGCCACTAACCCTGACCTTGAGCAAGAGCATAATAACACACAACAAGATCCAGGTCCCTCTCATTCGCATCCACAAACAGATTTTTCCGACTCAACTATGATGGAGATTGGTGATTTTGCTTCCCATTTACTGTTAGGAGTTGAAGATATGAAGAAGCAACCGGATAAGGAACAAAAAATTGATGAATTCTTGGATAGAATAGGTCGTAAGATCATGCGATTTAAATCAGCATGTGCTTCTAGATTTAAGGAATTTAAGATGCAAGATTGCATTAGCTCCAGCTCAGACGAGGAGGAGAGGAAGGTACGTGGCACATACTTATTTGTTGTTAATCTCTTTCTCAATTATTAATGTTTATGTGGTTATGATTGAATAAATGTTTATATGCATTACAGAGACCAAAAACATCGGACGATATCATCAGTCAACTGACACCCAGTGATGTTCCATTACAAAAGCCTCCACATTACATCCCACCAAGTCCAATTCATGTAGATAGCATATCCTCCCAACCTGTTGAGGATATCCTATCTAGTCCAAGTGGTTTTCTCACCCCTCCATGGCCAGTCTTAACACAGGGATCTGTTGTAGAACTATCCCCAGGAGAGTCTCTCCCCTCCAAGATAATAAGGATCAAAGCCCGATACCGGAAGAATACGCTGCCTGTGCGGTTTCAGCCTTACCAAGTGACAACTTATGGTGCCCGCAGTGCTGAGTACAGTCTTACAGTTGAGGAGGCCGCCTTACTTGATATTTTTTGGAATGAATATAAAGCAAAGTAAGTTACTTCTGCTGACAACTCTAGTAGATAAGTCGTATGCAATTATCAGTTATCAATTGAATAAGTTCCAATATTGCAGTGATCCCTCATTAGCCAAATTCTGCACGGTTATCCCTGCCGCCAAAATGCGTGAACTCCTACATAATGAATGGCTGGATACCAAGGTTAGTACAGACAACATACAATGGATAATTGGTTTCAGTAACTTGCGTGTGTGCGTAACAAATATTTGATCTGGAATTGTGTGTTCTTACCAAAACGGACCAATTTTGCAGGCCGTGGATTATTGGTTAGAAATTCTGGCTACTAGGGTGCGGGGTGCTCACTTTTTCCATGCTAGCCTTGCGGTATGCTCATATTAAAGCCTCCCACCAGCCTAATTTTTCTGCTTTCACAAAATTAAGGATAGTCACACAGTTATTCAATCCACCGTTCATTGTTTCCACAGGAATGGTACAGAGATCCGAAGACACATCCGGATGCCTACCATATCTCATTTGGATCCCCAGAGAGAAGATACCATTACAGCTTCAGCTCTCGCGATTGGCTGATATTCCCGATGTGTACAGACAATCATTTTCACCTCTTGGTGGGAAACGTCAAAGTAGGAAGATGGGAATATTACAACAGTTTAAATAGTGTTGTCTACGTTCAGTTTCTAGAACTCTTTGTAAGTACCGATATCATCAGTTTCATCTAAGATCCAAGCACACATTTGTTATGAACTAATTGTAAGCCATGTTCTTTTTCAGACCAATTTTGTCGCAACCCAGCTTCGTGATGGTGGTTGGCCCAATCCCTTAACTTGGAGGTTAGTGAGGATACCGAACCTTCCAGAACAAGTCAATGGGTGAGCAAGCATTTATTGATAATATTATTGATTTCATTATTATTGCAAAAAAATGTAATAACTTTCAATTGACGGGTGCAGCCATGATTGTGGGTTTTTCATGTTGGCGTATGTGGAGCACATTGTCACAGGCCGGTCTATGAATTTCAGCCAAGATGACATGTGGTATTATAGAGCGAAAGTCGTACACGACATGTATCTGCATCAAATGGCAACACATTAGCATCAGTTTTTTCAAGGGCACTGAATTTTGTGTTTTGTGAATGACTTATTTTTGGCGATGTAAATGGAAACCAAGTGTATTTGTAGGTGGATATGTGACACAGGTCAATTGAATTGGTATGGTGTCAATTTAACAACCGAACTCATTGTTGATCTATAAACTTTATTTATATGTACTTACATAACTGATACAGACTGTAATATAGAAACCAGAAACTGAGAAGCCATGAATCCATGGGATAATCCCATGATAGCATGGCATTTCTGCAATGTATTTCCTGACCATTTGAATTTCCAACATTAAAACATTAAGTACGATACTCATGTGGCCTTCCCATTTGTGGTCAAGTATCAATTTAACAGGCTCTATCATTAATGATCTTAAAAAAAAAATTCATGTGTACTCAAAAGATTTTGACAGTTGTTAATATAGAAACTGAAATGCCATGATATCATGGGATAATCCCATGATATCATGGGATTTCTGTAATGGATTTGCTTAAAATGTTGGTCTAACATTAAAAAATTAATGAATTTGAGACTCATGTGGCCTTCCCATTTGTGGTCAAGTATCAATTTAACATGCTCTATCATTAATGATCTTCAAAAAAAAATTCATGTGTACTCAAAATATTTTGACAGTTGTTAATATAGAAACTGAAATGCCATGATATCATGGGATAATCCCATGATATCATGGGATTTCTGTAATGGATTTGCTTAAAATGTTGGTCTAACATTAAAACATTAATGAATTTGAGACTCATGTGGCCTTCCCATTTGTAGTCAAGTATCAATTTAACACGCTCTATCATTATTGATCTCCAAAAAAAAAATCATGTGTACTCAAAAGATTTTGACAGTTGTTAATATAGAAACTGAAATGCCATGATATCATGGGATAATCCCATGATATCATGGGATTTCTGTAATGGATTTGCTTAAAATGTTGGTCTAACATTAAAACATTAATGAATTTGAGACTCATGTGGCCTTCCCATTTGTGGTCAAGTATCAATTTAACCCGCTCTATCATTATTGATCTCCAAAAAAAAATTCATGTGTACTTAAAGATTTGAACAGTTCATAATATAGAAACTGAAAAGCCATGATATCATGGGATCATCCCATGATATCATGGGATTTCTGCAATGTATTAGAAAATGTTGTTCTAATATTAAAACATTAAAAATGACACATTTGTTGTCAAGTATCAATTTAATAAACTTTATCATTATTGATCTCTAATTAAATTTAAACTTGATATCACTATTCATATGTACTTACAAAAATTTAGCCAGCCCTTAATATAGAATCTGAAAAGCCATGATATCATGGGATAATCCCATGATAGCATGGCATTTCTGCAATATATTTGGGAGAATGTTTTTCCCACATTAAAACACTAAGAATATTACTCATGTTGAATTCGCAATTGTGGTAAATTTCGATCATTAAACTCTAAATAAATACACCTGATGTGGGCATAATTACTATGGGATATATGTGGCAGATTGTTTGTTGGAAGGTGGTGTGGTTGCTTGTGGGGGTGTGGGAATGTGAAGTTTGTGGTGTGTAGTAAACTTTTTGAGGAAGATGGAGATGGGTTTGTAAATTGTCCTGATTGTAATGAGGATGGGCTTGTAAGGTGTCCTATTTGTTGCTTTTGAAACAATACTTTCTTCATCTTTTTTTTTTTCTATAAGTTGTCCTAATTGACTTTCTAATAAATTTTTTTTAATTAAATAATGACCTTGCTTTAGTAAATTTGAGGTGTTTCTTTCTTTTTTTTTAATTTAATTTTTTAATTAAATACTAAATATTCTAGATAGTTGCTGTGAGAGAGAAGTTGTTATTTTCCATAATGACATTCTTCATCTCCAAGTTTTTTCCTCTATTTAATATAAATTGGAGTAATTTGCTTGTAAAAGTATTTACTAATTAAATAATAAGTAATGTGACTGATTTTATTGAGTATAATATAAATTTGCCCTAACTCGTTTCTAACTTGCCTGTAAAAGTAATGTGACTGATTTTCCACAGAATGGACAGTGGTAAACAGAGAGGGGTCTCGGTACACAGAGAGTGGTCTCGCAATAGCGTAACCCTCCCTCGCGCTAGCGAGGTCTCGCTCTACATCGCGCGCTAGCGAGGTCTCGCTACGGCCTCGCGCTAGCGTGGTCTCGCAATAGCGTAACCCTGCCTCGCGCTAGCGAGGTCTCGCTCTACATCGCGCGCTAGCGAGGTCTCGCTCCGGCCTCGCACTAGCGAGGTCTCGCAATAGCGAGGCCTCTTCAAAATGTATCTCGCACTAGCGAGAGTCTGGGTAAATTTCGTCCAGGGGCATTTTCGTCCCAATAATCCACCATTTTAACACACTTTTGCTAGGGTATTTTCACAGCTTTCACTGCTGATCCCCTCCCCTTTGGCAAGCAAGAGTCTCATGCCTATGTTTGTTCTGATCTGTTCACCAACTAACTGCTCAATACTACTACAAATCCAGAGCAAATCCTTTCCTCTTTCTCATCTCATCCTTCTCCAACTGCCATCCAATAACTAAGTTAGAGATCTCTTACAAAGGTACTGCTACTGCCACTACAACTCTTTTTTTTCCTCCTCTTCTTCATCTGTTGCACATGTGATGTGACTTTTTCTATGGTGGTACTTTGTGCTGTTGCTGCTGGTTAGGGTGGTTCAATTTGTTAGATGGTTCAATTTTTTTGGAAGGTCCATGACAGATGTGCCGGAGCAACGACGGATGTCCAAATAGTAGCGCCTTTTTTTTTTCCTGATTTGAAATGTGAAAAAACTTGAGCCCCCCTATTTTGAGATTTTCCCATACTTTTTCGGAAGAGAGAGGAAGGGGTAGTGACCGATGAGGAGGGAAGAGAAAAAGAAAAAAACAGAGGAGAAGATCAGACCACAGTGGCAGCTTTCTTTTTTTTTTTTTTTTTCCTTCTTCTACTGATTGTTTACGTTTTGGAGTTTCAGAATGTTCTGGGGTCTTCCGATCAGGCTTTCAAATTGGGGGTTTCAGGGGTCCTATGATGATGGACTTGAGATTGGGGATTTCCAGTTTAAGAGCTTGAGTTTGGGTGTTATAGGGTTTCTTATGATTTATAAATTGAATTATAGGGTTTCTTATATGATTTCTAATGTCCTCTCTTGATTCTCTTCTGATATCACTCTCTGTTCCATCCTTGGGATGGCCATCTAACAGCATAATTTCCTATTATCTACATATCAAACATATGATAACTTCCCTCAAATGTGTTCAACTCAAATCCCGAAAGTATAGGAAATTCAAAACGGATTGACAGAAATCCCAGAAATTGTGCAGCAACTTGTGAGGCTGTTTTCTATCATATAATGACGGAATCTTGACTTGGTCTCTTCATGAAAGTTGTAGCCCTGGATGTGTAGATGATTTTAGGATTTTGAATCACCCGATTTGGACTTCAGAAACTCAAGTTATGGCCCATTGAAGTTTACTGGTTCGGACAGGAATCGCGGATCAGCTTTCCGGGCCTGACTTTGAAGCAACGCTTGGAGGCCCAAACGAACTCGGATTTTTGCGAACCAGACCTTTCTGAAAAGCTTAAGACGTCCTCTAAAAACTTCATGAAGACCACTTTCTCGTTCTGAAACTCTAATGCCATCCGAATCTCAATTGAAGCTCCAGGGATCAAATCTGCCTAAAACCTGGAAACTTTGCACAATATATGCCATATCCAGTCTTTTACCTTCAATGCTTCCCTGATTCAATAAACATATTAATCAACACACACACTTAAACACAAAATACGTAATAAAACTAAATATAAAGGAATTAAAAATATTAAATATTATGCTCTTATCAGGCCTTACCCACCAAAAATTTAGCTATTGAAGTGGAGGTAACCATGGGTACTTAAGCTCATACTTTGAACTTATTCACTTCTGATGTGGATGGAGTGCGTATCCGCACACCTAGTCCCCAGGGGAGGACCCGCCACGATTGAAATACTGACCTGTTTTAAACAGGCGAGCCATGGATCTTAAACAACCGTGGAATGGTCTTTGACAGTGAGAAAGTTAGGATGGTTAAATTGATTATTTTGTTTTGTAGAAAGCAATCTCCACCAATGATTCAATGCATTATTCGTGCTCAAGTCCCATGATAATTCCTTGGGTTTTTTCACAAATGGTACAGTAAGAGAATCTCTAGCTCAATCCCTAGAAGATGGTGCTCTGCTTTGGATGTGCAACAGAAATTAAGATAACAAAATCTTCACCACCTGGATTAATTTATAACTACTATCACTAATAAATAATGATGATAATGATGATGATTGTGAAGTAGTAACAAAACTCTTCAGTTGCTTCAGTCTAGTAAAAGTATGATATGTAATGTCAAAATGTCATTCAGAGTATGCAAGAAGAAGCAAGGGGAGGATTGGGATTAGGCTGGCTGCTGACCACAAAAACCATGCCAAAACAAAGTGGGTCTCCTTTTACAAGATGTAGTATTACATTCCTTCCATTGTCTGAAAATGATGTTCAGAAATTGATGATATAATGTCATTGAAGTGACATATGTCTTTCCAATATTTAGCATGTCCTGATTCAAGTTTGCCACACTTGTGGGAGATACATGGTTATATCAGGTGAATAATACTGTGTTTAATATCTCAACTTTCTTTAAAGTAGGATTAAATCTCCACTTTTCAACTAGAATAAAATTATATTTTCTTCGTAAATCAAAAAGAGACTGGACTGTAGCACATCTGGCCCTCAAATCTAAAGTCTAATAAAATTCCCAAAATCTGAGCAAGAAAGAAACTTTAAGAGAGCTGTTTTTTTAATCCTTATCTGAACTACTATGCCATTTCCTTGCTACCACAAAAAGGATCTACTATGCCCTTCCCCATGGGAAACAGCAAGACAATTAATTAAGGAACCAACTTCCATATATTTATGATAATGAAGGTAGGCTTATTGCAAACCAAGTAATGGACAAAGAAAATTACATTTAAAAGCATAGAGCGCATCTGTTTTAGAAATTGGGATGCATGATGATTGATAACCAAAATCTGTTTTAGAGAAACTTGGGTCTTTCTGTCTTCCAATTTTATTCTTCTGTTGTTTGTATATTAGAATAAAGTGATCTGGCTTTGTTAGATGTTAATAGTGAATTGAATTAGGTGGTTTTCTCTGGAATACTGTTGATTCAGGGATGCAGGTGAATTGTTTGTGTTGATTTTTAATTTTCAGGTTGTTGAATCCTAGCACGATTTCTTTTTTTTTTGAATCCTAGCACGATTTTTAATTTTCAGGTTGTTGAATCCTAGCACGAATTGTATGAGAGAAATCTTACACCTTATTTGTTTTTTTAATTTGTCTATGTGACTCTCTATGGTACAGCATGCCTCCTAAAACCTACAAAGGAAAGCGACCAGCGGGGTCCTCCTCTCGTTTTGATACCGAACGGTTTAGGGATGCGGAGTGTGCTGCACGTTTCAAATCAAGTTTCATCAACCGCACAGTGATATTTGAGAGGCTAGTTGTGCGTTGTGACCTCACCAGTACAAGGTTTTTGCACTGGCTTAATCTCAACCGGTGCATGATTCTAATGGATTTGAACGATGAATGCTTTGAAGACTGGGTGCGGGAGTTTTACTGCAACATATATGATGTTACAAGTAATGGCTTCAAAACCTATGTTCGGGGAAAGACACTAAAACTGGATGCAAATAAGATTGCTACTTTACTCAATCTTGGGAGACCTGTTCCGAGATCCTATCCATTAATTGATCCTCATATGACGCCCGTAGAACCGAATGAGGTGGTTGCTGTTCTCTGTACTGAACCTACTGAATGGAGAACTCCTATGAAGATAACCGGTCTAACCATCGATTACCGGATGCTCAACACATTTGTATGCAATAATATTGAGCCTAGAAGCCATTCATCTGATCTTCTCTATACTCAAGCTTTGCTTCTCTACTTGTTAGGCACATGCACCTCTGTTGATATTCCACTTACGATACTTGAGTCAATGCTGCGCATTTGCCATGAACAACGGAAACTCACTCTTCCGTTTGGTGCACTGATTTGTAAATTGATGATCGAAGAAGGTTGCCGAGCGTACACCCATGAAGTGTCTGTTGCTAAACGACAGAAAATAGATGGCAGATTTCTTGCAATGTCTGATACACATTTGCATCGACGTCCTCAAATGGAGCAAGCCCAAGATGACGATGCAGACGCAGATTCTATTGAAAAGCGGCTAAGTGCAGTTGAAAATGCAGTGTTTGATCAGTCTGTTCAGATTGAACATTTGGAGGAAATGGTGGCAGCCGGTTTTTCTGACATGGAGGAAAGGGTGGCAGCCGGTCTTTCTAACATTCATAATCAGCTGACTGAAATGTTTAAAATGCTTCGTCGTCGATGAAGCGCATTCTATGGCCGTTTTTTTTTTTGGGAAAATTTCTCTTCCTCTTCGTTATCCATGACCATGCACAACCTGTATAGCTAATGAACTCAATCAGACTATTATATAATGATAGTTTTATGTTTTGGTTTAACATCATGTATGTTATTATCTAATGAGCTCAATCAGAATGAATGATGCCTTGTTTTCCATCTCAATTGGCATTGACCTATAATCATTGTGCAGAATAGATGAGGTGAACATAGGGGTACTATTATCTGCTTGAGCAACGACAGCGCTTCTTGAGAAACAAGTATCCCCCATGTCACAGGTGCAACAACCAATCCTATATGGATTTTTCTGTGAATGCAAGTATTTTCCATCACTAGTGGAAACTTCAGATGACACATTTTAACTTACTTGGATGCAACAACCAACATCATATTAATTAGAAAACAAATACCATCTTCACTTCTGTTTATTTAGAGATTGTACTGAAGTTTCAAGCCGAAAAATCCAAACTTTAAGATAAAGTCAGTACAACTAGTCAGTGAGGCCATACTCATGATCAGTGAGCAATGTGGCAAGACTGCAGGAATTCAAAATTTCTAAGCAATTGATCAATTGATTTTCCTGTGGACAGTTAGAAGATACACCAATACAATTAAAAGAAGCGATAGCTCCACTGATCTCATTAAGAGGAGCTCTCATGGAGCTTTCATACAACATACATCAATCAAACTGAAACACCTGGTGCCTTTCAACATTCTAACTACATTCATCCACTTAATCAACACAAAATAATATCAAAACCTAAGCCCCTGGTGCCACAATGTTTAGAACCAACAATCAAACCAATGCCAGTACACTCTTGTTTCAAAGGGAGGACGAAGGCCTGCAATCAACTCCATTCTCAGTGACTGCATCTGCATTAGCACAGTAAATCCAGCATGAGTACAATCTAGATTCCACGTCTCGAAACACAGACTTGGTGCTAGTAGAAAGCAAAAAATCAGAATTCAACCCTTTCATCAATACAATGGAGTGCAAAACATACCAACCAGAAACAGCATGTTATTAAAACACGGCAGGGTGAAAGAGAGCCTTGAAACTTCAGCAAAAGGTAGAATTATCTGGAAATATACACTTCAGTCATTTTTCAAATCTCACCACCAAGAGCATCCACCTGATGTACCAGTTGAGATTTTGTAGGGCCACCTAATGCTGCTGCAACTGTATAATCAGGTACATTACTAAGGTTTATATCCAAAGCAGTTCCGATAGCTATTTGTACAACTGTGATAGGCAAAATTCAATTGTAGGATTAGCTATAAGAAAAGCAAATAAAATAACAGATTGTACTAATATTTGACACTAATGAGAAGATGATAACAGTAATCCAGTTATAAGGCAAAAGCAATCTGAAATCACAGGGCTAAGACAGAGAGAGGGGCTAACCTTCTTCGAAGCAGAAGTCTCTCTGAAACGCCTCATTCTTGTAAATTGGAATAATAACCTCTACATTTCCAACAATGACAACATAGCATCACTTATGTAAGAAAATATAATGTGAATATATATCAGATTACAACAGTTGTAACCATCCACATCAACAGCATCCACAACAACAACAAGGAATAAAGTTCAAGCAAACTACCTATGATGATGTCCCTTTGATCAGAACTAATGGAACTGTGACAACTAATTGCTCAACCCCACGGCAAACTAAACCATCTGGCGACTGACAAGCTCCGGAGAGAAGTTCAAGCATTTTGGGTTTGGGCTGCTGATTGACAGAATCCAAAAATACAGGCAGAGGCTTATCCATTTCCAACAAAACAAATGAACACCAAAATTATATAAAGAACACCATATACACATATGACAAGCAAAAAAGATATTATGTACATCACTTCAATCTCTGAAAGGAGGATTTTGGCAAGACTGACGGTTATGTCCAACTTCTCTACAGTTTGAGCATGTCACCTGTCGTCTTACCCGATCCTCGGTTCTAATCCTCCTTTTCTTTGGTCGTCCAGCTTGACGCCTCGCGTGTGGAGGTAGTATTGGATGTTCCTGTCTATACTCCCATTGATGGATGTCTGTTGTTGCATGCACGATTTGACTATAGGTTGCACGGTAAGTTTCAGCAGAAAACCATTCTTCACAAAAATCATATGGGTCCCGACTTCTGTAACTAATTGCTGACATAGCATGCGAGCATGGAATGCCCATTAAATCCCATTGTCGACAAGTGCAAGAACGTCGATCAAGGTGGACAACATCCATAAAATAGCCAGAATCAATCTGATATTCTTCAGGACCAGCTTGCCTTGCATGTAGTCGACGAGAACCATCCTTTTCTTTGCTCAAAAATCTTTCAAAATATGGAGTCAAACGCGATTCTATCATCTGTGACCTGTCGCGGCGGAGTTGGAAGAAATCCATTAATTTTATACGAATTTCCTCTACCTGCCTTGTTATAGGAAGCTCTCGAATGTCCTTCAGTAAGCTATTTGTACATTCAGCTGAATTTGTAGTTAACATGTCATATCGTCCTGCATGTACAAACGCATTCGCCCAGCGCTCTTTGCCAATATTCTCGATGTATGCATATGCCTCTTCGTTCACATTCCTTAAATCATTCATATGCCTTTCATAATCACAACTTCTAGTAGACTTCGCTGCGCACCAGAACTTTGAAATAATTGCTTTGTCTTTAAAACGCTCACGCACATTCTCTGCAATATGACGACAACAATAACAATGGTTGGCATCCGGATATACATTTTTAACAGCTTCAACAAGGCCTTTTTGTCTGTCCGAAACAACGGTTAAACCTTGTAATGGTCCAACGGCGATCTTAAAGCAAGATAAGAACCACACCCATGTGTCATAACGTTCGATTTCAGCTATGGCAAATGCGATGGGGAACAGCCCATGGTTGGAGTCTTGAGTCACAGCAACAAATAGGACTCCTGGATATTTGCCACGGAGGTGCGCTCCATCAATGGCGATCAATGGCCTCATATAGGTCTTGAATGACTGGATACTTGATCCAAAGGCAAAGAAGAACTTTGAGAATGAAGAGTCCCGATCCGTATCAAGATGATAATGGGATCCGGGGTTTGTTCGAATCAACTCTGCGCAATAATTTGGCAATATCTTGAATGACTGTTCATATGAACCTCTGATTGCATCTAGCGCAATCTCTTTTGCCCTGTGAGCCTTCCTATAGCCAACAACAACACCGAACTCCAATCTAACATCATTTATAATTTGCTTTGGTTTATATTCAGGATGAAGACGTACTTTTTCCTTGATAAAATCGGCTATTAAATTAGCCGTTGCTTGAGGATGAGCCATTCCCATCATTGGTCTTGAACAAGTATGATTAGGATTATAGGTCCGAACTCGAAATTGAGGCCCTGATTCCACTATTGAAGCATGAATACGCCATGGGCAACTTTGGACTTCGCACTTAGCAGTAACTTGTGTCCGAGATGTCTTCAGATGCCGCAAACTAAAATTTGTGTACATTGCAAACTTACTCAAGGTTTTCCTAAATGAGTTGCGATCAATAAAAGTTCTGCCATTCCACATATTACGTGCAGAATCCTCTTGAGTCACAATATCTTCACCCTCATCTTCCACTGGCACTAGTGTGTCCTCAATATTACACTTTTCCATAGCTTTGGGTTGTTCTCTGTTGCATTCTAAATCTAAGACTTCTTGTTGGTAGCTAAGACCATTGACACATCTGACATAATCATGTGAGGTGTCTTCACTATTGCGATCAGTGTCACTTTCATCATTAAGGAAATCATCCAAGTCCTCATTGTAATCAATATCATCATCAGTTTCTTCATGACTTGCATTCGTCTCATACGCAACCTCATTGGTTGGGTACGAGAAATGCTCATCTACATCTTCTGCGAGATTGACATCTGGATAAGTGTATTCACGGATATCACCAATTTCATCCCTGTAAACATCCACATCAAAATTCATAGGTGATTTGCCGGGACAATATAATCGACAAATGACAACCTCCATAATTATTACATTAATCTAAAAACACAACAAATGCCAAAAAATCTTTAATATGGAACGAAAACAAACCTGGTGGTCAGCCCTCTACTCGGTGGACCCTCATGATCAATAGCCTTAGACTTCTTATGTTTAGGAGTATCAGTTCTTGGCCTACTTCCACGTAGATTTTCATTGCAACAATATCCATCTCTAATTCCGGCAGTCACTTCAACTCGTTCATTCCTTTCATGCATGTAAATCTATTTATTAAATTTTTACATGTATATAACTTGGAAAATTATTGTTCTTAATTCTAAACATAAATGGCTTACCAAGAAATCGAGTGGAAATGATCTACACCGTCATTGATATTTCTACTTAGATATATGTAAATAGAATTTGTCACATCTCCACATGCTTTGATCATTACCCGAACATCATTGTCATTCTTTATACCAATCAAGGTGAATGCTCTGCCATTTTGATGTAGGTATTGAATACGAAGAGGCTCTTCAGACATTACCCAATTTATTGCTTGTAGGACACTTTCGACCAATGAGATGTATGTTAAGTTACAATTAACATAGATAGCAGTTTGATCGCCACCGATGTAGTTAGGATGAACTCTATCCCACTCAAATTGACCACCGAAGTGGACCACTATCAATAGCTCACCATCCAACATCTTCAAGGAAGTTGACATTGTCCACGAAAAAAAATGAAACATAAAAGAGTAATATTCATAGTGAGCCATCCTAATTCAAAGCAACACAATAAAAGAACAAAGAAAAAACATTTTGCCACACATTTATCAAATCTCATTTATCATTTATGCCAACACTAGATTCAACATATAAACATAAAAATAAAAATAAAAAATGAGAAACATAATCATTGGAAGATAATGAGAATATGTATGCATTCACTTTCCATTTGTGGGTTGAATTCTGGGCAAGAAGTCACAAACAAAGTCATTGTAAAATCTGTAACTTGGATTTTTTTTAAAATAACAGCTCTCAAAAGTAGATGATCTATCTGTCCTAGAAATGATGTTGCTCTGCAGTGCATTTGCCTGTGGGGTCGTCAAGGACGGCAATGGGGCCAGTTGGAGATGTTTCTCTCAACCAAAATATAACCCCATTTCCCACATAAAAACCAAAAGAGACAGGGAAATGATAAACAACCCATTATGAAAATATCTGACATATCTAATGATCCAGACCATGAAACTAATTTCACACATCAACCCAAAAGAAAAAGAACCAAATACATGAAAATCTCTCTCTCATCCAAAACACAATGAGACGACACTTTTTGCACACCTAACCCAGAAGATAAGAAGATAAAACGACAAAGATAAAGACCCTGAAATAGCTCTCATTATCAATAAACATAAAACCCATTTCACAGACATCAACACAAAAGAAAAAAACTCCATAAAAAATAACTAAATTACAAAAAATGAAATTTTACATTAACAAATTGTGCCTCCTTTCTCTTTCTCTGATACACGAGAGAAATGAGTCTTGTTGGTTTTGCTTCTTGCTGTAGCCATAGAAGAAAAGAAAAACCCCCAAGGGTAGCTGCCAGTCAAAGACAAAGAAGACGAACCAGACTCGCTCAGCCATTCTCGTCGACGACAAATCTGCTGACTGGAGAAGAAGGACCCATTTGGTTCTAGTTGGATCGTTGGAGAAGCAGGGTCCAAACTCTTGTTTCAACCAGAGACGTTGAAAGGGGAAGGTGAAAAGTGAAAAAGGAGGGAAAAAATGGGGTTGGTTTCTTTTAGGTGATGGGTTTTTGACTTTTTACATTGGGATCCCATGATAGCATGGGATCCTGGGCAAAAACGGAAGAGAAAAGGGGGGGACCAGAGTCAAACGGCTCTGCTGACAATATCTTACAATGAGTCATGCTTTTGGGATAACATTGATTTAGAGGGCCAAATATGTCAAATCCCCTTAAAAGAGTAACATCAAATATAGGTAATTCTAATCTCTACAAACTTAAAGAGGGGAAGAAATTCTTCTTATCAAACCTACAAATGAAGATGAAAATGGAAAGTAACTGAAGTTTACAAAATGAAAGAATCTGCAAATGACAAGCTCTATGTTTCCATAATAACTTTCAAAGGAAAAGATTACAATTTACAGAGAGAGGAGTAGATGAAGAAAATCTCCAAACATTCGAAATCTATCTCCTAATATCTCTCCTAAGTCCTAACATTGAAAAATTAAACTCTCAATGCTTTGGACAAGGTTCAAGCTAAACTTCTGTTCTCATGTGTGACCCTCTTCATCATTTGAGACAAATCTGCTCCAGTACCAATGCTCCTTCTAGACCTTTGACACTTTCTCAGTAGGAATGTCCATTGTCTTGGGAACAATATAGTTAGTAAATAATAAGGCCATGATAGCGAGCAGAGCAGCAAAGATGAAAAATAGGAAGAACTTAAGGTGGCAAAAGGACTGGAAGGAAAGCTTGTGATATAACAAAAGCCATAAAAGGGTTGATAGAGGCATTGATGCTTAGACCAACCATCCAAGTGGGCCCCAAGACCAGGTGTAGAGAGCAGTATAAAAGATCAGGTAGGCTACAGGCACTTGATCACTTCTTCCAGACATAGATGTGGCACCCAAAAACCCATATAGCATAGGAAGAACGACCCCAATTGCTTCCTACACAGAGAAAAGCATAACATTTTGTTAGTATTCTATGAATTGAATAGAGAATCAATGCAGTCATTACAAAACTAAAATGAAAATAAAGAGCAGTGTCATTCATTCACCTGAAACATAGCCATGAAAAACCACAGATACTTGACTTGTTTTGAGGCCTCTCTTGCTTGGATGAGATCATAGAATTCTTCTTCATCGGCACCCCAAATCTCCTTCAAAATGAACAAGGTGTACTCTTCATGGCCTTGCTCGATTAGGGAAATGGGAGTTTCAGGCAGGTAGTGATCAGCTCCCATGATTGTCACAATGGCTGGGATTGCTGCAAAGGCTATAGATACTCTCCATCCATACCTACCCTCCCTCAATCTTGTTCGTAAAGTAACCCACTAGATATGCCAAGAAGACTCCAATGTTGATCATCAATTGGAAATTTGTGTTCATGGCTCCTCTCATCTTTGATGGTGTAATCTCCGACACATACATGAGTGTAGCCTGCCCAGAACATTATTTACTTGTTAGCTACTATTTGTACTCGACACCCCTCAAAAGAAATGATCAAAGTAACTTGTGTTAGTGATACAGAAGAAGGATGAGCAAGGCAATGTTATTTGCAAGCCCAATGATGATAGCCCCACTAATGAATACTGGGCCTCCCAAGGTAATTGTTAGTCACCTTCCAATAACTCTTGAAACTCTTGAAGCTGCAAAAGAAGATGCAACTGATCCAGCAATATCGGTAGACCTTAATTGTGACCGGGCGAATCCCACGTTGCCACGTCAGATCGTTGCCACCTCGGCGCCTAGTCATTATCTTGGATTTACAAAGAAATAAACATATGATGCAAGGGTTTGTACATAAATATGTAAAAAAAAAAAGTCCACAAAACAGAGTTCCCCCATGGTCGCTCTACATTCTGTTGTGTTGTTGTGGCAGAGGGCCCATGGAGGTTTTTGAGAATAGAGTTTTCTTAGGGCCTGTTTGGCAATATACTGTTAAAGTAAAAGTAATGAAAAATGGAGGTTTTACGTTCCTTTTACTGACATTGTACTCTAGTTTTTCCGGTTTCGGAGAAAAAACCCCTCTAGATGGGATGGTTGGGGTGAGGAGAGCTAGAGCTAGAGGAGAGAGTGAAGGAAATTAAGAAAAATGGACTCCGTTTTTTTTTTTTTTTTTTTTTTTATTTTTTATTTTTTTTATTTTTATGAAAACCCCCTGCACCATATTTATTCCATCATAATATGACTGAGTTGAGTATAATTCCTCTGTTGGAACTGTTGAGTCCAGATCCTTTGTTGCATGAGTGGACCAATCGTGGTATGCCATGTTTACAGATATGCCACAAGCAGGGTGTTTTCATCATATGCAAAAAGAGAAAAACAAAAAAATTGAGTCCCTTTTTCCAACAATTACTGAATGGGTCTGGGCTTTGGGCTCTGGACCTTTAGCCCACGTGCATGGCAGGCTCCCCACGGTCACCGTGGGGCAAATCCTCATATGATCGAACTAGTGAATTTTATATTTTTTGGAAGACGCTTAGTGGAGATTGGAATTGTCCTTGATCACCACCAATTACTATACATGGGTTTGTTTTGATTATACCTGTGTGTGGAATTTTTCGAGTCATGTTGATAATATTTCATTGACTGGGTGAATTATGAGAACTGATTGCAAGTCATGGATTACTTAGAAACAACTGGCAATGATTTGGAGTCATAATTTGTGATTTGATTTATTGAAAAAAAAAAAGGTAATCCATGATCTTGGCAAGTGGAAGAGGGTTTTCAATTTGAAATAAAATAAAATTTAATTAAATAAATACACAAACATTGATGCTAATTTATAAATAAAAAATAAAATTTTAATTATTTATATTCCTGAAAATAAAGTTTATAACAACTTTGATGATAATTCTCAACTTCAAATAAGATTTACAAGTTTGATGATAACTCCAAATTATTTTACCATCTTTTGGTTGTTTGGGTGTGGGGGTTTCCTGGCCCACATGGGTTGGACTCGGGCCGCAACGCGAGCCGTGCCGTGCCATGCCATGGGCCACAACACCGTGGCCTAGCACAGGCCAGGCATTTGATGGGCCGATCAATGAGCCGTGCTTGGGCGGCCCAGCCCATTTTACACCCCTAGCTGTCCTCAACACCACATTGAATTGAGAGTGATTATGATTGCATCGATTATGAAATATTGGACCACAAATGGTGTTAGGAAACGACAAATTGTTTGATTGGTACGAATTTTCCAATCATTGAGTCCCACATAATTTATATGCAGCTTGGTTGTTCAAATAAACGACATTCGAAAGAGAAGTAGTTTGAATGTGTCCTGTAAATTAACTTATTTTGTAGTAATATGAAGGATATTAAATTATCATCTATAGGTCCCACCTTAATGTGTTGAAGATGTCATTACCATCAGATTATTGCAAAGGGTTGCCTGTTTGAAACTTTCAAATGGTGTTAGCCAATTTTTATCTCGTGGATTCACCCAAATTCCACTTCAATGGGGTTGGTGACTCGTAGATGTTAGAGATTATCTTGAAATAACTTGCTTTTTGAAAGTTCATTTTTCGTTTTCTATAATTTTATGGTTTTTTATTTTTTTGAAAGGTTATGACTTCTCCAAATATTATCTACCAAGCTATTTTAAAAATGCTCAAGACCTACATTCATAGAATTCTAAGAATTTTAAAGTCCAAAAGTAACCTTTGGAGAAGTTGATTTTTAAAATTTTAACATTCAAACGGTAAAATCTAAATTTCCAGTGCTTGAGACTCTCTAGACATGATATAACATCATCATTATAAAGTTTTAAATACTTGCAATTCATGTCGGAAATACTTCCAAACAAATTGATATTTATTATTCGATTCGATCGTTTGGCGTACATCTCTCCCATGTCAACCTACATGTCCCAACGAAGGGTAGCTGAGTTCGTTCCCAACCCCACATGTCACCTGGCTACCCACGGATCAAACCATCCTTTCCACTTTATGGGCTTTCTCTTCCCACTTGTGTAGGCTTTTCTTCCCACGATGTGAGCTTCTTGGGTCCTAATGCCTAGGTTGGGGTATCAAAGAAGAAAAAAACTATAATAAAATTTGAGTCAACTTATAATTACAATGACTCATAATAGAAGTGGATCAAATCAAACAAAGGTGGGGCCATGATGATCAAATTTGTGGTCAGCAACGTGATCCTATTACTCTAAATATGATCATTGCATATTTAATTACAAACACGATTAAAGGACCAGCAATAAAAATTACAACAACAATCAAGGTAAAACATACATACAGTGGCGGAGCCAGAAATTCTTTCCAGAGAAGGCAAGCTATAGTCTACTAACAGCGGCGAAGCCTATATTCTTAAGAGAATGATTTATGGACCTTTTGAAAAAAAAAGCTAGTTAAGACAAAAGTAACCTCAAAACCTTTTTAAGTTCTCTCCTTTTTTTGAAAGATTTAAAAAAAAAAAAGCAGATGAGGAGGGGCAAAATTGCCACAAAGACCCAAAAAAAAACCCTTGAAATTTGTAACCTTATCACATTGTCAACATTGGATATATGCCAACATGAATACATGATACAAAAGAAAATAAAATGAGAATGCAATAATATCAGACCCGTTTAATTTTAAGTATACCTAACCGACAGGCCACCGAAAGGAAAAGATGAGAGATGAAGAAAAAAGATGATTTCTTTATTATTAACTAGTAATATCACTTAATTAGTATAAAAAGAATAGGTGGTTGTTGCTGTTTAGTTGTTCACATGATTGTCTTTATCTCTTTTAATGAAAACAAAACTATCTTCTATTTTAAGTTCCTTTATCTGTGACAGGATTTAGTAGACATGGCAAGTGGGTATAAGATTTGGATTAGAGGCCCTACTTTAGAGTTTAGATATGAAAGATATCCAAAGGACCATATTTAATAAGTTGAAATTTGATTTAAAGAACTAAAGAAACATTCTTACAGAATTTAGGTCAGGATTGTTTACTCAGCTTGATTCTTTGGGTTTGGGCCAACATCGGTAAGTTGCATTGGATGAATGGTTTGGATCCTCACACATGTCCCATGGAAAATTAGGTGTAGCCGTGCACGACTTCCAGTAGACTGGAATGATGTTAACGTTGCGAACCCTAATATATTTGGAATAAGACTTTGATAATGATGACGAAAATGATATCAAAATTTTATCCTCCACGACCTCTTCAAAAGTCGACATTGCAATATCCGAAATGTATGGCTGATATTTGTGGCACTCATTTGGGTAACCTCAGGTGGGCCCTACAACCTCATGTTTGTGAGGCTGAGCCCTGTCCCTCTCAAACTGCAGGTCTCCACATGGTTACACCACAAATATCTCTTCTGATGTCACCCATCTTGATATCCATTGCTAGGCTATATCCATTTTTATTTGCAAATTGCAATAGCTGTCTCATCCAATATTTTTAAATGCAAGTGTCTCTCTCCAGTCTCCACTGTTCTGATATTTTTTTTGGGACTGCAAGGACCACTTTCCATTGAAATTTCCTGGTGCTAGTATTATGCATCAATGACTATACCATTCCTAGCTATATCCATAGTGGACAAACTTATTAATTCTGTTTGATTGCAAGCATTTTTAACAGAAATACCCATGTTGAGAGTTTCGAAAGGATTGCAAGTATTATCTCATTGGAATTTCGATTTATCCATTTAATTTACGAGAACTCTCAAAGCTGAAATTCAAAATGCTACTTTTTCCATTAAAAAATCCCGTAAAGCCAATATATGGAATGCGCTCGTGAGCATTTTGAAATTCCACCCGATGAACAACATTTGAAACATTCACCTGGCTGTGTCTCACAACTAAGAAGTTCTCATTAATCTAAAATCATTCTCATGAAATTCTCATGAAACTTCAAAAGAGGTCAGAAGAAGTAAAGAGGAAAGAACATTCAAATGAAACTTCACAAACTTCAATCCTCTCTCAGAAACAGCTCAGAAGCTGGAGATCTCAGCTTTCACATCTTTTCGTTCCAGACAAATTACAGCATCCACTTATTAGTACCTTCCTTCCATTGTCACTTGGATACACCTCCACCGTACACGTGGCAAACTGCACATAATAAGATAGACCAAGGGAAATGAAAATTCATCAGATTCATTGAGCATAAAAAAAAACCCATTATTCCGACGGTTGAGATCAAATCCATGGCCCATCCATCAAAGCCGAAATCACGGCCAGGATGAATTTCAGGTGGTCTCGAGGAGTAGCTGCTTTTTCTCCAACAATCATCACCAACATCATCAGCATGATTGATGACAGACAGCAGAATCCAACGGCCCAACCCGCACGCGTCTGCTCTGTACAAAACAAAAGAAACGTTACACGGCAGAATAACGAGGAAGATTCTCTTCTTTGGAGCACTCTGAGGTTTTCACTCATATTATAAACCCTAAGTTAAAAGGAGTGGAACTGTGAGGGACCCACATATTAAAAATCCGAGCCATTCAAAATAAATTTCTATCCATTGTGTACGGACACTAACTTCAAATTTTACTCCAATAAGTGTTGTTCCGATGATAAGATTAACCATTTTGTTTGATAAAAAAAAAAACACAATCTAATGCATACTTTTTGAATTTTTTGATCAAATGGTCAATTAGAAGGTGGGTCTAGATCCTACTCGTGGAAAATTTGGAACTATGCCGAGCACGTATTTATTTTGAACGGCTCAGATTTTCTATCGTGAGCCTCACTATGGACTTTCACTCTTTTTAACTCGTGGATTTCTTGGGATTTCTCCAAGTGGAAGCCTTAGAGGATTAGGACCACTACATTTGCACGTCAGCACTCTAAGTAGGGTCTATTGCCTAGCTGTCACCTCACTCACTCTCTCTCTCTCTCTCCCAATACATACACATGAAAGCCAAAGTTGGTTTCTTGTTACATTCTCTCCTCTTGGTGTCTATAATCCTCTGTTTTCTCTAGAGAAAATGCCTGCTTGGTGGGGAAAGAAATCCAAGTCTGTTAGAAAGAAGGAAGAACATCAGACTCCCAGCATAGACTGGAAAAGATATGAGAAATCCAAGAGTCTCAATGAGAAATCCAAGAGTCTCAATGAGGTTTCTACTTGGAATTTGGCCAAGAACAGAGGTACTGAAGCAGGGTATGGCTATATCTTCAATTCTGATGGTGTGTTGGAGAAGAGGGACCACCCACTTCCTCCCCCGACAGGCTTCGCCCCCGATCATGAAGCAGTTGCCTGGTCAGCTTCTAGCACCAGCTCATCAGGATCATCAGATATTGACCCACCAGATTATAGGTTTGTTGGGCATTACAAGTACTTGATTGCTTAAAATGCAGTGAATTGGTGTTTTTTTTTTTTTTTTCCTTGTGTGTGTGTGTGTGTGTGTGGAGATGATAGGTGGTGGGGTTGTGGGTTTTTGCTGAAGTTTGTTCTATTTTTGATTGTTTGATTTATGGAAAGTTTAGTTTCTTTCAGATAGGGAGGATGATCCATGGCTTGCATCATTAGATGCTTCCATGACCATTGTCCTTCTTTTAAGATGTGGTGGATTGGTTATGATGATTGCTTAAAACCCTTCTTTTAAGATGTGGTGGATTGGTTTATGATGATTGCTTAAAATCCAATGTTTTGTGGGTTTTGTTTATTTTTTTCGCAGATGATAGGTGGCGAGGTTGTGGGGGAGTTTTTGTTCCTTTTTTTTATTGTGTAATTGATTGGAGCTTTGGTTTCTTCAGATAGGGAGAATGTTCCATGGATTGCATAACTAAAATGCTTCCCCTGCCTTCTTTTTTTTTTTTCTCTTAAGATGTCCTACAAATATGCGGTGGATTGGTTTATGGGCTGCCATTTTTTCTGTTGTTAGACTTTTTAAAATCATGTGAGCAATTTTAGAAGTTGCCAAATTGTTCTTACATCGATTCAGGGCTGCTTTTTCTTTTTAAAATATTTGAACTTTAAAATTTTTTTCTTTGTAATCCTAAGCCACCTGCCACCCTATCTGACCATTTTCCTTTAAGGTGTTATGATCTGCGGTTTTTTTTGCGTAATTTGGTGGATGCCTTTTTAACTTTTCTCATTTAATTTTTTCTGGCTTCTGTTGTAAAATACTCCTGGGCTTCTTCTGTCAACTATTAGAATCAGTTGCAGCTATCTGGTTTCAGATCATGCTCATTAATATTGCATGTTTGTACTGCATAAAGGAGCTTTCTTTGCAGATTTTGTGTTTTTTGGGAAGATGCTTAGTGGAAATTGGAATTGTCCTTGATTACCATCAATGACTATACATGGATTTGTTATGATTTTATATTATATATATATATGGAATTTTTAGTGTCATGTTGATGATATTTCAATGACTGGGTGAATTCTGAGAACTGTTTGCAAGTTTTTTTTTTTTTTTTCCAGTTATGGATTACTTGGAAATAACTGGCAATGATTTTGGGGTCATAATTTGTGATTTGATGTATTGAAAAAAATAGATATGCCGATGCTGTGATCTTGGCAAGAGGAAGAAGTTTAAAATCCAGTTCATTGAGACAGCAACATAGTGGTACCACTACTACTCCCACTGGCAATGCTTCAGATAGTCCCAAAGCATCTAGAGAGATCAAGTTCAATCCAAGATCAAGAAGCCCAACGCCCATTCCAGTATCAAAGGTGCAGACTAATCAACCATCACCAATCCATCCAAGAGGATATGGGTATAGTCCAGAAGCTTTCAGGGAGAGGCAAGATGATAGGAAGAATCAGGGTCATCCTCTTCCACTTCCACCCAGTCCTCCCAATTCTCCCCCCAGGCATCTGTTGAGGAATAACAGCACGAATGAAGGTGTTCTATGCCTCCATTCAAGATGGAAGAAAGGAAAGCTTTTAGGAAGGGGGACATTTGGGCATGTTTATGCTGGATTTAATAGGTATCTGCAATTCTCTGTTTGAGCTGATTCCAGGATACCTATTCCTTTGTTTCATTTTATTGGGAGTATATTTTGAAAAACTATCAGCTTCTTATTCCTGAAATATGACTAGCATCCTTGGGGCCACATTTTGGTGATCTCTAAGCAGTTGATGTGATGGCCTTTGAAATAGAATGCCCAATAATCTCCTCTATTGGGTTATCTGAACCCCTTCAGCGGCTGCCTGCAAATGGGTGGTTGAGGCCTGTTAAAATGGCCACATTCAATCGGAAAAGGGGAGAAATGTTGGAGGATCAGGATCCTTCCAATCTGGGTATCTTTCAGAAGGAATGATATCCATGGTGGATTGATCAAATCAATACTCTGGATTACCATTCCCATGTACAAACTTGAGACTGAAGATCAAGGATGCTGTTCCTATCTTTGACCTGAAGATCACAACTTACTTCTAGTATGATTATATGTGCAATATTAGATACTTGGCAAGAAATCATGATGTATGTGTCCCGAAGAGATCTTTATCTTTAATAGTCATAAGCATTTGAGGTACAAGAATCTTGTTTGCTATCAACCAATGAGGAAATAGTTACACTCTCATTCATGTTGTATGTTCTTTTAACAGCGTAAATGGACAGATGTGCGCAATCAAGGAAGTCAGAGTTATTTCTGATGATCGAAACTCAAATGAATGTCTCCGGCAGCTCAATCAGGTCAGTTTGTTATCTTCTAGCAACAGATTCAGTGCCATTCAGATAATCACTTGGTTTTCATTCAGTTGTCTATGATTTTTTTTTTTATCAAATATTTAAAGAATCCAAGTAATGATGTTGGGACACATACTACTGATTTAAACAGGAAATCACCCTGCTTAGTCGACTTTCGCATCCAAACATTGTGCAGTACTACGGAAGTGAACTGGTATGGATTGAAATTGTTTGTCATTTGAAAACTCTTCTTCCATCCAAAACTTAAGAAGTCAAGCAAACAATCTAGTTTTCTTATGGGGGGCATTTTGCTTCTCTGTAGTGTGAATTCTATTGAGGCATATAAAGACTTATTTCCAAGATTACATGCAAAAGGTATAACCGTTATAAAAATCAGATATTACCTAGGTATATGCCAGGTATGT
Organism: Umbellularia californica; assembly: GCA_028538565.1. Lineage (NCBI taxonomy): Eukaryota > Viridiplantae > Streptophyta > Magnoliopsida > Laurales > Lauraceae > Umbellularia > Umbellularia californica. Next base: position 69,406,701 of record JAPQWN010000007.1, on the reverse strand, counting down.
TTTACGCTTAAAACGAAGCTTTGGACATGGCTGCCACATAATGGGAGTAATGGGAGTGAGAAATGTGTTCCATGCTGTTATTTCTAAGGGGAATTAATTAGCTTCTTTTTTCAGCTTCCCAGTCTCTTTATGGAAAACCCTACCTTTGTGAGTGCATACACGTGTAGTTGCACAAATACAAGGTTTTGTGTTAGAATCATCACCTTCTTGATCTAGAAATCCCAGATCTGGTTGACGCATAAAAATTAAAGTGAGGATTGGTTACATGAAATGAGTTAAAAGAATAAAAGACAATACATGTTTCCTACTTCCCAAGGCTAACTCAACTTCCTAAGGGCCTGTTTGGATAGCTAAAAAATAGAGTAGAGTGAAGTTAAATGGGCCCTAACAGTCTAAAATTTCAACTCTACCTTGTTTGGATGAGTCTGACCCAATAGATGAAGTAATGTTGTGAGCCACATGTATTTCATTTCACTTCAACTCAAACTACTTCAATTTTCTTGAGTAAAAGTGGATTCTACTCCATATCTTAACTTCACATTAAGCATCCAAATGGAGTGAAGTGAAGTACTCTACTTTAATTTCAACCTACTTCTCTTCACTCCACTTCACATATGAAATCTACTTCATTTTATTCCACTCCTCATTGATCCAAACAGGCCCTAAGGTAGAAGTCCTAGATACGGCCAATGTTACCTATTAACAGAACCAGAATGTGCATTGAGAATTCAGGAACTTGACCAAAAGCAGGGAAAAGAAGGAAACAAAAAAACAGAAAAAAGAGGCAAGTTGGAATCAGCTGTAGTCTGTAGGCCATATAGGTGTATTGCAGTATATATCAGCAAACATAAACAGAATGACCAAACTTTAGAAGATTCGGAAAGAACAGAATAATAGGACATGCTTAATCCCAAATTGTATTTACCATATTTTTTTTTATCCAGTGCTTTAATCTGATAACATTCACGGATGAACCAATCACCACTCTGAGATGAAGGCCAACACTTCAATCAAACAATACGAAGAACCAGATTAGATCTTTGTTGTACTTTGTTGTGTTCAATGAGTTCTTGTCATTCTGAACAAGAAAGTCCAAAGTGGATTCACCTAAAAGATGCTCAATTATAGCTAAACCAAGAACATTCACAACTCCAATTCTCCATCAAACCAAACTTATAACTAAAAAAGAAGCTTTGTCTACAAAGGAGTAATTCCTATAAATTACATGATTGAATAAAAATTTTCATTTGCAGAATGACAATACTCTTTCAGTTTACCTGGAGTATGTTTCGGGAGGCTCTATCCATAAATTACTTCAGGAGTATGGTCCTTTTAAAGAACCCGTCATTCAAAGCTACACTGGACAGATTCTTTCTGGGCTTGCCTATTTACATGGAAGGAAAACAGTCCACAGGTAGTTAGTTGATTTAGTTTTCATGTGTTACCCTGGTCAAGTGATAAGCTTCCTAAAATCTTTGCTTTACCCATTCAAGATACTGAAGAAAGTAATTTTGCTGTCAGGGACATTAAAGGGGCCAACATACTTGTAGATCCTAATGGTGAAATCAAACTCGTGGACTTCGGCATGGCAAAACATGTAAATTCATGTTTTTTTTTCTATATTTTTTTAGTAGAATTTGATACGGAAATATGGAACTTCTGTCAAGTGTAATATCTTCATTTCTCAGTATATCCATTCTTAATGTGATGAATTGTGACTCCAAAAAACACCTTGTATAATTTAGTGAAAAGAATGATGGTATGATGATGTAAAAGTCATTTTACTTTTATGTTCAGTTAATAACAAGGGATTACTATCTAATTTCAACATTATGTTTAGTTTTTTCCTCTTTGTAGAATTTATAAGTTTGTTGTTGTACTAAAACAAGAGCACTCTTACCAGGAACTTCCTCGGTGAGTTATGTTAGCCTGGTCACTTTTGGACCTGTTATGTGTCTTTCAACAGTGTGTCCCTATGTTTTGTTCTTTTTCCAGGTACTGGAAATGAGAAGTAAAATTTTTATTTCTATTTTTTGCTTGAGATAATTTTTGTATTTTCGTCTTGATGCGTTAAAAAAAAAAATTATGACAACATGCAGTCAAACTGATTATGTAAAAACCTAGAAGAGCATGTTTCCAATAATTAGAAAGACCAACAGGCAAACTTATGTTGATGCAATACACTAATAGGTGCTGGTTGCATTCTATTACTAAGACAACAATTGTTTTAGCATCTGATTCTTGTAGATCAAGCACCATGCTTGGGATTCAATTTTCAAAGTCATTATCTGCATCTGAAACAAAGCAAATAAAGAAAGTTAGAACTAAGTATCATGTAATGCTTGTCTGTAGTTTCATTACATCCTTATCTAAAAATAAACAAGAGAAAAACCCTTATCTGATGTCACTGTTCCATTTTTACTTTTGTTTCATGACATCTGCCACTTGAAACAAATATCTCAGCTGAAATAACAGTATGCGCGAGAAGTTAAAAAAAAATGACATTACATTTTTAGTTGACTTGCTTTAGAAACCCAAGTTACTCCTTGCTTTTTCACATGAACAATTCATGAATTCTTCTCTTGGACCAGATAACACCGTCTTCTTCTGTGCTGTCTTTCAAAGGAAGCCCTTATTGGATGGCTCCTGAGGTACCCAATCTCGCATTTTCGCTCTGCATGTTTTTTTTCTCTCTTTTCATGTATAACCAAGTATATTATCCATGTCTAATCTCAAATTGTTTCTACACAGGTTATAATGAACTACAATGGGTACAACCTGGCAGTGGATATATGGAGCCTTGGATGCACAATTATTGAGATGGCAACATCGAAACCGCCTTGGAGCCAATTTGAGGGGGTGGGAAACCAACTTTTATGCGGCATACCTGCTTTCTTTTTCATCCTTTAGTTCCAATTATATATTTATGTTCACATTCTAGTTGAAGACTAATATGATCATGGAGCAAAAGGTACAGATGGTAAGTATTCTGGGCCTTGAGTCTGTACTCTGTACAAGTATGGCATGGCTCAATGATCAAGACCATTAAATCTAACGGGCACCACCTAGAAATGAAATGCCCCAAAGTCTGCCTGTTGAGACAATTTAAACCTTTTGAACGTCTCATCCAACAGATGGCCAGGAGAGAGGGAAAACAAGCCATGGTCCAGATACTACACTAAATGGGCAAAACTTGTATGGCTACGATCTTACAATCAAGGAGACTTTTGAGACATGTTCACCAAAGTCCAGTTTGGTAGTCTGCACTGCAGTGGGTGGTACAAGTTTCTTGTACTCTTACCAAATGGATGACCCCTATTTGTTGATAGTCAAGGCCTCTGATTACAGAAATCATTGGAAGAGATCATACATTCCTCATCCAAATTTTGATGGGGTCTTTTCTTTCTGGCACTCACCTGAATCATGTTGCTAATTTTGGAATTAAACCAGGTGGCTGCAATATTTAAAATTGGTAACAGCAAAGAAATTCCCCCAATTCCGGATCATTTTTCAGAAGATGGAAAAGATTTTCTGAAGCTCTGCCTGCAACGTGATCCATCTGCACGTCCCACAGCAGCACAATTGCTGGAACACCCATTTGTTCGTGATCAAGCTACAGTCAAACTTACAAAGATCAACAGCATTAGAGATGCAACGCAATTTAATACTGATATCTCCTATATGCAGGTATATTACTGAAGATGCACATATACCTTGTGTTAACAATGTTCATTACTATCTCAATCAACCTTGACGTTAACCTTGTTCAGGGATCATCTTTAGTGTTTTTATATGTTGTCCTGTGACTGAGACTGCAATTTAGTTGATGATTACCCACTGGCTCTTTGCCTACGTTGTATTGAGTTTCTAGGAGTTCATAGTAAATGGGCTTTCTTCGAAGGACTAATGAATGAAGGACCTAAGGTTGAGGTGTAGATGAAACATCACTTTCCTTGAATTTAATTTACAACAAAGATGCGTATTTGTTATAACTTTTGGATCTCCACATTTAGTCCTTTACTTCATGCCCCTGTGATAGGAAGGCATTCCCTAGAAGTTTTAGGAGTTCAATACCATATTTTTTTCAGAAAAAGGCACTTGTCTTTGGAACTTACTTGACAAGGACTGTTCACCTTCTATGCTCTTCTTTTTTTCTTATCATGGATTCCAGTACCACTGTCTTCAACTTAAAATTTTTAGTTTTGGTACTTATGAGCAGAACAAAACGGAGGTTCACTCCTACCAAAAGATTACTCCATGTGATGTAGATTACGGCATCAGAATCATGGGTGGACTTCCTATTGACTTTAAGACCTCAAGGTATTGTCACCTCTTGTGTGTGTGTTTTTTGCTCTCTCTCATATTCTTCAATATGGGCTTTATAGTTGATAATTATAGTTTCTGTACAGTAATCAGGTCGGCGCGAGAATGAACCCATCTCTGCCGGTGTCACCTAGCTCAAGTCCATTACGACTATCGGAACCCACTCATCTGCATTGTTTGCTGTCTCCTCCCCATCCTACTTACACAGTGGGAATGGATGGTTATGGTTTAACCAATCATTCAAAGTCTCCTATCCAAATGAAAGCAAACTTGGCAATGAAGCCAACTGCAAATTATCCAGACACCTTCCCCATTGAATGTCCAAACGCCCAGTGGCTCCCCAAGAGTTAAAAACATGCACAGATGGTGAAAACCTGCATAGTTATTCTTGACATGCCAAATGCCTAGCAGATTAAGTTATGATCGATCGCTTTCACACCGCATTCAGTTCTCTATTTAACTTGGATAAGATGACCAGCAATGTATTGGTTAATGCCAGAAGAGTCTCAAATATTTCACTGGCCATATAAGAGATTCTTTATGATGGGGTGGGGGTTTGTTGGGACTATTGTAGATATCTAAATTAACTTATGTTTAAGGGCTGGTTTTCTTGATTGGTATGTATTAATGTATACAACATTCTTGAAATGTTTGATGTAAATGAGATGGGTATAATTTCATTTCTTTGTAACTCTCTCTTCACATCTTTGATGTGGTCCAAGAAGAATCAGTGCTTTGCCGATCATGTTTAGCATAATAACCCACACATTAACCATTTCACAGGAAGCAAATTCATTTAGGAAGCTACAAGTCCTGTCTCCACTACAATTTGAATCGAAGAACATTTTAATGCAGTATTGGAAGTTCTCATGCACCAGTAATGTCTGTGGCAAGAGTTGGGACCTTTTGAATCTCTAGGCCTCACTTTGGTAACTTGTTTAGTTGATTGTGGAGCTTTTGAGTCACTTTTAGCTCAAAACCCATGCCTTCTACAGAAGTCCAAAGGATCCAAATGGCACCAGATTTAACAAAAAGCAGTGTGTCCAACCCATACTACACATTAGCAAGAGCCATGCTGATTAGATGGCCCAAAGCATCCAATCGTCATCCGCTAATGACTTCTAAGAAAATGATTAACTATCCAAATTCCACAGTAGAATCAGATGGTTCGGATGATACATCAGTTTTTCCTACAATTTGAAGAGTCTAAATTGGCATAAATATGTACCACATTTATCCCACATTTGCAATAGATTAAGCAGGTTTTTTCTAGTTTTGGAGCAAGCCTGGTCATGTTAGGGGCCACGACTACTAGCCCTAAAATGGATGGTCAACAATGAAATACAGTCAAGACTACATCTGCAACAGTAGAAAGTCTTGGCAATCAGATGGCTACTGTTGTTTGATAAAGGTGACTTGTTTATTGTCATACTCTCATTTTTGAGAAATTATTTGCAACTTAATGTGCGAGCATTCACCACTGTACATGTGGAGCTTGATCCAGGTTATCCAGTTTGGGGGCCAGTGTGGATGTGACATTGCCTAAAGATAGCACCCAATCCCAAAAAGTTACCAATAGAAAAGGTCAATCACCCAAATTCAACAGGACTGAGAACATCAGGATCATCAGCCCCGGCTATAATTGGGGAAAACAAGTACAAGAGAACTCTGGATTTCTCTCTGCAATATACAAGTCTCCATTTCTAACTCTAGGAATCATAGAATACTCTGATGATAATTCATCAGGCAAATACTGTGGACAACTTAGAACTCAAAACTGCTGGTCCAAAACTTCTTAATGTGGGGCATAGCGAAGTCTTCCAATGGGACAATTGATCCAAAACTTTTTAATGTGGTTGATCACAGACCATTGCGCACATTCTTATCAAATGCCCTAACTAAACATCAGCCCAACAAGAAGCACAATGAGAATGTCTAATATAGACAATCACATGCACACATGCTATTAGAGTAATAAATATGCATACAAATAGTAAATACATGTACCCGTGCTATTGGAACAATAAATAGACATACATATGGTAAATGCTCTCTCTATGCATTTATCAAATATTCCCATGAGTTCCAAATATATATACAGCATTGCATAAGCAGGTGGAACCAGCATAGGTGACAAAACCAATGGACACCGTGGAAGAGCGTCCTTGTGGCTGGAAAGTGGCGATGGGCGGTGAATTGACAAACTGATATTTGGCATACTGCCAGCAGCCTCAATCAGAACCTCTCATAATCAAGCTTATCAGACTGCAGATGCATGCAAGAAATGTAAAAAAAAAATGAGCACTTGACAAATCCATCAGTAGTTGAGCAGCAAATCAATTTCATCGATGTTTCACTAACTTGAGCGAGGGTTGCTTTATAAGCAACATAAGCTCAAGGATGTTCAATCCAGTAAAAAGTTAGGGAAATGACTGAAACTTAAATAAATATGTGAGATTTTTACTTGCCTGGAAAGCAACTAGATGGACTTAGAAAAACATTAGTTTCAGTTTCAAACATCTTCATAGATGTGCCATTCACAAAACAATATCTCCCCAAAACTTTTTAAGGAAAATTAGGCTGCAATACCTTAATAAGCATATCGGTTGGGAGCCACGCGGGTGCAGTCGGGATTCCAACCCATGCAATCTGTTAGCAAAATGAGTTAACAATATGAACGAAAAATGCATCTAAGACTCTGTTGTACAATGCTGATTGTTTAAGCTAAAGAACTCTTATAATCTTGTCTTTGGATATTAACCTGATCAATTCATATTAGTTGGGGACCACAATTTAACCAACTCTTCACATGAACAATTTAAGCAAACTGCAATTAACATCCACAAGGTATTTTTCTTATTTAAATCACTAAATGCTACCAAATGCTCCAATAACAATAATAGTACATGCAGTTGACCACTGTGATCTCAAAAGGCATCACATCTCTATTCTGTCTTTGATATACTTGACATAACAAAGCAAGATGTTCTCCTCATGTTTTCACAGACATCAACAGTAAATCTAATTTAAAGTCATCTAAACAAACAAAACAAAAAAGGGACAGAAATCCAAGAATGAAAGAAATTATAGTAACTCACAAGTGCATATTCTCCTGTCTCAAATATGCGTATGTCCAAGACCTAATAACACCAAACAAATAACAATCACATGATATATAAAAGAAGAAGAAGAAGAAGAAGAAGAAGAAGAAAATATAGAAGGCTACCTCACCGCGGTCTTCATAAATGTAGTCCAAACCTTTGAAATAAGGTGGATGCCCAACAGACAGATACTGGAATTTGAAGTGCAAGCAATCAAAATAGAATCATGAAGGATATGAGTATAAAACTATAACAAAAAAAAACAGTAAAAATAACTGAATGAAACCATCTTAGAGAAAAGACCCTTTTGTTCAATGCTCCAATGATAACTTCCTGGATCCAGTTCACATCAGTTAAATCCAGATACATGGACTTGTGATGGTAGGGGTTACTTTATTGTTAAGATGGAGAAAATTTGAAGTAAAGTTGAAATCAATTCTGTGAACTGCAATCTAGAGATTTCCAATTACATAGAGTTCTTCACAAGACCCAGCTAGAAATCTTCCAACTAAAGAACCAAATTGAAAAAAAAAAAATCATCTTTAAGGTATCAGAACTTACATTTACACTGTTGAGGTACTTCTCCTTGTCAACTCTCACAATCTGCCCTTTCTTCACTACAATCAAAAAAAGATTAAATCTTTCAATCCTCAACTGCAATTCAACTCAACTTCTACAGAGAAATTAGGGTTTATGATGAAAAATGAGAGAGAGAGAAAGAGGGATTACTGGAGTAGACGGGTTTCTTGGGCCTGGCGGTTGGTGAAGAAGGAGGCTTTGGTTTTGGAGGCTCTTCGTCGGATTTCTGGACGATCGTCTCCTTGTCGGGCTCGGCGGCATTTGCCCTAGGAATGGATATGGAAGAAGTTGAGATGGGGGCTTTGGTTTGGAAATGGAGATGGAGAGGAGAGAGAGGGGGGAAGGAATGGAAGGAGAGAGTTGCAGAGAAGAAGGCCATGAGAGAGTGAAGAAGAAGAAGAATTTCTAGGGTTCTGAAGCTTTTCAATTTGGGTTTTCTTCTCCGCCATTGGTTTTTCCAGATAAGAACACACGCTTCTCTCGCTCGCTCACTCGCTCGCTTGCATGCGGTCTATCTCGAATCGCCTTCGCAAATTGAGTTTTGGGCGCAACATCAGCGTATGGAGGGAACGGACGGTTCAATTTTATTTATTTTTATTTTTATTTTTTGGTTTTGTCTCATAAATTAAGTAGTCCATGGGCACATAGTGTGGGGGCTCTACTGGTGATAATACAAGGATCGAAAGATCTAGGTGGACTCTACTAGTGTTGAATAACTGGGGCTCGCATATGGTTGTTAATTCCGTTTCGGTCATCATTTCTATCTAACATCCAAAATGAAATATTTCTGTATTTTGAAAATTCGGCAAAAAAAATTGGATTAACTTTTTGTAATAATAATAAATTAAAAATATATACATATATAATAAAAAAATAAAAATAAAATATAAATTATGTATATTTCTTGATATGAATATTGAGAAATAAATGTAAAAAGAAAAAAGAGTAAAGATTGTGCTGTAAACCTAAATAGACAACCCAAATGACCAGAATTCAAATCAAATTTTTTTTTTTGCCCCATTTCATTCCGCCGGAGGATCGGGATGAAAATTTCTAATCGTTCCGGCCGAAACGAAATGGAATTGACAACTATGGGCTCACATAATCATTCTACCCTCTTCATCAATGATACATGAATTTCACCTTGAAAAATGGATGTTGAATCCATCGAATGGCTCACTTCGTTTGAATGGGTGTAAGTTTTTGATATTTATTTACATGAGAGGAAGAGTGGATTAAAGTTAAATGGTCAAATTAAGAGAGAAAAAAAAAAAAAAAAAGAAAGGGGGAGTTGAAAGTAAATGGCACGTAATAACAAAAAATAAAAATTAAAAACACTAAATGACGTAAAAGGTAAACTTACACGGTACTAAATGACAAAGACTTAATGAGTATTTTAATTTTATTTTTTTTTACAATTTTGTGTTTCCATTGTGAATGATGCACTCAAGCACTCAATTCTTCTTTATCATAGGGGTACCTTGCTCTCACTTTTTTTTTTTAATGTTGAATTTTTTAGACATTATTAGTTGAAATCCACACAATAGTTATTTTCTATCTATAATCTCTACTAACTTTAATTAAAGGGATTAGATGGATAATTTCTTAGTGTTGAGTCCATCCGGTCCTTTATTTAAGAGAGTTCATTATGCCCCGACCTATTTAATAATAACTCACTTCTCATGTAAGGGCCACGTGATGTAAGGACTTGATCCCAAAAACCCAAATGGTATTGATTTTGTACCGTGGGATTTAATAACAGGTGGACACTAATTACTTGAATTTATTGTGTACTTGATGTGATTTGATGTTGTTGCATTTAAACACCAATCAGACATGCTCATGGATCCTTGTTTTGACCCTGACCTAGCCCAAATTTAAAAAAACAGAAAAAAAAATCGTTTTGCAACTTTACCGTGGTATGATTGACAGCAAAGTTGAAAATGCAACTTTAACGCGATATGTAACGGCAGCAATCTGCAAATGTAGCTTTTGCCCCTTTATGTATCGGCGGCTAACTTGCAACTGCTGCTTTTGCATCTCTATTGTATGGGTTTAGTAATGATGTCCAACGTTTTATTAGTTAGGGACGCTGTGACTAAATCAAAGTAGTAGGAAATGGAAATAGGGTTTGTTTTTTTTTTTTTTTCTTCCATCATTTAGATATTCGGTTAGTATGTAGTTTCAACTGTCAAGATTAGTAGTTCATGCGACCCATTGTTATAAATTTGTGTGGGATCCACATTGTAAACATCAGCAGAAAACCTAAAAATGACTCTTTTTCGCTGCAAACATCGGTGGAAAACCCGAAAATTCCGCTTTTGTACTGCAAACATCAACAGAAAACCTGAAAATTCCTCCTTTCCACTGTAAACATTAATTAAAAACCTGAAAATGCCGCTTTTCCGTTGTAAACATCGGCGGAAAATTCGCAGCTTTCCGCTGCAAACACCAGCCGAAAACCCCTAAAAATGCAACTTTTTTGCTACAAACATATGCGGAAATCCCTAAAAGTGAAACTTTTCCACACATTTTTTCTCAGTTCGTATCACCGTAAACCTGCAATTTTAGCTTTTGGTTGATCTCTCTGGTATTGGTTCGGTAATGTTGTCCAAGGTTTTTATTAGTTAGGGACAGTCTGACTAACTTACCAATACCAAATATGCTAATCATGGGAATGACAGGCCTCTTGATTAATGCTGCACTAATTCCACCCCTTGGGTGTTGAGTGGATCTCCATTCAAAAGCAGGGATTAGAGTTATGAGTCAAATGAAAAGAAAAAGAAAAAAAAATGAAAGAGTTGAAAGTAAATTGTACAAAAAGACGAAAAAAAACTACTCTTAAAAAGCATTGAATCACCAAAAAAGTAATCTTACATGGTACTAAATGACCAAGAGGGAAGAGCAATGCTTTGTTATTTATTACTTTTACTCTATACTCCCTTCTATTTTCTTTTTCTTTTTTTTATTTGACCCTTAATTTTATTTCATTCCACCCTTTATGTAAACAAACATGCCTAGGATTGGGTATAGTTCATAGGAAGCTTATGTGTGGTTCATTTGAATAAATCATCAGATGGGTCTAACTATGAGATGAACACAAAATTCACCATAAGCACCATGTGCACTTGAGTCCTAATCTTCTCATGAGTCACTCGGGCTCGTTTGTTTGCATGAATTATGGGGGAATTAGCTTTAAGGGCTTTCATGAATTTCCAAATGTTGTCCTTGATAAGTTATCTTTTCTCTTTCTTCGACTTCTCTTTTTTCTTCCTATGTTGCAATGCTGGTTAGAAGTGAATCTTTTTCTATGAGAATTATAATATCTTATAGGTGATTTATCAACTTTGAATTTTTCAAATAAGAAATTCAGAAGAGAGCGGCACTTAGCATTGAAGTTAGAGATTTTTCACATAAAAAGTTTTCATTGAAAATGCCTCTAATCAAACAAGCCCTTGGCCTTTTCACCTTTTCACGAGTGAAAAAGATAGAACCTCACCATATAACATGACTAGTCATTGCCCGTGCCTGAAGGCACGGTGAACTACGCTCTGAGCACAACTAAATCTAATTACTCTTCTTTTGACCACCTAACAACTAACACCGCCCATAATTTAACAAATTTAACTCAAATTTTCTATGTGGCCCATTGGATCAATCAGCTTCAAATTAAGTCCAGCCGGATTTTATTTTTTTAGGTAAAACAGCCCAGCCAATTGGACCCTTGTTTAACCACCATTGAATACCAGAAGTGGCCCACTACTATAAGCAGTTTAGTTTAATTGCATGCAAGCCACGTTTGCATCTGCTACCAAAACAATCCAAGTTAGCCCAGATTCCACAATCCGTGAAAAACAGCATATATATGTGAAGGGGCAAACTAGTAAGTTGTGGGCCCAAATTCCACACCATTCAATCACTTAATTGCAATCATAACCGTGTATTTAATCATATCTTTACTTGCAAGGAAGTGTTGAAAAGATAATGGTACGTTTCGTAATTTCACAGAAAACCAAGGACACTCTCATATCCTCTGGGAAAAGATAATGGCAGGTTTCGTAATTTCACAGAAAATCAATGGCACTCTCGTATCCTCTTGTCCTTAGTAAAAAATTACTTCCCTTTTGTTTTCAAATAATTACAAAATCACCAAGCTCTTGAATCCCTTCTCAGCCCTAGGATTTATGTACAAAAATATGTACATAAATCCAAAGGTCCAAAATGTCCAGGGATTCAAATACTGCTCTCCCTTATTATATAGATTCACCCACTTTAGGGCTGATAATATGAATAAATAATGTGATTGACATGGTTAGTGGAACCAATTTCTACTGGAGTAAAATTTTATAATATCCCACATACATGTTAATAAACTTGCATTGATGTTATAACTTGATGGAAAACGCTCCATCACTTTTGGCTTGATATATTAAAGAACAATCATATGCTTCTTAAAAGTCTGCTTATTCATCAATGAAGAAAATAAAATCATTAACTAATGGTGAAATCCAGTGATATTTGGAAAGCCAGAAATGAAGTTTTATATAAGGGGTCTAAATTGAACCTTCCAAGTATCATCTAAAAATTAGAAAATTTACTATGCTTGCCTTCTGTCGATAAATTGAAGGATTAGCATAGGCAAATGGAGAAGGTTCCTCGCTTTGGAGAGATAATTAGAACAAATATGGTGCAACTGTTTTCAATGCAGCCTTCAAGGAATCAAATGGTGAAGATAAAGTCTTTTTTTCATTCACATGAGATTTTATACGGTTGGTAAATTTTGATTGGATGAAACATCCGAACTCCAAAGAAAATAACTTTTCAATATGCAAATAACAAAGTTGCATTCCTAGTATTAGTTTTCCATTATTGATAATGATTGAAAGTTATAGTCAAATTTAGTTTTATGCTTTTGAGTAATCAATCTAGCACTTCCTCTCTCACACAAAATACACACAAAAAAGGGTAAAGGTCAATGATGGAAAATAATGATGGAGCCGATACGTTTGATGGGGCCACCTATTTGAATTTTAAACTTACTTCAGCTTCATCCAAAGAGGATCCTAACAATCTATACCCCTTATAAAATTGCTGAATTTTGAACATGCCAATGTGTGTCCTTGTTGTATGCCATATCCGCTTTTGGTTGAGTGGCAAAACTTTATGAAACAGTGGTGTTAGGTGTTTGGTGTGAGGTGTATCTCCATTCCAATCTCTAAAAGGGCACTTATTTAATGTTGGGTTTGGCAGTTTCACACCTAGAGCCAAAAAAAGGCTCCAGTCCCAAACAACCAAATGGTCCAACATTCTCAACCCACTAGAATAGTGCGAACTCACCAACAAAAATATTAGATTTGTAATTTTTTAAAAACATTCTTAAATACCCCTTACCTTTAAAAGCATCTTCAAATACATTTAATGCCCAAAAGCATTTTATACAGCATATTTTTTTTTTTTTTTTTGTAAACCAAATTACTATTACTATTAATATATTTTAAAACTTTCTCCAATTAAGGGGTTATAATTATTTTACCAATGATCTTATTCAAAGTTCTTATTAATTATCATAATTTAAAAGGATTTGTAAGATTCTCTCACTTTAATTTGATTGGAAAGTGACTTACACCTCACCTGAACTTTAACCTATTGCTATTAACCTAATTTTATTTTATATTTATAAGTTTGTAGTGATCTTCTAATAATTGTTTATTGGGTCTGGAGGAAATTGACTCAAACCCAATCAAATTGAAATTGACATAACCATGTTTAAACTTAATTTTTTTATTTAATGTATTTATTACTACTAGATTGACCATACATAAATAATATCCCAAATTGCATAATCTTGACCTTCAAATTAATAGATCTTCTTATGATTTATTTATAAATATGAATGATTTTGATCATTTCTTTCTCAATCACTATTATATTAATATTAAAGTTGTTGATTGCGATTGAACATATTTCAATCTTGACTTCTAAATTGTGAATTTCTACACTCTTTTTATCCAATTGTTTAGTTATTTAAGGGTGATTTTAGTCATTTTTATTTATTAAATATGGTCAAGATAATTTATTAAATATGGTCAAGATAACTATCTTTTTTTTTTTCCGAATCCCATTGATCAAAGTGGATCTAAACAAAAAACTCTACTTTCTTTGTAAAAAAAAAAAGCCCACGCCCATATCACTTAACAATTTAAAATTATGATTGGTATACTCTATGATTAGGGATGGCAACGGGGCGGGTCGGGAACGAAATTTGGTTGCCCCGTCCCCGTCCCGCACCTCATGGGCCCCCGCCCCGCCCCGCCCTGCAATTCGGGGTATGTTTTAAATACCCCGTCCCCGCCCCGACATGCCCCGCGGGGCCCCACCCCGATGTGGTGCACTGTTAGATTTTTAAAATTTTTAAAAATTATCTAATATTAATATTATAAATTTTCCTTTTCCTGAAATTTTACCTATTTAAAGTGAGATTTATTCTTTTAAGATTTTCTCTAAGCCCTTGAAGGCCACTAACATACACTTGAAAATATCATATATGCTTGGAGACATTCTTTATAAAAAGACAATATCTCTCTAAAATATTATAAACTCCATCAATACATGGTTTTACTTCATTTTTGGTATTGAACTCCAGTCACTAATAAAGAGGTTGATTACATATAATTAAAATTTATATAATTTATAGTGTTGTTAGTATGATTAGAATCATATTAAGTTACTAACTATAATTTACCTTGCTATTTCTAATCACATAAGTTATTATAAACGTATAGCATGATATATCTTGTAATGTTATATCAAATTAGTATAATTTATATTGTTATTGGTATGATTAGAATCATACCAATTATAATTTATCTTGCTATCTCTAATCATATATATTATTATAAGCTTAAAGCATAATCTATCATTCTATTATATTCGTTTTATTTAATATGATTTATCATGTCGCAATTTAACATTATATATGATTAAAGTCAAATAAGCTTAGATAGATTTTTTTAACAACTTTAATTTCATTAAATTTGAATTAGAGGGAATGGGATCATATTATATACTTTTATAATGTCTAGGGTTCAATCAATTACATGTTTAACTTTAAAAAAAGTCTTCAATCAATCTACTTAACCCTTAATAACAACATAAAATTAATATATACATTTACATATAAATATGTTTATTTATTATAAAAGAAATCTAAAATATATATATTTTTAGAGGATTATTAATTTCTGGGCGTGTTACGGGGCGGGGCAGGGCAAGAAACAGACCCATCCCCGCCCCGCCCCGGATTCGGGTTAAGTTTTTTTGCCCCATCCCCGCCCCGTCTAAGAGTCGGGGAGGGGAAAACCCGTACGGGGCGGGGTGGGCACTCCGGGTTGGGGCGAGACGGGTTAAAAATGCCATCCCTATCTATGATTATATAATATATTATTTTGGTCAAAATAATCTTAAGAATTATGAAATTTTGTATTTTATTTATTTGTTATTTGTACATGTAGTCTACTTTTAGATTCACGCCCACTAAGTCCAATTTTATCACTCCACTTCAAATAAAACACATCTGATGGGCCAAGCCTAAAGGCCCAACTTATGTTACAAGCCCAAGGGCCCAACTCCAAGAGGTCCAAGCCCAATCTATCAGCTTGGCCACGTCATCAAGAGAGCATCCGGGAGCCTCACCCTCACCGCTTTGGAAATGGTCAACACCCCACCTCATCCTTTGACCGAATCTCATGGAGAGCACGTAGCTGCCTCGCACGTTGAGAAGAGCTCGCCAAATACAATAGACTAGCCAACTACTTACTAACAAGTCGCCCCAATCTGTTAGGGAGCGACTATAAATTGTAAGCCCCACCAACACTTGGGGGGGCATGAGACAGACACCGGAGTACTACTCTCATCTCCCTCTCTAAGCTTGTACTTTCTGCTCTCCCAGCACTCCTGAATTAATAAAATATCCGGCTGCCTCAGCCATTCTGAAGTGGACGTAGGTCACACTGACCGAACCACTATAATCTCTCTCTCCTCATAATTACTGCATTTATTACCCATACTTGACCGGTGGTGTGCCAATCCATTTTGTGCATCATCAACATCTATCTATGAGATTGATTATTCTTAAAATACTTGATATGAATTAAAAGGAAAACCAAGTGCGGTGAATGATATTGAATATGACATAAAAACTGAATCAATTTCTCACAAACGAAGTGCAGTGAATGACATTCAATATGACATAAGAATTGTATTGATTTCTCACAAAGCAAAGTGCACTGAATGATATTCAATATGACATTGTTGTACTAGCAAAACACGCCCGCGATAAAATTTATAATATTAGAAAACAATTAATAATTTTTAATAATTAATTTAACCTTAGATCTATAACTATAGATTTGTAATTTATGACCATAGATCTATGCAACGTGTATCTTTATCGCTGTGTTTGGGAAGGGAGGGGAGGGGAGGGGAGGGAAAATTTGAGGGGGAATGAAAATGAAGGGGAGGGGAGGAAAAATTAATTTTCCCTTCTCTTGTTTGGGAAGTCAAAAAGTAGGGGAAAGAAAGTGAAAAAGTAGGGAGACAAAGACTATTTTACCCTTCATTTTTAAAAAATTTCAAAATGACAAAAATGCATTTTGGTACTTTCCCCCTTATTCCCCTCTTTCCCCCTCATTTTCCCCCCATTTTTGGGGGAAAAATTTTTGCCACAAGAGGACAAAAACTTTCCCCCCACTTTCCTCCCCCCCCCCTTCCCAAACACCCCCCAAAAAAAATTTTCCTCCCACTTTCCTTTCCTTTTTTTCCTTTCCCCCTCTTTCCCTCCTTCCCAAACAGTCTGTATAGGTTACAAAGAAATTTTTTTAAACTACATGAGAAACTATCTTTATCTAAAAGTCTAATATGTACATAAATGTGTTGAATGTATTGGACACTATATTTATATGACTAAAATAAAAAATTTCTCCCCGATCCCTAAAATCTCTCCTCAAATTAAAATTGAAATCAAAATTGGAGCTCAATTTCGAAATCGAATCCTACATCATTAATATATAATAATTGATTTCTCTCTTCTTATTTCTTCACTAGAATTCTGGCTTGAGACCGGAACTTCATGTGCCGGGAATATTCGGCTCTCGGAGAGGCGGTTAAAAGACAATGAAAAATAAAGAGTTCGAATCCTCTGTGAAGCAAACGCCATGTGGTATTGAATGAATCGGGAAGAAAACTTTGACTGGAATGCGCCATAGGCTCGCGTTAGCGACTACCCCATCCTGCAATCTTCAATACATGCACATGGAGATGCTACTACTTTTCCTTTAACGCCATCTGCGTTCCATCGGCATAAAAAGAAAGGGAGAGGGAGAGGGAGAGGGAGAGGGAGGGAGGGGATCATTTGCCAATCAAAAGAGACCATCCCCTTTATCTCTCTAAGTTCATCACAAATCACAGTTCAAAATCTCGATTGACCCCTCTCTTATCCTAAAAATCCCACCTTTTCTGGGTATTTCTCCCCTCAATTGACCATGGACTTTGATGGGTCTTCTCCAATTCTATAGTTGATTTGAAGTTCTGGGGTTTTTATGGGATTAGGCTTAATGGGGGAGTTTCTGTTCATGAGCATGATAAGTAGGTAAGCATATGCCATGTTTTTTTGTGGGTCTGATTTGGTTGTTTTTGTTTAAATCTTTAAAATAGAAATTGGGTGTGTCCAAGAAAAGATCTTTTTTTTCTTTTTTAGTGAATTGGGGTTGTTACTGTTGATAGTTGAGTTGTGAATGAGGAGAAAAGTAATGATTTTGATGGCCTGATGCTTCTTGATGTTGTTTCTCACCTACCCAACAAGGTTCAATTTCAAAATATGGTTTTCAAGATGTCATTTTGGGATATGTACTTTTCAAGTTAGGGTCGGGTTGCTAATGAAATTGCTAGGAGTAATTAATAACTTCTATTGTTTCCAGAGTGATGTTTCGTTCCTACCTTTGGAGAAATGTGAATTTGCTTACTGTGGCAGAAATATCACTGCAATGTAGGCTTAGTATTGTTACTTTATATATCTAAATGCTTCAAACCAAATTTTGCTGTTTCTTCCAATCAATTTTTGTCCATGCCTTGTCTCTGAGTATAATACATCACATGATTTTGCACTATTAGTTTTTAAGAAATGGGCTGTTGTTGTTGTTGTTGTTTTACTGTTGAGGATTTATTGTTTTTGCATCATCTGCTATTTCTGTTTCTGCAGTTTTAACTGGATGTATTAAGCCTAAATTTCTGAAGCTTGGCCCCACTTTTGCGTCAAGGAGTTCCACCTTTAGGCGTTCAATCTGCATCTTTTGATTTGGTTCTTTGGGGCATTCATGGATGATAAAATTAAGGTTATTGTAAACGGTGAAAAAGGCAGCTTGTTAATTCGTGAGCAGAATGGAGTGCTAGGCCAGGTCTCAAGTCCATCCAGTAGTGGAAGAAGAGAAATGGTTAGCAGGCATGTGATTGTCTCCATTTTGCATCAGTTCTTTCATATTATTAGAGTACTTAAGCTTCTTAATCTAATAATGATAACTCTTTTTCATGTCTAGATCACTTTCAGGAATGAAGGCTTTTTCTAATGATGGTATCGACTTGGAAGAAGGTAAGGTAGAAAAACATAGAGACAAAGCTATACGTGGCAACAGGACAATTAGAATCCACAACCAAGCGCTACTGTCTGGCCTTGCATATTGTATCTCATCATGCAGCATGATACTGGTTAACAAGTTTGTGCTCTCTGGCTATGATTTCAATGCTGGAATATCTTTGATGCTTTACCAGGTGAAGTTTTCTGACTGCAACAAACCACTTTTATATGAATATCAATGCTATTATGCTTGATGATTATGAAATCAGTTGTTGATAACATCATTGCATGTCTTTTGTTGGTTGCAGAATCTTGTGTCGGTGGTTATTGTTTCCATTTTGAGTTTTACTGGAATAATCTCAACAGAACGACTTACATGGAGATTGATTCGGGTCTGGTTGCCTGTAAACGTTATATTTGTTGGGATGCTTATTACAAGCCTTTTTAGGTATGAAGTGTTTTCTATTTAGTTGCTTCTATTTTTATATCCATATGGGATGGTTGCCTTTATATATATATGGAGAATATTCACGTGCATATGAATATTTCACATATATATATTTATATATATATATATATATATAACATGACCCACATATGTTTAGTCAGCTAAAATTCAATTCCAAGTATGTTGGGATCAATATGTGGTCTTTATTGTTATAGAGGGCAGTTTCTATTTCCTTCCTTTTATTATCTCTTGGAGAAGCAACTAGCAGCTTAGGGTAGTTCGTAACAATCACCAATATCCACGATTCCAAGTGGGAGGTTTGAAATGCATCACTAGTGATTTAATCAAGTCATCTGTACCAAACTTTAGATTGCATTCTTGATTTATTAAACATTGCATTATTGCATCTCGTGCTGTATCAGGGTTTCAACTGGGCTAATGCTTGTCCAAGGCCAAAACAAATATATATTGGGATAATATTCAGCCTGAATCTCATGCATGGGTGTAAAAGTCTGGTCTATCCCTTCGTGTAGATAAAGTTCTAGCTCCAGGCTTGGTCAATTGTTAATAGGTGTTAAGGTTGGGCTGGGCCTGTGCCAATCTTCAGACAGGTGGTTTGCCTTAAAAGAGCAGTGATCATGCTGGCCTGTCCAAGTTGTGGCCCTCAATGCAACTTGTAGTCTCTCTTGGCCAATCTGTGTGTTTTATATTGAATGTTCCATTGTTGACTGTTATGCTATTCATAGTAGAAATTAATGTTATTTAAGAATTTTTTATGATGAGTAAATCCCTTTAAAGTAGATGCATGTGTAGCACATGTCAAGCATGTTTGCATCTTTGTGTAATAGGTACATTCCCATTTTTTTCTTTTTCTATTTTGTGTGCCTCTAGTGGGGAAATAAGAAGCCCAGGGGCTAACAGATGTTGAAAAACACGTTTGCATAAGCAGACAGAATCTTGTCCAAGCCCAACACTTTTAGTAATTGGCCTAATATCCTCACCTGGATCCTGCCTGCATGCCTAAAAGTCAGGCCTGAGCTCTCACCATTATTAAAATCTGAAGCTTCTTTTTAATTTATCTGGCCCATTCAGGCCATCTAGTCAGGCCTTTAGGTAGGCATTGGCTCATAGCAAGCCTGTTTACGCCATAATATTTGACACAGGCCCTTCTGGTGGCCCCCAAAAGTCAGACCTTATTGAGCACAGAGCAATCTGGACTCCAGCCCTACTTGGGCTGTCCAGATCATGTGCAATCCTTTGCATTTGGGCCTGCAGTTACAAGACTCCAGGTATGCATATTTTAAGAGTATCTCCTGTAGACTCTTTAGTTACACATGAATTTCAGATATGCTATCTACTTATATTGCTTATCCTACCTCATCCACAAGAAATTTATTTCAACTGTTGTTTAATCATTGGCCTTGTTTTTTGCAGTTTGAAATACATTAATGTTGCTATGGTAACAGTGCTAAAGAATGTTACTAATGTCATTACCGCTCTTGGTGAGATGTACCTTTTCAAGAAGCACCATGACAGCAAAGTCTGGGCTGCCCTATTCTTAATGGTAAAATACCAAGAACTACTTGCTGCATGGCTCAAACTGTCAGCTTGTTTTGAGATGAACTTTCATTTGAAGATGTGAACTTCCTTTTTGTAGCTTTTCATTTTTTGTATTAGAACATCTAATAAAATGTTTATCTTGATAAATTTGAGTCATTTGTTGGTAATTGTTTTTTATGTAGCTGCAATTAGTTGAATCAAAAGGCCAATGTCAATAAACTTAAAATGTCTAAAACTGAATTGCTGTGTAGATAAATTGTGTATTCACATTTTATAATGAAATTATTTATTTTAATTAATTAGGAAAATGCTAATGATCCAAAATAGCATTTGTACATTTGTACATTAGAATTTCTTCTGCTTTTGTGATGCTTTATGGAAAATTCAATTAAATTTAAAAAAAGATCATCTGAAGACACTATTTATTAACTAAACATGCTATGTTGCTCTATCACTTGATTATTTTTTGTTCTATTAGAAGGACACTGAGGTTTGTCATTGTGCTTTCAGTTCATGTTAGTCAAGTTACTAGGGTTTAAAGAATTTTCTCTTTGTGCAGATCATTTCAGCAGTCTCTGGGGGAATCACAGATCTTTCTTTTCATGCAGTTGGCTATACATGGCAGATTATAAATTGCTTCCTCACGGCATCATATTCGGTAATTACTTTGGTTGATACAGTTTGTCATTATTCTGCAGCAAGAGCTTGCCACAACCACAAGGTTGTGGTTTCATGTAATGTTACCAGGGAGGGAGGGAGGTTTTTTCCCCTATCAGTGTACTTGCTTCACTGCCAAGTTTTTCATGTCATGTTAGCAATCACAAAAAAAAAAAAAAAAAAAAAAGAAGAAGAAGAAGAAGAAGAACAAAGAGAGAGAAAAGAAAATGCTTTTTTTTTTTTCCTATCAGTGCACTTGCCTCACTACCAACTTTTTTCTTTTTCTAAGGAACCATGGCATTTCTCCATAGAAGGGATGTGCCTTACCATTGATCCAATCAATATAGGTCAGCGAAAATTGGGGGGTTGTTACTCTTGGTTGTGTAGGGATTATTTTTAATTAAGCTCGTCATTACTGTGCTGATGATCTCAGCTCCATTTATCTTGATTGCATTACCTCATAGGCCTTCTTGAGCCCCACTGATGTGCCGCATCCTCTTCAATATATGGGTAGTTTTATTGTTCATCAGCTGCATTCTGCAATATGTACATCACGCCATAATGTTGCTCCTTTTGTTAGTCAGACTAGACCATATCTTTTGTCATACATAGCTGAACTTGTAGCTTACTAATATGTGTTCTGTTCTCCAGTTAACATTAAGAAGAGTCATGGATACAGCAAAGCAAGTAACAAAATCCGGAAACTTGAATGAATTTTCAATGGTCTTGCTCAATAATATTCTTTCACTGCCTCTGGGGGTCCTTCTTATTTTCGCATTCAATGAAGTGAACTATCTTTCTACAACGTGAGTTCTTCCATTTAGTATCCAGCTTTTAGTGCTAAAGCATAATTTCTATCCTTTAATTTCTCTTTGTTTTCCTCAGTAGTAAACATAAGAGATTTCTTGTTCTGTGATGTAGTATTTTCACATTTCTCTGCATAGTGCCAATACTTGGATTATGTCAAAACCATTTATGGGAACTTAGGCTAGTTTTTTAATGTAATCATTACTTAGAAGTCTGACAAGAATTCAGCATTCTATGCAGAATGATGGATGTCAACTCTCTTCTAGATTGTCCTCTAGGAAGCATTTTTAACATCAAGTTTACAACTGCATTCAGGAACTCCAAAAGGGAAATAAAAGAAGAAGGAGAGAAAAAGGGATAACAAAATACCTAAGACTATAAAGGGAGATCTAAGCTATCATCATTGTAACAAATATGAATGAATAGTTTTGGATGAGGGATATCAGGAAAATATATAAGATCAGACCTTACAACTGATCATATTGCAAGAAACATAAGGTGTCAGAAATAAGAAAATTGGAAAGGGGATGGTTTGTCCAACAGGAGCATCACCTGAGAAGAAAGCGGAACCCCCACTATGAAACCATTGTTCAATGCGCCATGCATTTTTTGTATCTGTACTCTCTCTCTCTCTCTCTCTCTCTCTCTCTCTCTCTCTCTCTCTCTCTCATTTTTTATATTTCCATCTGTTCGGTGTTTGATGTTCTTATATATGTCCCTCTATTGGGGATTTGGGGTGGTTTGTGATCAAAACAGTGACAAGAAGTCCACATTGTTGGTGGCCCTTAGGACAGAAGTTATAACTGTTGCCTGAATGGTTGAACGCTTGACCTCAGTCCCATCACCCATGTCCAAACTTTTAGAACATGAGTCAATTTAGATAATTATTCATTTTTACAATTGTGGCATATGGGCACTTTTATTATTTTCTTATTGGGCTCATTTATCTGTGGAGTGAATTGGCAGGCCGCTTTTGAGGATGCCCCTGTTCTGGTTGGTCATAACTTCAAGTGGTTTTTTGGGCCTTGCAATCAGCTTCACTTCAATGTGGTTTCTTCATCAGACAGGTGCGACAACATACAGGTAAAGGATGCACCCTCTCATGGTAAACAAACTCAAATTGTGATGGTGCTTTCTCCTCCTTCTAAAGTGTAGAGAAATTTTCTTTAGTAGGAGGAATGTTGAATGCAGCAGCCCATTCAGGAAAGGGACCACTTGTAATATTGATGGACGCCGGCTTAGTTGGGCCCAGATGAGCCTGTGCCACACCTACCAACCCTAGCTAGTAAGAAGCCAAGCCCAGTCCATCCTGATGTCTTGATTGGGGTCCACAAGCCCAATGCATAGAAATTAGTTGTTTCCTAATTATTGTTATGATTTATATTATAAAAGGTGGAAAATTGTATTTCAGAGTTTCTTTTTATTATATTATATTTTTTTAGTAGGATTCTAAGATATTAGCTCATAAGTTACAAAAGAGGGTCAACCGGCCCCACTCTGTATTTCACATTCAGAAATTACATTGCCTTTTAGTGGGCAAACATTATTGAAAATGGCCTCTTGGCTGTAGCATGTAGCTTTGGTATGGGACATGGGTATGGAAGAGAGCGTGACTTTGACTCCCCAATCATCATCATCAAAGCCTTGTCCCAACTATTTTGGGTCGGCTACATAAATTCTATTTCTCCATTCCAATCTATCACGGAATGTTGTTATATCAAAATTCATATTTGGGTTGTGACAAGATTTTACATAGCTGTCAACCTACCTAACGCAACCCTTTTCCTTTATCTGGGCTTGGGGCTGGCAGTAAAAATTGGCGAAATCTACTTCAAGTCCTCTTGAAGCGAAAAATAAATAAATAAGTTGAAAACGCGTCATCTTCTTCTGATGGGAGAGTGCTATAAAAGTATGAACCATTCATGATATACCTATCTTGTTGGTGGGTAAACAATTGCTGTTACTTGGTTATGTGCAGCCTTGTAGGATCATTGAACAAGATTCCGCTGTCTATTTTTGGGATCGTTCTCTTCAAAGTGCCAACTAGTCTGGAAAATTTAGTGAGCATCCTTTTTGGTAAGTTCTTCTACCAACCCACCCACTTCTAGTTTTTCAAGTTGAATTGGAACATGTGGTTGAATTGCCTTTTTTTTTTTTAGGTCTTTTGGCTGGAGTATTCTTTGCCAAAGCGAAAATGATGGAGAGATCTTAAATTTCTTAGCTGTGTTGTGGCTTGATAGCTGATATTGTTGTTAAATGACTGCAAGGAACAATGTCCTTGACCTACAGATATACTGAATTTTCCAGATCCAACTGACGGTCAAAGTTCATTATAGAAACAAGAAGGTCTTTGAGGCAAGATGCAGCTCGTCTAACCGTTCTCAAAGTTTTGGCAGCAGAGAATGGATGGCTACTGACGAATTTTGTTTAGATTCTCTGTGCGGCTCATTCTGGTTGGTTTGTAAAGGTTGCCTATGGAACTAATTGCTCTCTCATTGTAACAATGATAAGATTTTATGATAAAGAAGAATTATTATTTATATTGCATTGATGAAATTCACTGATGCTGTTGAAACTTTGCTGGTGCATGACATTGACACAGTGATCCTAAACATAAATCATAGCAACTCTCATGACAACCAGCAGGGCACAATATGCAAAAGGTATGGGGTCCACACACATTTTCTATCCAAGATGAGATGTGCTGAACAGAGGGTGCTAAATGATGCAAGTCTAATAATTCATTATTAACCTCTCTGGAGCAAATGTTTGTGAGATTTTTCTTTAAGAAGCCACTTGTTCGCGCACAAAATTTTCTATGCAGAGGGACTCTTTGATCCTTCCATCTAGTTTGCACTGCACTCAGTTTATCTGGAAATCTAATCTTTGCATTACCTCAGTTTAAAAGGGACTTGACAAATACCAGAACGACTGTGACAGCTAACTCAGGTTGTCTTAAGGCATGAACCCTCATATCCGTGTAAACTGGGTTAACTGCACTAGTTTTACTTATATCCGAACAAGCCCAAAACAAAATTTACTCAGATTTTCATCATAGTCTGGCACTACAATAGTGTTAGGATGATTGATTTCCATTGGATGTAAATGTTTAAGTTTCTCTCAGAGATAGCTTTAGTTGGTGGACCGCTGGTGTCTGTATGCTGTAAAACAGTACACGGATATGTGGTTAAAAGATCACCTTAGGATTGTCCCTGCCTATATTTAAGCTGAAGTCTCCTGTTCAAGTTTTCCATAAAGTACAACCAAATCAGTAAGGATTCAAGAGAGCTCTACATGCTTAAATGCCTAGAGTGCTACTCTTGGACAGATTTGAGATTTTGGTATGATTCACCCTCTTATAATCTACTTTTGTTGTTCATGTAATAGCCATTTCATGAATCGGAAGTCTAGGTTTATTCAGTGTTGAAAATATGTCTTTGGTACAGAATAGCGCCACCCTTCGACACCGCCTGGTGCGGCGAAGTGGCAACAACCTATAACTTGTCCCATTGTTCAATTAATTGGAAATTTCTTACTGACCAATGATTAATGTGCGAGTGGCCATCAATTTTTCCACTACTGATCAGTAAATAATCTCATCTTCTCTTTGGGAATGTAAATCCTTTCACAGGTTGAGAAAATTTGATGATCTTCAATTTGTTATTATACTCCTTTGTCCATTATCTTTCACCCCTCCACTTTCCTATGTAAATTTTAAATGATATGAAAAATCTCAAATGTTCCCTTTTAAGGAAATTGTCTTTGAAATGTACGCATAGGACCTGAAACTCTTGTAGCGATTGAAGTGGAAATTCCTACTGCAATCCTGATGCACTTCCATTGGACAATAGAGTTTAGGAGTGACTAATCTCAGTCCCATGCATTATATTTTATACACACATCTGAAACAAAGAAACTGGGACAGAAATGAACTCTGCGACAAACTATCATCTCCATGCTGAAGCAACAATCAAGATCTTGTCCTCCCACCCAAAGTAGAGTGCTCCACCTTCTTCCTTCACCTTGTACCTGTCACAGTATGACTTTTGTAACAGCGACCTGATTGCCCCATTAACATAGGCACTCAGTGGGCACGCGACAAACCCAGCCATAGTCATCCTTGCCCTCCATTTCCCTGCTACCTCATATCTCTCTATCCTATCTGCCCCCTCGCAGGCCACTATGTTGACTATGTCGCGTCCAAGGCAGTGTCTCTCTACATTAATTCTGTCTGGGCTCTCCCTTGGCAGTGTCGCATCAAGGGACTCGAACACAGCTGAGTAGTAATTGTAAGCCTCCACAAATCTCGGAAAGAATGGAGCTGTGTTGGTATTCACATCTTGCTCGACTACTGTCACCAACTTCGGCTCCAAGCTCTTTACCATGCGGAGAAGCTGGTCCCTCTGGTTCACTGTTGACACGCTCTCGTCGGGCATATGATGAAGCTGGAAGGCGAAGTTCACAACAACGGCCTCGTTGGGCCAGCATTCCAGCATTGACGGGGTCACATCTGCAGTCTTGGCTGGTATTGCTCGAAACTCAAATGGCACTCCAACTTCCTCTGCAAGCTTCTCAAGCCGCTGTCCGATGATTCTCAGGCCACCAACAGACCGTTGCACAGATTCTGGATCATCCACCCCAGTTATCCTTAAATGGGGTGGCTTGCTTGGCCTAGTTGACAGAGCTTGTATCAGTGTAATGTACTGACTTCCTTGATTTATGTCGAAGTCTATGATATGGATTCTCTCTTCATCCTTGAATGCCTCAGCTATTGCACCATTTGCTGCCATGAATCCAAACTTGAAGCATGGGCAGATCTCAAAGAGTATTTGCATCGCCGAGAGCCGATCAGAAGTCGGTGGTTCTTTGCATCTGAGAGCCTTGTAGAGGCCCTGGCCTGATGCAGCCATCCGAGCCACAAGGCCTTCCACCATGTAGGCAGCAATCCTTTGAGGAGGGTCACCTTGGATTGAGACCATCTGCCGGAGCTTGGTTATAAGGGTCGATGCTTCCTCCACATTGCCTTCTGCAATTGCAGCTGCACATTCAAAGAGTAACTGCTTTGGTGCACGTGGAGTGGACATAGGTCTCATGGGTGTTTCTTTGCTGCTGCTGCCATTTGATTTTGATGAGGATGACTCCTTGGGTGAGTTGGCGAGTAGAAGATTCTTTATGGGTTCAACCCACTCATCGTCAATAGGCATGCCTTGATCTGGGTCAAACAAGTCGTCGTCATTGTCATTTAGTAACTCTCTCTCCAATTCTTGAATCTTGGACCTAATTTCATCTTCACCATAGTCCATCAAATGGTCTGGGCTCCCCCTATCAAAATATTCTGATAAAGGACTGCTGCTATGAGTGGTGTTTGCAAATGATGAGGGATGAGAATATCTGATCAATGGAGAACAAGAGTTATATGGATTTTGCATGGTGATAGAGGACCCCGAACTAGCCATCATTAGCTGATCAGATATGGAGCCGTGAGGATGAAACATGGAACCTGCAACAGCTGAGTTAGATGGGTGAAGAAAGCCAACCTGCTCACCAGGAAATTCTTTTGATGATGAATTGGAGTATTGTTGGGTATAAATCTCCTGGCAGTACGATTCGGGTCCATACTTGAACTTTCTTTCAGAGTTAGATACTTGATTGGATATTCTGGTGACGTCACTATTGCTTTTAAGTGTATAGAGGTTGGGGCCGTTGGGCTCACCATATGAGGTGGCGGATGAATCTGTAGACCTGACCAAAGACATGATGTTCTTCAAGCTACTCACAAGTGTCTGACAATGACAGCTTTACAGTTTAATCCCTGTTCCTTCACTAAAGCTTGGCTGATTTCTTTAACTCTTAGGCAGGACTCTTACTCTCTCTAATCTTTATTCATTTCAGGAAGCCTCTCTGCAAGGGTAAATATTAGTTTAGTAGTACTAACCAGTGGAAGCCTAAAATCCTTCATAGCCACTGGTGCACCTGAATTCAACCAAGAGAATTAACAGATCACTTTCAGTATAGAAAACCTGACAGAATAGCATTTTGAATAGAATGTATTCTAAAAATATCTTGATTTTTTCTTCATTTAATTAACTGTTGATGTATATTTCCTCACATTCCAAGAGAACATTTAGGCTAATTTCGCTTGCAAAGGCAGGAATCTTTAGAGCCCAAATGATCTCAGGCAGCTCCTTATCTTTATATTGTTTTATCTGCCTTTTTGGTGTTATGGCTGGTCATCTTCTTGTGTTGTATAGTTTGCTAAAAGCCAACAGAAATAAAAAAGAGTACTGGTATTATGCTGAAACAGCACAGATATAACTGATACATACAGGTATCCCAGCAATCATAGTATCCACAGCACAGATATAACTGGTATATACTGGTATCCCAGGAATCATAGTATCCCTTTTCGAACTCTTGGTACCAGTTCTTCACTCAAAGCCAAACCTAGAAATCGCTCCATGCCATATGTAGTTTGATATACAGACCTTAAAGATGCTCTCATGTACCATTTACCTACCATACCTGATTACAGTGATCTAATAACTTATCGCGAATGGAGTCATAGCTAAAAGAAATATTGTATAATTTATTTGAAGGATTAAGTTTACTTCAGCATGGTAAAAGGCCTAAAAGATAACACTTCATTTAGGGCCCATTTGTCTGATACATAATGAATTCCTAGGATTTTCTAGGCAATGCGCTTCTATCAAAGGTGGAGGAGATATCCAAGAGGCCAGCACTGCCCTTGATCCTCAATGCTAACAGCGAGATCAGTCTGGATGGGATTAAATTGGGTCTTTTGGCCGTTCGGGTGGGATCTTTCATTAGAGTGGGGGAGGAATCACAAGGGACCTAGAAGTGGGCCCTACAGAGGTTATGCCCTCTGGGGCACATCCCTCATTAGATAAAGAAAAAAAAATTCCAAGAGACCATCAATATATAGCCCTCAAATGGGAAATGATGGTTCTCACACATCCACCTTACCTGTTCACTCTTCACCCTACTATACCCCTTGAATAAAAGCATTTTTCTCATGAATTCCTAGGTATTCAATATGAAAGACAAGCAGGTCATAGGAGGTTGAAATCAACAAAACTAAATGCTCATAGCATATCATTATGAAGGAGAAGGCAACATTTGAATCCTTGAAAAAGAAATCTTGGTGAATGAGTCCTGTAAAAGATGGCATTGTCCCACACCTAGATTGTTGTTATGGCGAGCGGGATCCCAAATGGAGACTTTTGGAGTCAGTTTGCCTTACAGAGGCAAGAGACTACTATCACTTTAGCTTCTTCACAGTGAGCTTGGGATCTAGTTTCAACTGAGACAACAGACGGCACCTATAGAACTCTGCTCGTAACGATTCTGTATAGTAGAAATCAGAACGCATGCTATACCTGAATCTGCTTACTATCTAGGCTATGTGCACAGGTCTATGGCAAGCCCTTCTATTATGAACTTAAGAACTTCCAGAGTAGACATTAAAAAGTCTTGAGAGGAACTACCATAGATACCCAACAAGATGTGACAGAGGCAATGATCACGTCACACTGAGGTGTTAAAGGCTAATGATATGCAGAGGATGACTAACTTGAGATTCTTGAGATGCATACTTGATAATGGTTAGTGGAAGGCCCCCTTATACTGTTAACTTCAAGAGCGGTAGCATTTTTCGATTCAGTTTCCACACTGGTAAACATGGAAATCTGAAGGGAACATAATTTTTACTGAGAATTTATGGGATTCACGCATTAAGTAGGATTCATGAGTACAATCATAATCAAATAGAGAAAGTTAAGTAGTTATCCTATCTACTCAAGAGCCCCATCAAGAAATATTCCTGCTACCAAATCCATTTCCTAAGCATTAATTATCATATCACTAAGCAGTTAGGTAAAATATATGATAATGGCATAAATCTCCATCAAGATCAGGTTTTTCTTGACACCCAAGTAAAAGGGAAGACAGGAATAGACATAAATGAAATATGAAGGCAGATATGTTATACTAAACATGTTGGAAAGGCCCATAAAACTTGGCCTTGGGCCCTTGACTAAACACTAAAAAGCCCCCATTTCAAGACTTCAAAATCCAGAGAAATAAAAGCAGCACCACTGGATTTTTATTTCTAGCAGGC
Organism: Umbellularia californica; assembly: GCA_028538565.1. Taxonomy (NCBI): domain Eukaryota; kingdom Viridiplantae; phylum Streptophyta; class Magnoliopsida; order Laurales; family Lauraceae; genus Umbellularia; species Umbellularia californica. The sequence continues at coordinate 69,376,462 of JAPQWN010000007.1, read as the reverse complement.
AATGTACAAGTTGCAGGAAGACATCTCTATTACACCCTAATTACTACATATCCAATCGGGACAAACTAGACACTGAAAAACAGATTTATTTACTTGATGGCCTTTTGCAGGATCTCTTATATCATTCAAGCCACAAAACATTATCTCAAATAAGCATACCTATGGACCATAAAACATAGATCCATAGAAACCAAACAAAAATAAAACAAAATGGAAAATACCCATCAAAGAAGAACTCTTATGGATCAATCAAAGAACTCATGTGGATCATAAAACAAGATGGAAAACACCCATAAAAGAACTCATGTGGATCATCGTGGAACATACCCATCAAAGAACTCATGTGCATAATCCATTGCATACATCAAAGAGTTATCCAGACACATATATCTAGATCAAAACACCTCCTCCATGTCTTCAAATTGGAGAAATACCCAGATGGAGCAAACCCACAGAAAATGAGTTCAAACCAGGATAAAGACAAGACTCTGAGTCTCTGGCCGTGGAATTGCATGTGAAATAGAGAGAGGCTAAAGCAAAATGACGTCTCTTGGGCACCTTTTCTTAAACAAAAGCAAATAGGGAGGCCTGGTTTGGTAGAAAGCAACGAATGAATACATAGCAACAACAACAAGAAGCATCCAAACGAGATGAGTCTTGTAAAAATGGTTCCTTCTAGGTACCCCAGTTCAAAATTCTAGACAAAGAAGATTCAAACACATGCAAAGGACTAAAAATCTGATCTTTTCTCACTTCTCAATGACAAATTAAAAAAAAATGATAAGCAAACCTTGTTGAGAAGCTTCCTCTCTTCTTCCTCTCCATCTCTGTACTTCCTGCTCTGTTCCTTCTCCTTCTTTGTACAACACTGATGCTTCATATGACTATGCTCTGCCGTCCACGACAATGCCATAAATGTACAAAAATGACGCTAAAAGTCAAGAGTGTTTGCATGTAAAATTTCCAAACTGCCATTTCCTGCAACTAGAATGACCAATCAGCCCTGAAATCTGGGTCAGGTGAAGAAGAAACAAGAGGGTCAATCTAGTCATATGGCTTTGGATGGTGGATGCAATGACGTCTTCATAGCCAACAGGTTTCCCACCGGCCAAGTTAAATGTACCTGTCAATTGCAAAAAGAAGAGTATACAAGCGTTCCATCTCTCCTGTCCTGTCATCTTAACTTAGAAAATTTCCATTGAAACCTCATTAGACCATCCTGCTTGTCTGATTGATGATCAGTTGACCAGTGGTTGATGATCAGCTGACAGGTGGGGTCCACCCAAATTTCTAAAAGATGTGGGGATGGGTGGTGGGCCCCTTGTCTTACTAAGCTAGTGGTTGGCCGTCGGCAACTGCCCCCTTTATAAATATTAACGGTCTGACAAGGAGCTGATATTGATCTCTCCACTATAGATTGAGATCTGGTGTTCATTTATGATTTGAAATATGTATGGTGGATTCAGATCACACATTTAGTGGCCCACCTCTTTCATGATCAACGTGACATCACCATTAGGATGTGTGATTTTACCTATTTGGGATCCCCCTTTCCATCAACAAACTCGCAAAGTTTTCTAGGAATATAATTTCTGGAATGATCATGTGTAAAACATATGTTTATATTTACTATCCATTGTTAAACAAAAATGTGATTTTAGTTGGAGTAAAGTATGATTTCCTCGAAGGCATGTATATGTAGAGGAATATAGTACAAATAATCCATTAATTGATTGAATTAGATTTTAGTTGCCATCAGCACCATACTAACAACAATATATGATTATTTCTCATTTTTTATAGTTGAACAAAATCAGTTCCTCATTCGTTTTCGGGTCCAAATTACCCATTTAGTGGCTCACTTCTTAATGATCAAAGCAGGACAATCTTAGAGGGCCCCCATATGAACATGAGATGGTATTCATTTACTACTATGTGAATCCCACATCATGTTCTTTGCATTTGGATAAGGCTATAGTTTAATTAAAGGAAAACAAGACTTCCTTAGGTTCTTATCTCTAAATCCTAGCTTGCACGCATGTCTATTTGAAATGACGCCAGCTCTTCTGTCTTACAACATGAGTCATGCCCACTTGAGTCATGGTCTCACCCATGCCCACAAGAAAATTATGTTAGGAAGAGAGAAGGGATCAATCCAAAAGTCACATGTGAGTAGCCAATTAGACTATTATTCCTTGGTTTTACTTTACTTTTTGGTTGTGTAGAAATGCAGAGCTCATTATAAATGGGGACCCCAAGTGTAAGAAACAGTAGATAAACTGGGGATGGGTCTCTCTCATTTAAAGTGCTAGTGTTATATAATTGTCAACTTAGATCAGACTTAAGCTAGGCTTGTGTCTGTGTGACCTGGAACATGGGCCAAAAAGGGGGTCACGTGACGTCGACTAGTGATCTTGTGGGAATTATCCTGTCTGTTGACAAACAAACCATATCAGAGAAAAAGTTCAAGTAGACTCGAGTCTCAGTTGTGAGCAGGAAATGAAATATGGGCGTGACCCAACTACTTCCAACTTCTTCTTCTCAATGATAAAGCAAAACGTGCCAACAACAGCAACTACAATAATAATCATCAGCATGTTGCTTTAAGCAGTTAAACAGCTACTACACTACTATTCTCAAAGCTGGATGCTGGTTTGATGGGGTGAAACTTCAACCACCACTTATCCATTCATAAGATTGTTAGATTGTATGGTCTCAATCCATCAGATGATGTAATAAATTGATCAATTTCTTTATTTATCAATATAATTATGTTTTCTTTCATGAGATTAATGATGTTTTATTACTTTATGCACATAACTAATACATATAACATGGTGGTTCATAAGATGAACTGGGTCTCATTAGTATATTAGATGTGATGTATGTATATAAATGAGATCTACATATGGGAGACATGTGTCACAAATCTTATGCTTAAATATCTTCACAATCAGTGATGAGACTGGGCATCACATCTAATAAGATTGCAGCACTTTGATCACTATGAGATAGTGTGATCTGTCTCGATCATTAGAATGTAAGATTCTGTATCATAGAGCTGGTACATTGGATGTATTGAAGGACCATGAGAAGCACCTTATGAAACACTGTCTTCATCTTAAGGTCTGCTCTCATAATTCCTTAGCAATGGGCTCTCAATCATGGGACATTGATTAACTCAAATTTCTGTCTATTCATTTGCTTTGAGTTATTAATAAGTAAGGCCAATTGTAGGTCAACACCTCGGTGTCTTGGGTACGTAATAGTAGAACTATGGGAACATTCAATGGTCAAGATATAATCTATTTATATTATCCCTTTGTGCCAATAAATGAATTTATCATTAGTAAGTGCATACCCATCTTGATTAAGAGTTAATTGGATGGTACTGATGATCATTGTAATTAATTGGATTTCAAGGTAAATAAGATGTGGATCTAAGATTGGAAGGAACATATTTAATCCAATTGATCATAGATATTGATAAAGGGATTTACTTGTGGCCATAGGGAAGTTTATGGTCTTCTTTGTAATTTATTCTTAAGGCTGGAGTGCAATTGCATTTATATAGTGGATTATTTGAGGAATTAGAAAGTTACTATTTCTATTTGAAGTGAGACTTCTAATCGTGGTAATAATAGGTTACTAATTATTGTGGAAGTGAGACTTTCATAATAATTAAAAATAAGATAGTTACTAATTCTTAATGGAAGTAGGATTTCTATTTTAATTAGTAAAAGGAGTTGCTTTAAAGAAAAAAATAGGGGAGCAAGGGTCTTGGACGTCCACCATTGAACCTGACGCCCAAGACCCGTAGAGTGCAAGGTGTTGCATGTCCATCTATCCTTCCTTCTTCTAATTTTTCTTCTAGTTCCTTAGGAGCTTCTAGTTGGTTTTCTCTTGAAGATCCCATAATTCTTCTTGAGAAAAAAGATCTGGAAGTGGGTCATCGCTTGGAAGACATTAAGGTCTTAGAAATCCTAATTTGCTACAAAAAGAGTTATTGTTCATGCTTATTGTCTTATTCTCTATTAGAGCACCATCGGGCTCCAAATGTATAATCTATTTCCTTGTATGTTATAGATTTTTGATTACTTGTTTGTTGCTGGTTTCTATCTTTTAGATAGAGTTAGTTTATTGATGTATATAGTTGATGAGATTGATTGTTTGGATTCTGGATGTGGTTTTATGGCCTTATGAGTACTTGATCCCTGAGTCAAGTAGGTCAAAAGTTTTGAAAACGTATCCACGGGGCTCACATACTTCCAACAAAGACAAGATCTCCTACACATTTCAATTGGTCTTCAGGCTTTGCCATTCTCAAAAGCATGCTCCAGAGGATCAAGACCCCTTGAATAGTGAGGGGCTGTTGACTTGAAATTTAAGGCATGACACCCATTATGAATAGTCAAGGGTAATTTTATTGGCTTTTTACCGAAATCTGTGTGCCCTCTTGTGCATAAATCTTCTTTATGAAAAATAACAATAGTCAAAAGAATGGTGTGGCTTTCACCAAGCCACTGGCAATGCAAGTCACAACTGGGATGCTAACATCCTGATAGATATGGAGCCACTGTAAACTGTACAGACTGGAAATATTCAGTCGTTTTTAATTTGTATCTGTGGGTACCCTGATTCAATGATCAGTATGGCGTGAGAGATTCATTTGATCCAACTTCCCTTGCCCTTGATTCATCCATCTAATTTGGGGGCACTGACCATTTTTTTATTTCTTAGCTATATCATTTGAAAGCCATAAATTGAATTATTACCAAGTACCCATGATGACAGCCTTACTTGCTAAAGAAAGGAAGGGTGAACAGATTGATGCATATGTAAGTCCATATGGTGCTGATCATGAAATTTAAGCCATCCAACTTCTGGCCTTCAAAATGAATACCTAATATGGACTTGCAGTCCACAATTCAACGAGCAAAATCAGTTAAGACTGCTCGATCAATGTGGCTATCGTTCTATGCTCAATCTACATCACCTACCATATGGGTTTTATAGTTCAGTGACCCAGAGTCCCAGACCATAGCTGTAGTAGGATCCACCATGGTCAATGACTGACTTCTAAATTGAAAGAACACCTATATAGTGGCATATTTTCTTCTTGTTTTGAATAGAGGATGAGCCCATTAAGGTGATACAACACACAGCAGAATCTGATACTGCGAAGAAAATGACAGCAGCACATCAATTGAATTTTAAACTGGGCTTCTTTTATTTCTAAATTCTTCTTTTTTTTTTCTTGAATAATGAATGGTTACACTACTATTGATATGTATCCTACACTTCTTTAGCAATCACTTGTTAGATGGTGAACAGGGGTTTGCTGTATTCTTTGGGATGACAAATTGATCGACAATCCGAACTGTGCTTACTGGATCCTGCTGCATCACAGCTGCGCTCCACTTGCTTGGGAACTTCCTGCTATGGCTCATCTGCCGAGCTTGTTTTGGTTCGCCATCCCAGTCTGGGTCCAACTTCCACTCCTTTGGAACCTGCTCATCAAGATGGTGACACTATAAGGATTCAAACAGGATAAAGTAACATGATTGATTAAGGGATCAGCCTCTTTATCAGCTGCACCCCAAGTCAACTTGTCAACTCAAAACCTAAAGTCGCCAGGGTCTATAGATAACTTGGTCCTCTGTTCTGCAAGTTTTTTACAAAGGAAAGCCAAGGTAGAGCCTAGGTTCTCTTTCTTATCTCAAGTAGGCAGGGTCCATTTAGAGAACTTGGCCCTCAGTTCTGTAAGTTTGTTACCAAGGAAAACCAAGGTAGAGCCTAGGTTCTCCTTTCTTTTTTTCTTTTTGATTGGTACCAGGACTCGAACCTGTAACCTTGTAGTTTTCGACAATGAGCACCTTCCAACTTACTATGGGTTAAGGTTCCAAAATCACCATTCCATTGCGCATATTTAACAAAAGCTCTCATTACCATAATTGCTGTGGGGGGTGTGTGTTGGGGATATGATATGACACTGTTATGTAGACCATCAATGGTAATGCAACATTTTCCAATCAGAACGGCCACCGTTAAGAACTGGGTCCATGGTAACCTGTCTTCATTTTCAAACAATTGTATTACCTTGTCAACTGCAAGTGTGAAGACTTCAAGGTCCCCATCATCAGTGATGTGGAATCGGGTGAATGACTTGTAATTTGCAATGCGGAGTGAAGAGAAGGCTTCATCGAAATGTATGTGGAGCCAGTTAATGCATATGTATAAGTAGCTCCCAAATACCAGTGATACCACAGGGGTCGAGAAGACCCAGAAATAGAGGAAGACCGATGCATAGTAGATAATGGCACTCCCACGAGAAAGCGATTCCAGCCCTTTCTTGCAGATAGTGTTTCTCGTAACTGCCATGACCTGAAATGCTTTCATGGATATTGTTATGATACAGAGCGATCTAAATTTTAAAAAAATAAAAAACTTTTCAGGGTTGTGCAAAGGCTCTCACCTCTGGAACATCAAAGGCAGACATGAGATATTTTATACATGCTGGATAAAGGCCAAAAGTCCATTGTTCTATACGAGATCGAAGTCCAGTTGGATCTGGGAAGTGCTCATTTTCCACCGTTCGGTACCATTCATATAGAGTGTGGTAACCTGAAACAGATTCACATTCGGTCAATCTCGAGAATGCTTAAGTTGGTCTGACATACCGCTGGAAGTTGGAAAATGAACTGGACATAAGAAGTATGCTAACAGTTTCAGCTTCTTACAGTAGCTGATGGAAAGCCAAGGAAATAGGAAGTTGGAAAATGAACTGGACATAAGTATGCTAAAAGTTTCAGCTTCACACAGTAGCTGATGGAAAGCCAAGGAAATAGACAATATTAACATATATGTATGCATGTGCGTGTGTATATTGCGATGATACTTGATAGGGTTTCACCAATGACACTCTTACACGTTAATATACTAGTCCATATGAAGGGAGGCATTCATTACAACAACATTGTAGGAAGTATTGTACAGGCCATTCAGTACAACAGTCGATAATCACACTAATAAATGAAATTTAGAGTCTTGACCAACTCAATTTGTAATTTTATCATAACCTGAGAATTTTTTGAAATGACTTATTAGAAGACTTCTGAATGATGAAAGTCCTGAGGATTTCAGCAATTACCTTTTATTCTAGTATAGGAAGGTTTGGTTAGATAAAGCTGCAAATAAAGATGAAGTGATGGACACATTATGTGAGAGAAAGTGTTGCTTGATGGAGAAATAATATAAATATGGAGAGACATTGTGGAGGAAAAGAAGCAACTAGTAAATAGAGATGAAGTGTGGAAAATGTGGATAGTAATGACTTATGATTAGTGAATTGGCAACATAAGAAGAGAGAGAAGTGTGGCATTTTTGTAACATACTGCTCTAATCAAGGATAAAATCAAAAAATTGGTTCCAATTCTAATTGAGCGTCCAATTGAGTTTATTTCTTACTGTGCGACTAACTTTACAATTGGGCATCCTTATTATTGCAATTGTCAGACAAAACACAGGTTTAATGTCTGATGATTAAATTCAAGCAAAGATGGAGCAAATCCAACCCTATGTTTTATGAGCAAGTATGGATATTGGTTGTGTCTATTGATATAAATTGTAAGCCATTCACTAACAGCTCGACTTTTGGTGTTTCTGGTTACTAACATGGTATCAAAGCCATAGATCACGAGTTTGAAACCCCTAGGAGGCATGTTAGCTCCATCTGTTTGTCTGGTATGCTTGTTCAATCTGTTTGTTGGGTTTCGAATTTGAACGGGGATGTTGATATAAATAGTTAGCCATTTCACTAACAACTCTAGCTTTTGGTGTTTCTCATTACTAACAGTGCCAAGGGTTGAGTAATGTCAAAGGCAAAAGCCTCTAAATCCCAAATTCATAGGATTTAGGCATGACAAGGATTTGTTAGTTGTCACAGCTAGTAAGTGCTAAAATAAATTATTCTCTCAAAATGTATCAAAATTCACAAATTTGATTGTAGCAAATTGGTACAATTTCACTCTAAATTCTTAACATACAGTCAAAAATTAAAAATACAGTTACCCCAAAAGTTAAATTCTTAGTGGGGGAGGAACATCCCTTATCCAAGTACCTAAGTATCATATGTTCAATTACTAGAATACATGTTTTTTTTTTTCTTTTCTTTTTTTTTTTTTAATGGTAAAGGTGAAAATGGATGTGTTCAATCCTTAGATTACTTGAAGAAACTTCTCTTAAAAGGTGCTACTCTTCTGACCTAATATGTTCTTATCTTGTTATTTGCCTTCACTAATTTGAAGGGTATTAGTGTATTACATCACTTACAAAAGTGATGCTAATGCTATCTGTGGTGAATGATTGTGGTTTACCTGGAGCCATATGCTCTTAATGGATACATGCCTTATACTGGATAGGAAAATTAAGTTGATTCATGATTTTCTAAAAATGGAAACAATTGATGTTACACTAGTTAACATCATCCTATTTTTAAATCCTTTAAACCAGACCAAGCCAGCAGTTGATTACAAGATTAATTCAGTCATGTCAGAAGTGGCTTTGGGCATACAGACAGAGCAGAGGCACGGTGTACAAGGCTACAAGACGCCTTGCTTTCACATGATAAACTCAAACTATGAATAATGATTAGGAAAAAAAGAGAAACAAAAGCTAGGGGAGGGAAGAAGATGGGGGTGGGGTGGGTGGTGGGGGAAAAGAGAGATAAGATAATACCTGAAGTCGCTAATAGTCCATGGCGGATACACATCTCGATGCCCAATTCCAACAACAACATAAGAATGAGTGCAGCAGTCATATGGGCACTCACGTGAAGCACCCCAATCATTAGCCGGCGCTTTCGTGATATTTTGGAGGGAATAAACAAATACGAAGCTATTAGCAATAACAGAGTTCCCACTAAAGACACATATGAGTGTTCCAGCATGTACATGAATGCACTCCACATAGCACTAAAGAAACCTTGTAGCTGACCAAACCATGAATCACCCCGCAAAATGTGGTCGAGCTTACACTGAAAAGAGCACAAAAGATGATCAATATCTTCAACAGTATAACTTGAAAGGTGTAATAAACAGTTCTTAGAGATACCAAAAAATAATATGCCTATGATTTATAATCATCAGTAAAGAAACCACCAACTTTTTTCTTCTTCTAGATAAACAACATTGAATAAATGTCTGCTTTGAGAAAATAGTAGAATTCATTACAAAAATCACCTGTGGGAACATGGAGAAAACCAGAACAAAATATATGATGCCACCAATAAAGTCAAACTGCCAATTCTTCTTTCGGAACTTCAAGATGTTACCCAAAGCAATCTGGAACACAGGTTCACAAACAAAACTCAATAATTAAAAAAATCTAATATAGACAACAGTAAACCAAATGACATCAAAGGCTAGAAGTGTTTAGAACAATATGATGTGTTAAGTAAAATAAAAATACCGAAACTTACCCTACTTGAGTCTTCAAAAGAAGGATAAGCAGCTTTATTCTCATATGAAGTTCCACAGAACTTTTTAAAGTTATTGAAGACATGGGTAGGGTGCAGAAAAGCTCCACCACAACCATTAACAAGCAAATGTTGCACATAAACTGGCTTATCAGAGGGAACAAAAGAATGGCGCATGTAATGATGCAAGTCCCCAGCCAGTCTAAGTTTACACCTTCCATTTAGGTAGTCACATATTAAGTGAGAAACATTCTTTCCACTGACATCATTCCAATACCAATCAAGAAGCCAACTTGGTTCATGTGTCATGACAATCACAGAATCATCCTCCCTGACCTACAAAACCCATCAAAACAGTCACAATATACATTTGAGAAATTCACCCTTCCAAACAAGCCACATCCACAATTTACCATCATCATCCTGAAAATGCATTTTGTAATGATAAAGAGGACAACAGGAAATGAATACATCAAAACAATCCATCAAGATGATGGATACACTATAAACAAGGAGATAAATTATACATTAAATCCATCATCACTTATGGCATAGAGGGCCTATGATTTTGCTAATCTATCAGCTTTCTTGTTTGCCTCCTTATGGGCGTAATGGAATAAAGAACTGATTTCAATTTTCTAGTGCTAAGGATGCATTTTCATTCAGCACATGGCAAGACATCAATAGTTTCTTTGCTATTCCATCAGCCCATGCAATGGCAGCTTCAACAATTGCAGAACCCAACAGAGATATATATCTACACACATAAATAAATATAATATAACATATATATGCTCTATAGTGAGCACATGAGCCCACCTTATGGTAGCTCACTTCCTTGTGGAGCCCACCTGCGGACGGAACCGGTGGGGATTGAAAGAGCAAGGTGGGCCTACTTGTGGACAAAATTTGGGCCCACCTGATCATCCTAACCACGTGATCAACAGAACATATGGTGCACATAAGGGGTCCCCTTTGCTAAGCTCATGAGCTCAAATTTTAAAATACGTGTGTAGCCCACCTAGGACCCCACCTGGGATGGGGCCCCACAGCAAGGTGAGCATAAGGGGCCCCCTACGCTAAGCTCAGGGGCTCAAATTTTAAAATGCTTGTGGACCTGGGGATGGGACCAGGGGGATTGAAACATCTCCCCTCCCCCTAAACACTGTACAGTGACAGGCTCAGATAACCACTGCCCACAAGTTTTCACTGACCAAAATGAGTGCACAGTCAATCAAAAGGTCTAGTCCATTCAGATCCATGCAAAACCCTGGGACCGGTGACTACTGTTTCATGGTCCACTCGAGTGGATCAGAAGGTGGTCCCACTAGGCATTCCACACATTGAGATCACGAGCTCGGCAGAGAATTTTCCATTTATATATATATATATATATATATAGAGAGAGAGAGAGAGAGAGAGAGAGAGAATGGTAAATTACAGGAAAAGTCTCCACCTTAGAGTCTCCTATCTCGCCTAATTCATTCATTCATTCATCATCATCATCACTATTATTTTGTTTGGTATCATGAAATTTGTATTAGAAGGAATTAATAAGTACAAAAGGATAGGGTGTAAGAGGCTAAACTGCCCACAAGAAGGAAAAACCATCCAAAATAGCCAACTAAAAAATCAGCAAATTACACCTCAGGCCCGACAACCCCTTGTTTCACTATTAAGTCTCCCGAGAACCCCTTGTTTCACTATTAAGTCTGCTCACTCATTTAACTCAGTCATGCAAATCTCTCTCTCTCTCTCTCTCTCTCTCTCTCTCTCTCTCTCTCTCTCTCTCTCTCTCTCAAAATAAATAAATAAATAAGCTAATGAAAAATATGAAAAGATACAGTGAGATGGGGTCCAAAAAAAAATCACCAAATCAAAAGTGATGCTGTCACATTTACAATAGACAACAGGGAATTGGGTAATGGGAACCTAATTGAGAAGGACTAATCCTTGCCAAATGGGCACGGGCACTGGATATTTTCATGACGAACAGATGCATTAAGAAGGTAATCATGGCTAAATATAGGTAAAGGAATTGAGATTGCAAGGCAAATTGGATCTAGGATGGTAGTTACAGGAATGGCCTCCCAAGTTTTGAAGGAACTCTTGAAGCTGGATTTGATAATATTCAAAAGAAATCAAGGTTTTTAAGGGAGATAAAGTTCAAATCAGGTAGATATTTGGATGGTGGAACTCCTCTCCCTATCATATTCCGAGGAATATATTCCATTTCAAAAAAAGATGATGTGGTGACCAAGGAATGTGTGAATTATTTATTTATTCAGTTAATTTGAGGATGGGCTTGGGGCTGTTTGAAGCTGCACTTTCTTGGAGAGCCCTACTGGATATCGAAAATGATTTTACTTGAAGTCACTTTATCAATGGTTATATGAGAAACAGAAAATGAAATCAGTCAATAAAAATGAAATCAAATCATTATTTCATCAATTCACGTGGATTTCAAGCATATTGGCCATAAGGCTAATGGAATGGTGGATTTATTGGCCAAGCAGGGGTTGGACAGGTCTTTTCCCTTGGTTGCTTTCACAATGTAATAGCATTTTTTTTCGTTTTGTATAATGCTTTTATACCATTGTGCACAATGTTATTGGTGTATGCCTCTTGTAAGATTTCTCATAAAGTAATCTCTCGTTACTGATAAAAGAATATAGATTGGGAAGCTTTCTTTCTAAACAAAAGAATCAAGGTTTTTTAAGGGAGATGGAGTTTGGTAAGGTTGAAGAATGGTATTCTGAATGATGGAAACTCCTCTCCTCATCCTGTTTAAAAGAATATAATCCATTCAAATAAGAAAGAGGTGGTGAGAAAGGAATGTATGAATTATTTATTTATTTATTTTGGAGATTGGGAGTCTGGAGCTTGGAGCTCTTTGACCTACTAGACTTTGAAAAAGATTACTTGAGCCTCTTTTATCAGTTGTTATGAAAGGACCTCATTTATGATACCCAGATATCAGATCACAGGCAGGATATCTACGTTGTATTGCATCTGATACTTCATTCTCATGTGTAAAAACCATGTCCCTTACGTATCCATGGAAACTCCCTGCCATATTTATAATTATGCCAGACTGTCCACAAAACATTGCTACCAAATCCTTCTATGAATGTGTGGAAAACCTTACAACCCCACCTATTAATGCTTTTTGTCGAATGGCAATGCCAAAAAAATCCTAAGTTTTGATTGACTTAGAAATAAGAATTTTGCAATTCCAAAGATGTGCTTTTGTTAAAATTGGCAATACCTTGCTTTTAATTAACTCTGCAAAAAATTTGAATTGGTAAACATCAATATCACCATGAAGAGCTTGGTCAAGACCAAATATCCACCATCCTTTGGGAAGTTGCAGCGCAAAATAGCTCCTCTTCTGAGGCAGAAACCATCCACCCAACCAGTTCTTATGACATATGTACCTCATAAAAGTGTGAAGACCATCAAACCAATCTGTCAAAATTAAGTGTCAGCTCTCGAATGATATCCATATCTAAATTCCTGAACAACATCAGCAGAAAAATGATTATTACTAAACAACTGAGATTGATGATTGATAGACTGTATGTTAAATAATTTGATCCAGAGGCGGCACTGCCTCATAGTTATCTTTCTAGAACTCTTAACTCAAAGCAAGATGAGAATGAAAACGTTTTCGACATTATATTTAATCTTCGCTTCCAACTTCTAAGAAAACTTAAATGGTTAAAGAGCACCAACCATGGTTGCCAGGAATAATGAAGCACTGAGGTCCATCATATAGCTTCAGCTCAGAGACTCCAGAAGGAACCTCTGGTTTATTTACTGCAATCTGCTCCGGTTTATACCAAGGTGGAGGCTGGAAAGCATATTCGAAAGGACAAAAAAGGCGCCTCTCGTATGTAAATTCAGAAGGATTCGGATACCTGTACAAAAAAATAGAAATTTTCTTCATATATGGAACATGCATCATCAATTTAATGAAATAGGACCCAGATAGTATGTTCCCAACCAAGAACATACTTTGAATTAATTATTTATAATTGATTGATTGAGATATTTGTATCAGAATATCAAAATATACATGCATGTGCAAACGCAAACACAACAAGCATGGATGCATATGCATCTGCACACATAGCAATGTAATCTGCTTATGTACATTGCTAGCTGTCATTTTCTGTTGGTATAAGTCACTAAAACCAAGGAAGAAGAATGGGAGATGTCTTAGTAGACAGTCGAAGCATAACAATGACGACCTCCTTCACATGTACATGTGAAAAAATAATAATAATAAATGGTTAAATCATGATCAAAAGATCTAATCCAATATCTCATTTGTATGTATATGGCATCTGTATATTATTCAGTATATTTTTCTTCCTTTATTTATTGTTTATAACCTATACCCTTTTCCCTTGACCATATTTTTATTTCAAATTTTACCAGAAGAAAAAAGTTTGAAAAGCACCACCAAACAAGTGAGCAAGACATCCCTTTTAAGAACACCTGAGTTGCTAGACGATTATGCTTTAGTGTTCCCATTTATTCCCCTTTGATATAATTCAATATATCTCCTATTTAAATATGTATGTGTGTGGTGGGTGGGTGGGTAAACCTTCAAATGGATGAGCAACAATGGGAAAGGTTTCACACTGGACAAAGGAGAGAAATTAATTCTAGATATATTACTTATAGGAAACAGATGCCTGTTGCAGGTTATGTCCATGGTCCATCTGCCATCTGGCATGGTACTGGGAATTTGAAGACCAACAAGAGGGGAGTGAGACAAAAAGGAAGAGAAAAGATAATGTTTGATAAAAAAAACTTTGAATGAGTGTTTTTACTTTTTATCAGTGAATATACCAAAAACATCCCCCCATGTGTGCTGAATGTGAATTGTTGGCCTTTTCTACTCAGACGCATACATGTGCAGGCACCTGATTACTGGACCAGCTGGGTGTTTATGCCTAGGAATCTACAAATGCACACCACACCACACCACACCACAAAAGAGTTGCTTGGGTCATGTACATGTGGTGAATGTCAAGTAGAAAAGTGCAAGTAGCAAAACCCCACTCTGTGTAAAGACTTCGTTATGGGTTGCATTTTTTTTTAATATGACGGGTGGCAAATTACAAATCAAAAGACTTTATACATCAATATTATATTAACAAATATCTTTCTGACCAATAATATATTTAAAAATATTGATGAATGGATGTTTCTAAAAGGTAAGAATCACAAAATTGAAAATAAGACAGTTCAAAGCATTAAGGGAAAATAAAAAAACCAAAGGAGATGAAAGAGGATGGGCGTTCTGATGGGGATTGTTGATTCTCAATATTCAGTCAGATAATTCCACGGTCCTCCCAGTACAATTCCTCTTTGCTTGTATAGTTGATATGCTGCTTTTAAGAGGTTGAGTCTTCAAGGAATGGCACAGCCCATCTATTTCAAGGGAAAAAAATGTATTTCTAAACTTGCATATGAAACACATATGATGAAAATTTTCATCTTACGCAAGATCCCCTCCGATAAGAAGTAAGTTTCCTCGTGGCAAAGTACGCTCAGGACCACCATTTTTTATACGAATGAAGGGCTGGGCAAGTAATCTAGCCACAGCATAGGATGAATTTCCACCATCTCCAGTATCTGCCATGAAGTCAAACCAAAAATTCTCTTTCTCACTGAAATGATCATACAAAAGATCCTCCTTTAGAGCTTCATCTTGGACCCTGGTCATTGCAGCCTGGTTGCAAGAGAAAGGACAAAAAAAAAATTAGAATCCATAAGATAAATTATAAAATTTACCAGCCTAGTAAACGAGTTGCCAGCAACGAATCACTGACAGCATTCGCTGTATTAAGTTAAAGGCCATCAGAATGGAATGGAAGAAAAGAAAAGAAACAGGAAAATGATAAACAAACTATCTATAAATTAAATTCATGTTAGAACTTAGAAGACATAAAAAGCACAAATGGCAAGATGGGCAAAAGATACAATGCATCTGCAGTTTATATTCCAACTACTAGGAACATGACCGAAGACACAGAATGAAAAATGAATACTTCCCACACACAAGTTATATGCTGGAATTAAAGGAGTTTAAGCTTGTTATAAAGAAAAAGAAAAAGATTCAGTATACCTGCATCATCCGCATATCAAATCGGCCAACAAAAAGTGTCACAGTTACCAGAAGATCAAAGACTGTTTTAAACAAATCGGCAGATGTCCTGCAACATGTAGCCATCAACATATTATACCATTGTTATAGTACTCAAGGTGGTCATAGACAATGCATACGTACCCTGAATACCAAGGGACCATATCCAAGAAACTGGGCTTCATTTCTTTTTTCAACTTTTCATATTCCGGGACGGGCTGAGGGTGAGTCAGAGCCCAACTGTGTATGCATCAAATAATTAGAGTAGAAAGAAAAACTTTAGATGATGCCAATTCTGGATACACATTGAAAGTTCACAATTACCAAACCTAATAATTTTAATATAAAGTAAAAAGTAATGAGTTTTGCTTAACCTTACTACAGATTTCAGAACACTTGCAATATAAACAAATGATGGTATGTGTGAAATTGTAAAGGAATTATAGGATGGTGACGCCTTGGGACATGTATAGTGTCTTGACGGCTTGACGCACACATACTCATACAGTTCATGTGGGACCCATGGTTTGGTGGGCCCCAATTCAGAGTAGAGATATCCATGAATCTTCTAGATTGAAAGATCCTTGATATTCAACCTTTGCCCCTCCAGACCATTGTTGCAAATTTCTAACCCTATTTGTAGGCCAGAGGTTGGACAGATAGAACCTACAATCTGAAAGATTCTTGTGGCGTCTTCTCTGGGTAAGGCAAATCAGATTAATCATCAAGATCACTGAAATGTATGCCTCAGTACACTATAGATAATAGACATCCTGATGTATAGAAGCAGATCCATGAAAATTTATGTCTAATAGAGCCATCGAGGCATGCGTAAGGGAAAAAGTACACCATGATATCACATCCATGCAGGTTTTTCAATTTCTAGAATATAAAAATCAATAGCAACTGACCTGTTAAAAAATAATATTATTTGACACATTCAAATTTAAAGATATCATATCAACAAAAAGAGAAAAAAACCACATCTGACAAAAAATATAAGCCGGTGCCATTAAGACATGAGTGTCACAACATACCCAGTAGATCGCTCCACTACATAATTGGCCATGTAAAGACCTATGAATGTTGCCCACAACGAATATAAAGGGGAAATTTCATCTGACGGTCCAGAACATGATCCACTGCAAACTAACTGAAAAATAAATTATGAGAACAAGACAAAAGAGGAAGATCCTACTCAGAAACAAGGAAATTGAAGCCAGAAAAAAAAAGTATTTTCAATTGATATGAATTGGAGAAGGAATTGATATCCATTTATTATATACCTCTACCTCTCCATAGAAAACCCACTTGGACAAAAGGGGGTAGTCACTGGCAGACCCGACGGGAGCAAACCAAGATGAGCAAACCTGATCCTTCAACTCATGCATATGAAGGAAATTCGACAACCATGTGTTTTTCTCTTCTTTCTTCCAAGAAGAGAACGGAAACCAACTAGAGTTCCTTCGTTCAAAAGATTTCTTTCGCAAAATAGCACGGTTGCCACAGTGACTGTAAAATACACAGCATGCTATGCTTAAAACCTGCATACATGGAAATAGAGGGGCATTATCAAACAAGTACTATGGAAGAAACATCAATGTAAGTTTTGAATTGTGTCGGTAGTGTGCCAATAATATTCAGCACGTACAGCGCAATTTTGGATGATGGTCAAAATTTCCGGCCGCTTTCCTGCTACACGAGCAACAAGTCCAATATACCAAAGGCCAAGAAATACAATGTGGAAAACAACAAGAAATGCAACCGATGCAAAGTATATTGTCAAGAACAGTGAGAGATTCATTCTCATATCCACTCCCATTGACTGAAAACTAGGAAGATGATACAAGGCTGCTATCAGGATCCATGCAACATACCTGCGAAATAAACAATTCCTAATTAAAACAAATGAACCGTAATGAATACAATAATAAGGTATGAAGCATTGTTTGTATTAATTCCCAAGTTATGACAATGGCAACAGTCCGAATAGGGGTAGCTGCTGTGGCAGCTGCACGCACGGAACCTGCAAAAATTTTTTGTTAATGGGTTTAAAGTGAGCCACGCTCTTTTTAAATCCTGTAAACACGAATTTGAGAATGATAGCCCCCCCTAATTGAAACAAAGCAACAAGAAAATAAGAAGGTGCAATGCGGAAAAAAGGTCCAACATGGACTTCCACAGCAGTTGCTGCCTCGTTAGACTATTTATTCTAAGCATTTACACACTCCAATCAAACAAAGCGCGGCTCTTACATCAATTAAAAACACCAGAAGTAAATATGACAAAAATTACGTGAAAGTTCTACATACCAACGGCTGAAGTTTGAATAGCTTGGCTTAATAGTCTTCCTAATAAATGGGGATGAGAAGAAGTAGAAAAATCCAAGTAAGCAAGCATACATCGACCACCATTTGATATTGCTGTCCAATTTCTGTATGAGGGTATGCATGTTATCCGATGAGATAAAGAAAAGACAACCCACGACTACTGCAATCATGGCATGCTGTGAATGCTCATGTGGATATGGATATCTGGGAGTCAAAATTGTCCTGACCCTCTCCATTTTGAGGGTATCCAATAAAGGGCTGATAGATTGTTTACTAGAGCCCATGAAACTATTTCCTAGCAGTTCATGTCACTTCATTCACATCAAACAGTTGCAAATAACTTTAATGAATAGCACTGCACCCAGGAAAGAAACAAGCTTTAAATATTGAGCTTGAGTCTGCACAACAAATCTGCAGGAAGACATAGTCATGTCAGCCATCCACAGTTGCAGAGAGAAAGATTACAATTTAGAAGTGCTTGGAGTATTGCAAAGTGAGAAGAGTCAGCTTACAGTTCAGACAATTTTAAAACTTGACCAAAATGCATTAAGTATGAGATATAGAGATACAGACATACTTCAACACTAATACATATTCAACAACAATGTTTTTTTTCTGCTGAGAAATCTAGCATGCCAAACACATATGCTGACATACAGATGTGCTTCTACACTGATTTATATTTACCAAGAAGACTTTCTTTTACGAGAAACCTGCAATGCTAAACTTATATTCTGATAAATCAGTCGACATGAGTTATATTAACCTCCTTTATTTCTATATATCTAAAAAGATGACCAAAGAGTGAGTAAAACGAGATGACCATCTAAAAGTTGATGTAGAAATCACTCTTCTTCAGAATCAGCACTCCTTTGTCTTTGTTATAACATTATTGTTTTCAGTTTTCCTTCTCATTTACTGTTTACTAATATTCCTTCGCATCTCCTGATACGGGATCCGGTAGTCTTCCTTTTTCTTGCCTATAGCTGGGCTGTAGCCTTTAGTTATGTTTGCTACCTGCTACTACCAGGACTATGGGCCATTTCTTGTTAGACTCAGTCCAGTCTGTGGGTTCTCTGTTTCGTTTCTTTTGCTGCACTGTGGGATTCCTTCTTGTGGCCCATCTTTCAGTCTTTTCCCTATTGTCAACCATCTTCCTTCCCTTAACTGCTCAGTGTGCTGCAGGTGGCTATTAAATCTATTCTCTGTCTTAAATACCTTAATACGTAGAATCTGACTTTGCATCTCTTGTACTTTATAAGGCTTTTTTGATGAATACTAAAAGATACTGAAGGCTCCATTCCTACTGTTTACAATCCCACCCAGTATAAATGTAACTACATTAAATGTTTTTGCTTGTGAGTTAACATTTACATAGAGCCACACCACAGCCACCAAGAAATTCCAACCGTTCCATTGGGCATACCTCATGTTTGGCAAGATCAACTGGCCTTAAAGTTTAAAACCATATTGTTCTCTCATCTCAAACAAGTTAGAATTAAAATCATACTTCTCTTTAACCTGTCGCAAACAAATAATTAGCCTGGATGAATATAGTGTTTTTCACAAGCGCAAAGTTAGAATTAAAAATTCGAAATTGGAATTGTAATAACCCGAAGGATTTGAATCCAATAAATCAACCTCAAAAAATTAAAAATCTTTCAACAAGTGAAGTGATTTAATGAAAAAAGAAAATACACGTTAATCTTTCAAAAAAAAAATACAGATTAATCTGAATAGAACACCACAAAGATCAACTTAACTCAAACAGCATAAACTAAGCCTAATCTAATAAAAGACACTGAAACTTTGACACAGCATCGATAAATTTCAACATGAAGGGAATCTAAAGAGAAACATCATATAAATAACTCAGGAAGTTAGTTTTTTTTTCACTCAAAGTCACTACCTTTAATGCTATTTTTAGAACCAGAATAAATAGAACCCACCCCGTTTGCAGAATCAGTTAACTGACCCACTCTTTTGAACATTAATCAAAACAGTAGCTAAAAAAAACAAAGAAATAGACCAATTCATACAAATCCAGACCAGACCCAATTCACATATAACTAAAATAAATCAAGGGTCTTTGCCAATTCCAAAGTGGTCACAACAAATTATAAAGATTACCCTTTCACAGCCCCATTTGGACCAACGCTACCCATCATATCCCCTGCAACTAAAATCCTAAGAAATTGGGTTTTCTGTTCCTTACTCTTTTACACTAATTACATCTAGAAAAAGAGGAGAACAAGACCCAGAAGTCAAATTACACAGACATGGAAGACAGATGTATGGAACAGAAGCTGCACACCCATTTGCTTATTTCAATCAAACAGCATAAAACAGAAGCAGACCAACAACAAAAAAAAAGGAGATACATATATACATAGAGAGAGAGAGAGAGAGAGAGAGAGAGAGAGATGGGTACCTGGGAACAAGGCAAGGCATAGAGAGAGGGAGAGAGCAGAATGTGGAATTTTATATTAAGGGGCCTCCCGGCACAAGTTGATTGGCATCTGAGAACGTGGTGAGGAACAGAAAACGGCATATTCTCTATCTCTCTCCAAAGCCCCCCATTTCATCTCTAGAGAGAGAGAGAGAGAGTGCTCAGAGTTCCATACAAAAAAGAAAGCAGCCTGCACGGCTTTCCACTTCTTGCAAGGAGGCACCACAATTTGACAATCCAAACCAAACACCCAAAAAATGGCCCACCCAGGCCATTCAATCGGCTGCCAGTGATGATGAGATTTGAAAAGATGGATGCAGTTAGATGGCTGTGATCCTCCTCCTTTTCCTCTTAAGCCCTCTGCAGTGGGCCCGATCATAAATGACCTCAATAGTTGTTTTGATGGTGGGCCCCACAGTGTGATAGAGGCGGTGGATTAGTAATAGTGTGTCCTCAGCATAAGTTGGAATATTCCAGCAATCTATTTGTATAGAAGATGATGTGTTTCATATTTTTCTTGTGCAAGTTTGGCACAAGTGGAGTAAAGTTGAATTTGAATAAAGAATAAATATAAGTGGGATAGGATGATATTTTATTTTTAATTATTTGTTATGAAATTTTTTGACTTTTCATATAGGAAAGTTGAGTTTTTCTGTATTTACGTGGATAAAGGTGGTTGATTTTTTATTTTTTAAAATTGAGAGAAATTTGAATTAAAGTGTTTTTAATGTGATATCTTGTCTGAAAAATAAAGACTTATTTGACTTTTTCTATATTAGTAAAGTGCCAAAATAGCCCAAAACAGTCTGCTTTTAAGCCATGGGATCCACCAAATAAAATCAGTGGGCTGCCAAATTTGTGGGCACCACATGGATTAGGAATATATATATTTATATATCACGAGTTGATGACTCATATGTCATGGAGTCGAGGGTCGGTGATTGCTTAATGGGGGCTTTTGGTGGTTTCTTCACGTTTTGTTTCTAAAATCCACAGTCAAACCCCCATCATATTAATTCCATGTATTGACAAGTTGATGGCCTTTCTTTGAAATTTCGTTTAAGAAACTGCTGTGAGTTTTCGAAATTTTCATTGACCTGCTAATTGAGGGTTTGAATTAACATTGTCAACCCAGTCCATAATCAGATTGAGTTTGATTATAGTCCATGGTTTCTGATAATGACATATCAACCTGAATCCAACCTAGCGTGACACATTGACTACCCTTTTTACTATACATGAAAGGGTGTCAAGCATGGTCAGTTAGCCAGGTGGAGTGCCCCAGTTTAAGGTCTGTACATCCCCACTAGCAAGGTCCTTTGGATCTCCTATGCAAATTTGCATTCCAAAAGGTGTTATTTTTTTTTTTTATCTAGACATTTAGCTAAGTAGAGGTTGGAAATGGAGACGCCAAATTTGAAAAATAAGACTTATACGTCTAGTTATTTTTGAGAACCCACGACTCTTGTTTCAGAAGCTATAAAGTGAAGCTTTTCATTTTACGAGGATTAGTGTCAAAATTGCGGGCTCTTATTTTTATTTTAAGCAAATATAGGGTAGAATTGTGTGACAAACGCTCTTGTTTTCCAAACCTCTACTCGCATTAAACATTTAGGGAAAATAGAGGTTTGAAAAATAAGAGCTTTGGGCACACAATTCTGCCCTCTACCGCTTTAGGAAAGTAGAGACGAACACTCTTAAAAGTTAAAATGAAAACCACCAATTCTAGGCATCTTGAAAAATGAGCCGTGGGTCTCAATAAAGTGGGTGTGGATTTCTTTTTTTTTTTTTTTTCTTTTGCCAAAGAAAAAATGTGTTTTCTAATTTTAGCCTCTTTTTCATGGCTCTTTTTTGGATGGATCGATTTTGGATGGCTATATTAGAATGAGAGTAAAGATATCAAACAAGGCCTAAAATGAAATACTTTTTTTTTATTTTAGTCTATTTTTTCTATGACTCTTTTTTTAATGGATTTATTTTGGATGACTCTGTTTGAATAAGAGAAGATATACCAAACAAAGTCCCAAATCATTAATGTTGTTTATCTTTCTTATTTTTTCTACTTTGTAAGAGATTTGATGAACCCAGACACTCACATGCACTACACTAGGTGTGTAAACCAGTTAATAGGATTGCTTGTCTCAAGTTCCAAACGATGCCCATTTGTTTTAATTAATGAGACAAAAACTGTTCATTTTCATTCTACCGACATGATTTCTTTTTAAATTTAATTCTTCCACATGAGCCTATCTGTTTGTATGGAATAGAATTTCTAAGATATATGGTAAAATGAGCTTTCGACAAAAGATTATTGTAGTAGCGAGCGTTGAGAGTTGAAAGATATAAGGTGGTATACATAAGACCCCCAACTTTTTTATTATTTGATTTGTTAAGGTGTAATAGGTGGGTATTCATTTTCTATCTCTCCTTAATTCATTTTTCTTTGAGTGTGAGTTCATCAGTGATCCTTCGTTCTTCACTTTAGCCAGTTTTAGAAATTTAAATACTGCGACAAATGCATGATGTATGATCCTGATAGAGTTGTTTTTAAATGATTAAAATTGTTTTATGGGTGCCTATTTATGGAGCACTATTACATGTCTTTAAATGAAGTAGTTGCACTTAATCACCTTTCTTGATATATTTTTAAAGTGAGATAGGTTCCAATGACAATTGTTAATAACCACTACCTATTTCGGTCTTTCTCAAAGGGGTTCATGCATTGCTGTGCCACCAGGTGGCTTTCACCACCAACATTTATATATAAATAAAACTGTGTTTTGTATTATATCCTAAGCATGGGCACTCACCTGATAATAATAAAACTCTCCAGTTTGTCATTGGATGGGAAAAAGGACAGGTATCGTGAAGCATAGAACCTTCCCCAGCAACCACACACAACACCCCCCACCCCAAAACCCCAACCCAAAAAAAAAAAAATCCACAAGGAAGTTGAAATGAATGTGAGCGAAGGTAGCAATAAACATTGTAATTACAGGAAAAATAAGCCTTTTGTAATAACCATGCTCATAATAAATATCGCAACTAAAAATCCTCATGCATGAGCCTAAATCATGCGATTCTGGAGCCTAAATTCATTTATGGCCCAAACAAGGCAGACCCAGAAAATTTGCCTTGGGGCACTATGTTAAAAAAAAAAAAAAAAAAAAAAAAAAAAAACCTACTTATGAGGGCCAATGCAAATAAATAAAAGCTTAAATTTCCATTAGTTTTAGGGGATTTTTCAAAAAACTCCAGGGAGTCAGCCCGAACCGTTGAAATTATGATGCGATAGAGGCACATTTTTATAAATCTAGGTTCTAAATGTGAAAATATTTTTTCACTTGGTCATGAAATTTCTCCTTTCTTCCTTCTCCTTTTCTTCCTCTATGAAAATGGTTTTACCTTTTGCACTATCTTTTTCGGATTTTACTTTTTGTTGTAGAGAATCTTGCTTTCTTTTCGTGCATAAGAACATTATACCAAACAGCAAAAAAGTTGAATCAATATACTGATAACTCAGTGGAAGATTATTGATTCAGAACTAATACAAGGAAAGAAAGTATAGCGACTAGCAAATAGTGGCCTAATTAGCCTAAGCCTTCATGGTTAACCCTACATTTGCAAGAGGTTAAGTCGAAGCCCAATTAATGAGACAATTTCTCCTACCAAATAACGTATTTGTTCATGTACCGACCCACTCATGGGGCACATTTGGTTACATTTCTACCATTGAGTGTAGGTTGGAAGGATCTCCGCACTAGCTAAAAAGGAAATATCAGCCCCATTATTTCATCACAGCCCTTGACTTAACAATCTTAAAAGTGTAATGATCTTTTCATAGCTCCAAACAATGCGGCGTATGGGTTTCATGAGCATAAAAATTGAGTAGCATGCTACGTCATGGGTGGGAAAAGAATTTAAAAAGAGCTACACAGATCAAAAGTGGACTCAAATGGATTTCATGAAGCTGAATTGCATCCAATACCTCACTTATTTATCGACCCATCCTTACAGGTGGCTCATATTTGGGGCCATTCATTTTTATTATCATCAGTTTGGTGACCAATTAATGTCAGGTCCACCTGATGGGCACACCAAAACAAGAAGCAGGCTAGTCACATGAGGCATGAATGCTGATTAGGATTAGTCCAACCATCAGCATGGTTCACCTTGGTCCAAGTTCGTGTAACACAAAGGTCCAATTAGACAGGGTCAGGTCTTAGTCAGTCCTATGTGATCTGAATGCAGGATCTCCAAGCAGACTCTATATGGCCGACCATATTAATCATGAGCAAGGCCCATCTTCTTTTAATGCATGCCATGTGAAATGAGGCCCTACTCCTGGAACATTGGGTCAAATCTCCTGGTACTATGTGATCTGAAAATCAGAGGCTTCTTGTAGTTGTTCTGATTTCGTGGCAATGTGATGTCATTGTAGGAATATAAGAAAAGGCTTCTTCCACATGAAGCAAACTAATTTACTTTGAATGTTCCACTGACTCCTTATTGGGACCAAGCATTTGTTCCCCACCCATCTTTTTTGACTTCCACAAAATCACTACACAAGGAATCGTGCCCCAATAAGCTCAGCAGAGCCAGCAGTGGTCCAATGAAAGGGTCTTGCTTTCATAGCTAGTTTTCTTTGGGAAGAGCTGTGTTTGTGTCTTCTCCAATTTATTTTTTTATCCTTTAATAGAGCTTCGAGCTCACACACTTACGATAATTACTTGATGTCCCTAACCCACTGAGCAATGACGGTGTAAGATTTTACTCTGATTGGATCCTATTTCCTTTGTAAGCTCTTGGGGTTTTAACTTATTTATTTTTTATTATTTCCCAAACGTCTCATTTAGGGATGTAAATGGATCCCAGATTCTCCAATTACCCGTAGGTTCCGACCTGTTAAAAATTGAGTCGAGTCCTTATTTAGGATCCGATAAGTAAATGGGTTCAGGTTCAATTCTACCTTGGTTCGGACATATGGACCCGAGACTTTACATATTACCTCAATTTTCAAAAATCTCTCATAAAAATCATGTTTTTTTTAATACCATTCTCTACATAGACTTGGACCCATCCCATATATCGTTCTGGTTCCGGCGCCAAGAAACCGGATCCGGACCGGAACCGACTCGTTTACAACCCTAGTTTCATTTGTATTCTTCATTATCATGCATTTAGGTGGCCCTAAATAAAGCGGAGGGCGAGGGGTGAGCAGTAATTTTTTTCTTGGAAAAACGAATGGGGGCTTAGTAGCGCTTTTCATCATAAATAGTTTTTTAACTACTGAATGTCTATAAAAAAAAAAAAAAAAAAAAAAAAAAAAAAAAAAAAACCAAGGCAAATGTTCCTAAATAGTTATCAAATAACCACCCCTTTGATAGAACTAAATGACTAGCAAATTTCCTCTACGCTCATGTTAGACTTTTCAAGCACAAAGGCATCCAAGTCGTGAAAAGATTGGTTCACATCATCCAGTTGGGCGTCCTAGTCTTGTTGATGATTGTGCTAAAGGTGGCAATGATAGAGAATATTACAGTCAGATTTGGGGAGATCACGAACGCCTTTTCAAAGATTAGAACATTTAGCCAGCAAGTAAGAAATGGGGATGAATCCATTCAACAAGAAAATGTTCCCTGGCGTGGGCATCTCCTTCACTTTATCTGTCAGCATCTGGAGATTTATTTCAGAAATTAAGAGAAAAGATCAAACGAGAAGTTGACTCGTTTGTGATGAACATCATAAAGATATTGATATTTCACTTCCCTATTGGCAGAGTGCAGTGATAGACACATACTATATGATTCGGGCCTATTTGGCACTTTACGGTCGTATTAGTAAAAGTCAAGTAAAGCCTCTATTTTTCAGATAATGAGTCACATCAATAGCATTTTAATTCAAAATTTCCTTCATTTTTTTTTAAAACTCAATACGCAACACTCTTTCTCCACTAAAAGACAAAAAAACTCTACTTCTCTATATGAAAAGTTAAAAATTTTCATATCAAACAACAAAAAATAAAATATCATCATAACCACATTATATTTTATTCTTTCCATATTTTGTGCTTTACTACATTTTATTTTACATGAAAAATTACCAAACAAGAAAGGATTAAAGAAGAGGATGTTACTTCATTCATTGGAGGGACGGCATGCTCAACTAATCTACTAATTTTTGTTTTAACTACTACATATTCGGGACAAGACTTTGATGATGATGAGATGTGGTGGTGGATTTTCAACTAGGCACACCCAAGGACATGACCTAGTTTGAATAATGGGGACCCAAAATCCCCCACAAAAGTACTGTGGGGAGTCCTTACAGGGGAAGAAAACCCCTTTTATAGAAACATGAGTGTCATTAGTGGATTGATGAAAGATGCATTTTTAGAATGGGGGTTTACTTATTTCTTTTGAGGACTTGGTCAAAATTTTATATTAGGTAACTGTGGATTTCTTATTTCTTCTCAGGGAACATGATGAGGCAGGGTTTACTTAACTATTGTACTTGAAAATTTGGCCTGGACCAGCCACAGCCTAAAATAGCCCATACTCAGTCCAGGCCAGCCAAGCTCACCAGCCCACTTGCAAAGGGAAGGGCTTATCTTATAAGATCTGTAGGCTTCCCCCATCTGTTTGATCAGTTAGCAAGTCCTTCAAGAGCCTATAAAATGTACCTTCTACCATTTTTGTTTTCTATTATTGAACTAACACACCATGATTTGTAGGCTCCCCATTTTTGTTTTCTACTATTGAACTACCATTTCTACCTAAAAATGAAAAGAAAAGGTACTAGCTATTTTCTGTCTTAATTGTTTCCATTGGTTGGTCATGGGCCTGAATAAGGGCTGTGTAAGGGCCATAATTGGGCAACCTAATTTTAGCCCATTGGGAAATTGTTCTAGGGCTGGGCCTATATATGAGGGCAAAAATCGATAGAGGGCCCTGGCTGAAATAGTATGGCAAACAGAATGAAATATTTGAAAGCAGAACTGCTTGGGCCTTAATTACTTTCAGGAACTAGGATAAATATGGGCCTTAGTTTGGGCTCAGTTTTGTAATGGGATTCAATAACCAGCAAACCTATAAAAATGGTGAGATGTGGCAAGTTGGTGGACATAGAATAATCAATGAACATTTCTATTCAGAGTAATGGGCCTCAGCAACTTACTAGGTATATTCTTACTATAAACTCAACTGTTAGAGTTGCATTTAAAATTGTTTGACTAGAAAAACTAGGGTGGCCTCAAGGTTGGATTTGGGTTCACGGTGGACCTGAGTCGAATTCAATTATACAGACTAAGTACTCGATCTACTTAAAATAAAGCCCATGTCTGATATTCTCCAGGCCAGGACCTTTGTGCAGACAGATAAATAGCAATCCATTTCCACTTGTGGTTTAAACTTCTGTGGCTGAAAATCTGACCCAAGCTCATGTGTATAGAAGCTCAATTGTATACAACTATAGACCCATTTGGTCATTCCTATAAACATTTACTAGCTAAGGTAGCCCATGTCCAGTCCAGTACAGTCCAGTCCAGAAAAAGTCAGTAGGCTCATCTTAGAACTGCATGTCTTTCCTCTTCTGTTTGATCGTTTGGCAAGTGGATCTCAATCCCCCAACACACCCTAACAGCCCTGCCCAAAATTTTAATGAACCCACTCATTACACTACAAATTGATGACACTAGAGAATTAGGCTAGCAACATACTTGATTTGGGCCCCACATATGCCCAAATCTGAATCCAATAACACCAACATCCACCCCCACAAACCCAATAAACCAAACCCAGGCTCAAGTTTAGAGTCTAGAAGCCCTTTCAAGCCTATTTCATTGCAAGAATTCGCTGATTTTGCCCGGAGAAATTTAGAATTCTCCAAATGCTGTCCCCATGGAATTTCAAAATCCTCCTTGCCTTGCAACATTTTGAAATGCTAAAGGGATTGGAATTCTGAGAACTCCAAAACCCTTTTGTGATTTTTCAAGCAAGAAAGAATCCCGAGAATTTGCAATGAAACAAGGTATCTCAAGTGAAATAGCGAACAAGCTGTCAGATTATATTAGGAATTCCCAACATCAGAAATTCTATTTAAAAAACGGTTGCAGATAAACATGCGAGTTGATCGAACATGAATTAATCCAACTTCAATCCTCATCGGACTAGGCCTTCACTCGAACGGGCCCTTTTCACACTACTTATCCGACGGGCTTTGACCCGGTCTCAAAGTCAAAACCGGGCTCCATCCAATATTAGGCCCAGTCAAGGCCCATGTGAGTCCAACCCTAGCCCAATCCAATTACATCCTAAATCCTAAATTAAACAAGCCTTTGCCCAAAAAAAAAAAAAAATTGCAACCAATCCAAAAGCTTGCTCTCTAGGGTTTCAGTTTTCATCATACCAGGGCCAATTCGGTCATTTCACCCCTTCCCACTTACCGGTTCCATGGCCTTTTCATGCAGTTTGCAAGCTCAGCTGAGAATCCCAACTTCTTTACCAGCGCCTAAATCAGAAACCCTAACCCTAGAAGAAGAAGGAGGAGAAGAAGCGATGGGGGATGAAGAGAGAGCTCCGAAGCTTCCAATTCCGGGAAAAAGAAACATCTTGATCACAAGCGCCTTGCCCTATGTCAACAACGTACCTCACCTCGGAAACATTATTGGATGTAAATCTCTCTCTTTTCTCACTTTCTGATTCTCTTTTCCGTGAATTCTCTGTTTTTCCCTCTTTCGATTGATTATGGTTTCACTTGTATCTTCAGGTGTTTTGAGTGCTGATGTTTTCGCTCGCTACTGCCGTCTCCGTGGCTACAACGCCATCTACATATGCGGGACTGATGAGTATGGTACGGCCACAGAGACGAAAGCCATGGAAGAGAACTGCACCCCTAAGCAGATCTGCGATAAGTCTGTTTTCTTCGTCTCTGTTTGTTTGTTTTTTTTTTTTTTTTTTTTTTTTAATTGAATTTTGATCGGTTTAGTTGAATTAGTTTTGGAATTGGAGGATTTATGGGGTTTAGCGTGGAGAAGTGTGGAGAAATGTTTGATTTCTTCTTGGGTCTTTTGGTCTTTTGATAGGTGGGTTCTGGGCTTTTATCAGTTTTGGGATGTATGTGGTTATTAGTGGCTGTTTGGATGTTTGGTAATTGGTTGTGCTGTGATTATGTGATTAGGTTGGTTGTAATTTAAATTACCTGTGGCATTGATTACCCGGAATTGGTCATGGGGTAGAGCAAAACAACTGTTATCTAACTTGAGTTTTCCAAAGGTGGGAACTGTCCACGGAAACCCAACTACATGCACTTGCCAGTGTTCTTGTCTGTGGCAGCCACCCGTTACCTTATCTATTGTTCATGTGGTGGGCCCCACCGTCGGTTTGTGATGCTGCAAATGAATTTGTGATCATTTGATGATCGCCCTGACAATGTACTATTAAATCGAAAAGTATAATATATGATTCATACGTAATGGAAGAAAGTCCATCATTCAGATGGAGGGGGTTTGGCTCCCTTGCAGCTCATACAGGGTGGGCCACACTAGGAAAGCAGTGTGGATCAGAAGTGAGACATTTCTTTATATATTGCTTGCTGCAGAATTAAGACATTGATTATGTGGTTGCAGAATTGCGGTGATGTAGTCATCTGGAATATTTATTGGATATTCTACTTTCTCAATCTGGATGTCTCATCTTTTTGTAGATACCATGCAATCCACAAAGATGTCTACAAATGGTTTGATATCAGTTTTGATAAGTTTGGCCGTACATCAAGCCCGCAGCAGACTGAAGTTTGCCAATCGATATTCAAGAAACTGTTGGACAACAATTGGCTTTCAGAGAACACTATGCAACAGGCATGTAATTTGCTTTCTGTTTATTTGGTTTTTTGAATAATTGCTATTATTAACATGGATGTATGTAAATAAAAATCATTACTTGTACATCCTCTATACTTCTGTATTTCAGAGAAGTTAATACCTGGATCAGATACATGAATATGGAATGGGCTTCCCTTGTTTTGTTATTTAATTCCTTTGCTGCTCTTTTGTTATTTGGGTGTTTGATCAATGTACCCAGGTTTTAATCTCCAGGCCCACTAGGCACTAGCCACCCCACGAAACTAGGCCCACTAAACTGCTTCCTGAAAAAGATGCAACAGAGAATTTTTTTTTCAGGAGAAGCATTATTGATAGTTTTTATTGGTAAAAGATGAATCAGATATATTATTGCATTTTTATGAGTGGGGACCATTTCTGTTTTGAATAATTGCTAGTTAATACCTATGACCAATTCTTTGTCTACTGTTTTTTATCGTTGTCCTGTCCATATCCTTACTCCCTTTGATTTTATATTTGGAGGTCCAGCAATCGATCCATACTCAATTATCACGCTTTATCTTTTTCCTGTTAGAGGGGCTTGTTCTTCTGCTGATTTACGACTGGACTGGTCCTTGAATATGTGACTTTCACTTTCTTCCATTTATTGGCATTTTCTCATTGCATTTTTTTTTCTGAATGGTGCATTTCTCATTACATATCTGTGTTACAGCTTTATTGTGACACATGCAAGCGCTTCTTAGCCGATCGGCTAGTGGAGGGAACATGCCCCACAAAAGATTGTGATTATGATTCTGCACGAGGTGATCAGTGTGAAAAATGTGGAAAGTTGTTGAATCCAACTGAGCTGAAGGATCCTAGATGCAAGGTATGTGATCTCTTCTTGCGAGGCAGGACCATTCTGTAGATATAAACATTCCCCAATGATTTGTGCCTTTTCATAGTTGATCTTCCTTTGCTTATAGGTATGCCACACTACTCCACGCATTCGTGACACAGATCACTTGTTTCTAGAGCTACCATTGCTGGAGGACAAATTGGAAGCTTATATCAACCACATGTCAGTGGCTGGGTCTTGGAGTCAAAATGCTATACAAGCAACCAATGCATGGTTAAAAGAAGGACTGAAACCCCGTTGCATTACTAGGGATCTTAAGTGGGGGGTTCCTGTTCCCCATGAGAAGTATAAAGACAAGGTTCGGTAAGATTGTTGCAATTAAGTTACTTTTGTACATCTGTCTGGCTCTTACCATTATAGTTCTTTTCCTTGCATTGCTTGAACTGTCTTTATAATCTTTCTATGTGAATGTTTTGGATCTGCTTTGTGCTTCACAGATTTTGTTTCAATTATACTTCACTAATTGACTTTGAATTACTATGTTATGGTATTCAGGTCTTTTATGTATGGTTTGATGCACCTATTGGGTACATTTCGATTACTGCATGCTACACCCCCGATTGGGAGAAGTGGTGGAAAGATCCCGAAAATGTGGAATTATATCAATTTATGGGCAAGGATAATGTCCCATTCCACACTGTGAGAATCCTTCTTCTTTCTATCCTTTGTTTGATGTTATTTATTTATTTATCTATTTATTTTTGAACAAACAGTTTGTTAGTAAAAAAAGGCTCATGTGATTAAATACGGTAACTATGTAGTTTGTATTACCACAAGGCTTAGTATGTTTTGATATTGTAATTCCAGGTAATATTTCCTTCGACACTTTTAGGAGCTGCTGAAAACTGGACATTGATGAAAACTATCAGCGTTACAGAATATTTGAATTATGAAGCAGGTCAGCTTAGTTACAGTCACTGTTCTTGTATTGGCTTTCATTTTAGGGTTTTTATGATGAGAAATGATAATGTCTTGATGTCATGACCATCCTAACCAGCTGTTTGACAGTTGTGTTATCTACCTTGTTTATCCGATCAATTTGCATTGCACATGAAATGCCCCACCATGTATGGGCGACATCCCTATTTTCACTTTGGCTGGAGTGATTTTACCCATTTTATTAATCATGTTTTAGAACCATAACTTTAATTTTAAAGCACAATCAATTAAACAGTGTAAACACTCCTGGTTAGACTGTTAGAGTAAAATTTAGGACATTGCCTAGACAGGGTGGTATGTGTGATGTAAATGGATTGGATGATCGACCAAAGGTGAGCCCCTTACCTGTCAAAAAGGTGGTCAGGATGGTTCTGACCTCAGAAAATGGTTATTTCTCTTTTAAAAGAAAATTTTCACCATTGGGTTGATCATGAATCATGAGTACATCTTGAAACATGATAATCCGATGGTATAGAAAACTCCATTTAGAGTAAAACTCGTGTCACTGTATAAGGTGAAGTATTTGATGTAAATAGATTGGATCAACCATCGGCCCTAGACCTGTCAGAAAGGTGGTCGGGATGGTCCTGAGTCACTACTGACTCCTGACATCATGACATCATCATTTCTCTGTTACTGTTTGAAGATGGAACATGTTAATTTTTATTGAAGTCTAGCTGTTTTTTTATTGGGCTATAGTTTTATTTACTTGTCTGTGAGCCATATCTGCAGGGAAGTTCTCCAAAAGCAAGGGTGTTGGGGTTTTTGGTAATGATGCCAAGGATACTGGTATTCCTACAGAAGTGTGGAGATACTACTTGCTGACAAATAGGCCAGAGGTGAGTTCATTCCTTCAGCTCAGGTCAACCACCAATTAATCGATTACTTTCTGCCTTTTGGGTTAATGTAAATTATACATTTTGTGAATTACAGGTGTCAGATACATTGTTTACATGGGCAGACTTGCAGGCCAAACTAAACAGCGAGTTGTTGAATAATTTAGGCAATTTTATTAATCGAGTCTTGAGCTTCATTGCAAAACCACCAGGTTAGTCAATTATGTGCTTTTAAACGAATGCCAACTTCTGAAATTCGAATTATTTCTCAAGAACATGCTAATTAGCCAGTATAGTAATGGAAGCTAAATTTAGTGATTTTAGTTCCTTGGATAGTGAAATGTGTCCATATTATGGTGCTGTGCATACATCATTCATCACCTATTCATTTGTACTACATCTTGTGGAGCCTAATATATATCCGTTCTTTTTGGCAATGTGGCATGATAGCTTTACTGGGACTCCACAGTCTTCAGTTTCACCCTTACTGAATCTTGAGCACTCAGGCTTAAGGTTTCAATTACTTTGAACATATCTTGCCTGCAATAGTAACTCAGAAGTAGAAACTTGATTTGGTGCTTTCTCTGAGGCAGCTAGGATGGGGGAGTCATTAAAACCAATCAAGGCAACAAAGTCATCATTTTTTAAAGCCATAAGAACTAGAATTTTTTGTGAAGTTGGATTACGGAAGCCATATTTTCTCGACATGCTTGTTGGTGGAAGTCAACTCTTCCACTTCAAAATACTGGCATTGAAAAGAAGCCTAGTCACAGAATACTGTGTCATTGATATGATTTAAAATGTTTTTAGTGTCTCAGATATTTATTATCTATATATTTTTTAAGAGGGTAATTAACTGTGGCATGCTAGCTTTAGTTGCAAGTTGCAACTCCTGACTTGTATACATGTCTTAATGCAGGGTCAGGATATGGTTCCACCATTCCTGATGCTTCCGGTGCAGAATCACATCTCTTAACTAAGACATTGACGGAGAAAGTTGGTAAATGTGTTGAACAATACTTAGAAGCCATGGAGAAGGTGAGTTGATGTACCCCTAGGTCAATATGGATTATGGTGCTTTTCAAAAAGCTGATGCAGCCTGTGAATTCATATTAGCTGGCTGGATTAGCTGATTTTGATTTTGACACAGTTACTCAAACAGGTAAACATTTTGTTTGTGTTGTTTTGACTTAGGTTAAACTTAAGCAAGGCCTGAAAACTGCAATGAGCATTTCTAGTGAAGGAAATGCATATCTACAAGTAAGCATGCTTCATGCCCTTCTATTTTATGGTGTCTATATATATGTATGTATGTATGTATATTGCTGAACTTAACTGCATCTTAATGTTATATAGGACAGTCAATTCTGGAGGCTTTACAAGGAAGATCTAGCATCCTGTTCTATCGTGATGAAAACTTCAGTTGGACTTGTTTATCTTCTTGCCTCTCTGTTGGAGCCTTTCATGCCATCATTTTCTGTTGAGGTAATACATCTTGGCAGCATGTGCACCGTACATAAGCAAAAAATTGCTTTTGCCTTTACGTAACTTTCATTTTGATATAACTTTCTGTTTACATGTAGAACATCAATTCAGGCTGATCTTGCAAGCTTATCATTTCATGTTTCCTGATGGTATTTAAGGTACTGAAGCAGCTCAATTTGCCTCCTGAAACACTCTCGTTGTGTGATGAAAAAGGAGATATTGACAAGGCAAGAAGACCTTGGGATATTATACCTTCTGGTCACAGAATCGGGACGCCGCAACCCTTGTTTAAGGAACTGGTATTTTAAAAGTTTTGTTAGTTTTGAATGATGATTGGTTTGTTTATCCATAGATGCATGATGAGGCTTCTTTTTTTCTTTTAAAGATAATAAATTTTTTATATATTGCTAAAATAAGTTAAGAAAAAAAAGATGGAGTGACCCGTCAAGAAGATGGATCAATGATAAATGTATAGTACAGGCAATTACCCAGCTAGACTAAAGTCGACCATATTCAACCCATGTCTTCTCCTTTCCAACACACTTGCCTTTTCCAGTGCATCAGCCTTTGTAGTATGCTCCCTCCACACATGACGAAAAGTTTCACTTGTTTCAGCTGCTAGAGCCTTGATTTGATTGAGGATGTAGAATAAATGTGAATTCCTTTTTTCTTGTCATTAGCCCAAGATACTGAATTGACTGAGTCAACTTAAACTAGCAGAAGTGCATAAAAATTTGCAAAAGGGAACTTTACACCTTGCTTAATTGCAAGGATGTCAGCTCTATTTGTGTTCCCTTCTCCAACTGAACCAGATGAGGCGAGCACAATTTGACCCTGATTGCTTGTGATTCCTCCTACTGTATGACCTTCCTGGATTACCTTTGGAGCTGTGCCATCTGTGGGGACATACATAGAGAACCTCCACCTGGAGGGTGCATAATTTGATACCATGGCAGTGTTTCATTTGATTTCTAACAATAGCCAATGCCATGGTTATAAAATTAGTTCTTTTTTGTCCAGAAAGACGAAACTGTAGAGTTTTATAGAGAAAAGTTTGCTGGAAGTCAAGCTGATAGAATTGTGAAAGCAGAAGCTGAAGCACAAAAGATTGCTGAGCAGATGAAGAAAACAAAAGTTTCTGGTAATGTTCTTTCTGTTTCCTGTGATATTTTGTTAACTCTTTTAATATAAATTGCAGAATGGTTTCTTTATAAGTGAAGTAAGAACTTTCACCCTTTCATAATAGAATTGCAGGTTGACAGATATTGCCATGTGATAATTTTGTGAAGAAATATGTTCAAATGCTTGAAGGATCTTTAAATAATTTGCGAGTGTTTTATGACATGGGCTCTCCAGCTCTTGACACATCGATCGCTTGAAGACAAAACTGTATACAGAAGTCACTGAATCTTTTTTTGCTCTGTCTGATATGTCATTTATAATTGTAATCTTCTAAAAAAATAATGTCATTTATGATTCAAATTTGCATTAACTTTTCTAATCAAATGATGAGTTGCCGTGAGCCCATGACCATGCCTGAATTGTTGAAGTGTGAAACACACTGTCTGATGATGGTGATGAATGGACTCTTGCAAGAGAAAATTGATGCTTTATTCTAAGAGAGAAAAAATTTCTATTGCTCACTCAAAGTAGAAATTCATTTTATTATATCGTTATATAAATGATTTAGTGTTATTTATCAATAAATCTTATTCATCATCTTCTCTCATATATATTATTGTATTATATCATACACTCACACACATAGGAGAATATTCTACTGTGAGTCTTTTGAAGTATCTGTTTATTTATTCATTTATTTTCATTATTTGAAGTATTGACTTTACTTTGAGGTGCCTCTTTCGTCACTATCATTTTTTAAGAAGAGACTGGTTCCTCCCGCCTTTTTATTGAAAATGAAAGTGAGTCTTTGAGGTGTTGTTTGATCATTTAGTGTCCAGGTGTTTCTTTTTAGTCCCCTGTGACCCCATTTTCTTTAAGATTTAAGATAGACAAAGTCCCTCAGAATTCAGAAATTCTTTGTGCTAGAAGTGACACTTTCTTTGATAATTTTTTTTTTTTTACTGCTGAATGTGTAGGTCAGTCTAGGAGTTGCATCAAATATGCACATAGTTGGCACGATTTGCTATCTCTAAAGGGAGAGTTGAATTGCTTAGTTTTAGGATTGTATTTTGGTGCAGAGGAGAGAGCTAATTAATTTTGTCAAAAACACACATACCCGTTTAAAAATGGACATCTCATAAAGCAAGCTCAAAACAGGGGAAAAAGTAACAAATCAATATGCTTTGTTGTTGTTTTCTGTGGCAATAGCTTTCTATAAGAAACCATGGAGGGATTGAATCTTGGTTGGTTGGTGGTTAGTTTTATTTTATTTTATTTGTTATTGCATAGCAGATGGAACTGGAAAGAAACAACGTCAAGGTAAGCCTGTGGCAGAAGCTAAACCGAAGGCAGCTGAATTGGAAGTTTCTGTTTCAAGGCTTGATATTCGTGTAGGGCTAATCAAGAAAGTTCAGAAGCATCCCGATGCTGATTCTCTTTACGTGGAAGAAATTGATGTGGGTGAGGAATTACCACGCACTGTTGTTAGTGGCCTCGTCAAGTACATTCCTCTTGAAGAAATGCAGGTTTGTTCGTTCTCTTGGCTGACTATTAGATTTTCTTCTAACATTTTAACTTCGTTTTTTATATATTATGCTATATATGAATCCATGTGCAGAATCGGAAAGTTTGTGTTCTTTGTAATTTGAAGCCAGCTACCATGAGGGGCATAAAATCGCAGGCGATGGTTCTAGCTGTGTCCAACGATGACCATTCAAAAGTAAGCAAGAAAAGAACATATATTATTGGGTTCATATGTTCTCAGTCTTTTTTTTTTTTTTTTTGGCTAGTTGGCTTAGTGGCCGGGAGAGGTGAAGATAACTTGCCCACCCAAGGGATCAATCCTTAGGTGGAGCTGTGGGAGCAGGCTTGCTATCCACAGCGACAGCCCTTTGATTCTCATGTTCTCAGTCTTTATATCAAAATTATTGTATATGATGTTACTGCTTGAGGACCATGTTGGCTTCACCTAATTATATTTTCATAAGCTATCATGAGGAAAATTCAGCTACAAATGGTTCTCAAGACCCTTCTCTAAGGCCCACCTTGATGCACTCCAATCATGGGTTTATGGTGGGGTTGAATTATCTTAGTGTGGTATAGGGGTATGTAAAAAGTTGGCAAGATCCGTTGATTGTGACCATCTATTTATTGGCCTAAAGTTCAATGGTTATAGAAGCACTTGAAAAACTCCTAGACTTTGGGGCCTTCAAATAGATGGCCACAATCATCAGCTTGTGACCCCTAATCCAAATAAAGATACTTCATTCTCTCCCCTTCAATCTGTCATCTGCCTCATGGTGAGTCATATATAAGGATTTGAAAATTTAACCCGTAAACTGTTCACAGCTGATTTTTCCTCTCCACATTGCGTGACATGATCTTTTTTAATATTTACGAGTATTTACTGGCTAATTGTAAACATCCTTTAATTCTGAATGACCAAGATAACCATGAAAACTCATTTTAACAAATAAAAACCCATGGAAACTAAAATAACCATGAACTTCTGATTTGACTAGAAGGTTAAGATGCACACACAAAACCCTTTGATCTCTCAATGAATCTGGGCGTATGGTCTAATCATCATAATGAACTAGTGTTACTGATGGTCCTCTCCATAAACAGATTTGCCCTTTGTTCACTTTCTACATGCTTGTTTTAGCAAAATTTCCCCATACCTTCTTTCTTCTTATCAATTAATAATAAGATAATTTTGGTGAACTCAAGCCTTGCTGAAGAATGGAACAGAGGTGAACAAAAATGTTGATTCATCATAAGCAGTAAAATGCAGCAAGTAGAAGAGGGTGCCAGGAGTTTGGATCATTAGTTCCCACCATGTCCATCAACTGAATCAAGTTCATGGTTCTACTTTTCCCATTAGCATTTTATGTTGAACCTCCCTGCATTTCATAGGAATACCTGTGTGAAGGTTTTGAAGTGAACTACAGAAGTTCAGGATGTGCAAACCATTGAATTACCATGGTGATTGTTACAAGTCAGTAACCATTTTTTTTTTTTTTCAATTAACTGAAATATTGTAGTTAGGAGGAAAATAGTTCAAAATGGCCCCCATTAGTTGGATGAGCAAAACCATAAGCATGGATCATAATATCGGGTGAAACCGTACCGAAACGTTGATATTACTGTTGTTCTCAATCATATTGGTGCTTACCAGTCAATCACACCCATATGGACAATATGTCCATCTATACAGTTGATAGACAGCCCTTTAACAGCCTTCAAAGCTATAATTTTAGGTTGCTTCGAAAATGAAAGCTTGGGAAGGAGTTTTGGTATTTCTAGCACTAGAAATACATTAATTTTGTTTATCTAAAATCATACAACATCAATATAGGACATGTATGATATTGAAGGGTCTGATATGTTCATTTATTTTGGTTGTTAATGGGAATAAACTTCAAAATCTAACATCTTCTAACATACCTATGTTCACTTGCTAGCCCTCTGCCCATGTGATGGCAATAGCATTCCTGGAATCTCCATCAACAAGCACTCCCCCATGAAACTCAGACATTAAATTTTGAGCCTCTTTTTTTCCCCCAAAATTTTGACTCACCAATTCTAGATGGCCCTGAAAAGGCACCAGCCCATCCGTAGCTTCATTTTTAGTTACCACTGCTGTGTCAGACGCGTTTGTTTTGTCTTTCGGGCTACCTTTCACATTATAATTTATAGCATATCCCACTGTTGATGGGATCCAATTTGATTTTATGAATGCTTTTGAACATTGCTTATTGAGGGATGCCCTCAGGGCCTCAACTCAGCTCGATGAAGATTGATTCCAATGAAAATCAGAAATTTTCAATGGAATTCTTGGCTTGACAGCCCCAGTCGAGCTTTGAGGCTTTGAATTTTGGTACTTGATATATGATAGAGGACCAAGAGGAACCTTTGCTGTGAAAATTCTGAACATGTCTGTTTTCTTTTGATTGTGGAATCAAGTTTTATGCACCCATCATTCCCACAAGGGGGAAAAAAGTGTTTCAAGTGTTTTTGCACTACTGATGGTTCCTCCCACACCTGAACAATAGGAAGAAAGGAGAAAACGATCAACTTTTCAGTTTTATTCACGTTATTGCCTCCCCTGGTTACAATATTTTAGAGTTCTTTATTCATTTCCCTTAGTTTTTAATTAATCATTTAGGGATTACATGTCCAAAATAAAATAAAAGAAAAACTGACATTGGGAGTTCAGGTCGAATTGGTTGATCCGCCAGAGTCCGCGGCTGTTGGAGAGAGGATAATGTTCCCAGGATATTCTGGTGAGCCTGATGATGTTCTCAACCCGAAGAAGAAGGTCTGGGAGATGGTGCAACCTGATCTACACACCAACACACAGCTGGTGGCTTGTTACAAAGATGTGCCCTTTACTACAACAGCAGGTGTTTGCAATGTTTCATCCATAGCTAGTGGAGCTATAAGGTGAGGATCATTAACAGATTCAAAGATGTGCCCTTTACTACAAACAGCAGGTGAATGTCTAGTGGGGCTATAAGGTAAGGATAATTAACAGATTCGAAGATGATCAAATAAGCACTCCCTTCTCTTATTTTTTATTTTAATTTTTCTGTTCACTTGGATGTTGGGAGCCTTAAGCCCAATATTTGTATTTGGCCACTTAACTGGCTTGATTAATGAGCTTATGTGTTATGGAAAGAAAATTTTGGGTGTGGAGGAAAAGAAACTGAAATTTTAGTGGAGATGTGTTGCAAGCATGCTATTGCTTAATCACTATCAAATCTTCAGCCATTTTATTTGGTTCACTCTAAAACTGGTCGTATTGTAGTTTTTCTTTGGTGTTTTTATTTTATTTTTTTTATTAACAGCTGAGACATATGAGCACAACATTGTAAAGAAGTTGATTTATTAAATTTGATTCTCCTGGCATAGTAGATACCCATTGTAATTGTATATTTTTTTAAAAAAATTGTCAATAATTTTGTAAGATAATAATAATAAAAATAGATGGAAAGAGATTATTGATGGTGCATTGACATATCTATGCTAAAGGAAAATAAAAACGTGCATAGTTTGAACGAGAAGACTTCTTGATGAATAGAATAAATCAACCCAGGCGGATATGCAGTAGTGGAGGTGTATAAGGCCTCACAGCTGAAGTTGTGTGTCTTAAGATTGAAAGAAGCCACAACATAGCTGGCATGGTATGTTCTTTTGGAAGTTGCAAATCTTTTTGTGATATCTAATATATTAAGTGACAGTGATTCAAAATGGGCAATGGTAGAAGTGGTGATGGAAGGATGTGAGTGGAAAGAGGGTATATTCAGGTTTAGCACATCCTCTCAATAAAGCTTGCTTGATGATTGTGATCAATGTGTCTAATTTTAAGTCATCAAATAGTCATTTCCATTTATGTGATGTTGCCCCAAAACACACACAAATACATAGGATTTTGTGAATCAACAAAAGAATTTCAGACATCTTAATTTTTTATTTATTCTCTCAAAATGCTGATTAAGTCCTTATTTTAGCTGTACATAATTCTTGCTGCCTTATATTACAGGTCCTCAGTACTAGTTTCTCTATTTTAGTCAAGGCTTTAAAATATACTTCTCCTTTTGACTTTGAGAAATCTACCTTTCACCCGCTGCTCCTGCAATTTCCAAGCTATTCCT
Source organism: Umbellularia californica (assembly GCA_028538565.1). Taxonomy (NCBI): domain Eukaryota; kingdom Viridiplantae; phylum Streptophyta; class Magnoliopsida; order Laurales; family Lauraceae; genus Umbellularia; species Umbellularia californica. The sequence goes on along the minus strand of JAPQWN010000007.1, from coordinate 69,335,273 downwards.
CCCAAAATGGGCCCTTCATTTGGGCAACTTGGATATCACAAAACCATCCATCAATTCAGATCCATTATATGCATTTCCTGGCCAAATATTGGCATCTCCATTGATCATGAGGGCAACTATTGCACAAAATAAGGAACTAGCGGCAGGACCAACTAGTAATGGTCCACACGAATGGACATTTTGGGCCTACATGAAATAAGTATTGGCCCATTATGTATTATATGGGTCAAATGCATGAACTGCCCAAAAAAAAAATAAAAATAAAAATAAAAATAAAAAAATAACTATATCCTCTGGCTGCACCAATGGGCACCTTCAACTGTGCCTAGGGCTCTTATAAGGATAATCAACACACACCTATCAGATAATGCACAAACAAGAACTTAATTTTCAATTGAAGATGGTCCATCCCTGTCTTTTTTGAGGAGACACTAGTGACTAGACAGACTTGGTTAGCCGGGGTAATCTGGATCACTTATTTTCTGAATTTGCCAAACGGGCCCATTACTAACTTAGTTTGGTACCCATTTTGTAGATGCATGTGTGGCCTAGGTATAACGGTGGACCAGAATGTTAAGTCAACAAGATAAATTACCAGGTCTGAACTGCACGGCTATGAATTTAATGTAAATCGGGCATGGAAAACTTGAGACCATTCCGCGGTGACTTGATAAATCTAGGGTCAACAATGCTTAGCTATGACGTTAGAAAAAGAGAGAAGCTTCCTCTTGGATAGAGGGAGACTGGAAAGGGTCATCAGTCATGGCATCACACCGCGTTTTTATTGACACCAAGAAAAGTGAAAGCCTTTCAAACCCTCAATTCCTCACAAATTGCATTAGAGCCATTTTCTGGACAGTACATCATTTGAGAACATTTTCTTTTTGTTCTTTTTTCTCTCTTGTCCACTTAACAAAGGTCCTTTAAATGAACCTCAGGGGTATCTCAGTTGGCTCCTGGAGAATGAGGGTTTGAAACTGCGTGGCCACATTGGGGCCACATAAGATTTACCCGGCTTCTTCTGGATTTGTAGGGATTACTTCCGTTTTCGAAAAAAAAAAAGATCCTTTAAACCGGAAGGTCAACCATGTTTCTTCTCTTTAGTGAAAAAAAATCCTTTAATTTTCACTTTACACATTAAAGAACAAGCAAATTATTAATTAAAATTAAAATCGGTTGGCAGCTTACAATTATCACCTTATATTGGATGGCTACTACTAACTGCTTCCACTATATTTAATTTTGTAGGGCCATCTGGTCCTATGAACATGCCACTCATTCATTTTCATTAGTGTGGCAAGTAAGGCTCTTTGTCCTTGCAAAGTAGAGCAAGAGTTTTCAAGCCTACAAGCAGGTTACTTCCTACTTGCTCAGCTGATTGTGAATTTATTTACTTGCTGACCTGAAAGATTGGTTAAAGGAAGGGAATGATCCAATTTTATTTTACCACTACATAATCAGAATTTTTGACTCATCACGAATCTATATCTATTTCATGATTTTTTTTCTCCTCTATTTTGTCAGAGATTTGTATATGTCTATCCCCATGATGGACTACTGTATAATTCCCTTGCCTACTACTCATGCCTCTAACCAATTGAGCCATGAGATTCTTCTTTTGCTATATTGGGGCCTCACCTCATACCTTTTCTTTTACTAGAACTGGTAAATGAACATGTGTTTTTGTGATATGGGAATTTTCCTGTTTCATATCTCCAGAAGTGATGGTTCAAAAACCTCTCTCATTAGTGATTTGGTTGTTTGCAAGTTACAACTAAAAGCTTTCATCTTTGGAAGAAACTGATATTCTTTTTTAGTGGCCTTTCCTTGTTTGGTTGTTGCATCTTTGCCATCGAAATTAGAAAACAAAGAAGAAGAAGAAGAAGAACACATTTCTTCCTCTTTTCAATAGTTCACAACTAAATAACCCTGAGGGATAGCTCAGTTAGCAAAGAACCAAGGTTTGCACCCGGAAGTTGTGGGTTTGAAACTGCACTACCACACTTGGGGCTATAGGGGAATTTTATCCGGCTTTCTCTCCTGAGCTCGTAGGAATTATTCTGACCCAAAGGGCTGGGAACCTTGCGTGATCCAAAAAAAAAAAAAAAGTTCACAACTAAATTGTACAGTCTATGTCATAAATTGGATGGTTAGGTTCATCTCTTTGAGTAAAGCATCAATGACCTCTAGGACTTTCTTAAACGGAATCCAAGCTTCTCCAAACTTCTAATTATGAAGCCTCTTGGACTTTCTTTTCACTGTTTTTAAACTCTTTCAAGGTAGGAATTGGGCATATGGTGCTAGCTAGTTGAAAGTTTTTTATATTTTATATTTTATGTTTATTTTTATTTTTATTTTTTGGTTCATTTGACATTGAATGGATAAAATACTTATCATTGTTTGTTTTAAGTTCATTTACATTGTAGATTAGGGATCTATCATAAATCAACTTTCATCCCAATGGTGAAAAATGATTCATTCTTATTCATTTTATATCATTGCTTCCCTGTCAGCTTTGATTGAATGGCAGAAACTTTGAGCCAACTTTTGCTACATTTCTTATCTAAAGCCCCACCTACACATCTAATAAAAACTAAAGTACCCCACTAAGATGCAACATATCTAAGCATGTTGAATTAGCCTAGCCTGATTGTTTTGGCAAAGATGGAGATATTAATGATATCTTGGCTTTCTTAAGATTTGGTTTACTGGATTTATTACTGGGTAATCATTTTTCAAAGGGGAAATTATTCAATACCTATTTATAACAAACGATTTTTTTTATCCTTTGCTTATTCAACTTTAGCCACTTTTAATAGAAAAGCACTTCTTAAAACCCCTAAAAATTAATGAGTAAATCATTACTTATAGAAATATTAATTATTTATAAGCTTCACTGTTGAGTTCCTCTCCAACTCAAGATTTCTATTTAGTCAAGCTTTAAGAAGACATGGACTCATCAAACTATTAGCTGACAATGCCCTCTTTCTTCATTTCTTTTTATCTCCTTCTAGATCTCCATTCCCCCTCAAGCTATCTATCCCATCACCAACCCAATGTCAATCAGGTAATTCATCAAAATCCCATCCCCATATTCCAACCCTCAAAAGTCCATCTACCCAATTTCTATACTTGTAAACTCCCCCAAAGTCTTCCCAACCAAAAATCCCATCTTCAAAATCCCCAAATCCCACCCCTTCCTCCTCCCCCAATTTCCAAAATCTCCATCCCTCCACAAAAATCTCCAATTAGACCTCCCTTCATCCTCTCTCCAAACCAGAGAATTCTATCAAAAAACCCCACAAAAACCCATGGACAAAGAACCTGAGGAGCTCCAATTCATAGGAATTGTAGGCATTTACAGAGAATCCTACAAAATCCTCTCCTCCTACAGAAAGCTCTTCTCCCAAATCACCCTCTCCCTCATCCTCCCCCTCTCCTTCATCTTCCTCTCCCACATCAAAATCTCCGGCCTCATCTTCAACGACATCGACCACGACGTCGACGCCCTGGAATACACCCCCGACAACTCGCCCTCCCAGAACCGCCTCCTCCACCGCATCGCCTCCGAGTGGCTCTCCTTCCTCCTCTTCAAAGCCGCCTACCTCCTCCTCGTCCTCCTCTTCGCCCTCCTCTCCACCTCCGCCGTCGTCTACACCATCGCCTCCATCTACACCGGAAAAGACCTCAGCTTTTCCAAGATCCTCTCCGTCGTCCCCAAGGTCTGGAAGCGCCTCGCCATCACCTTCTTCTGGACCTTCGTTATCCTCCTCGGCTACAACACCGTCACCGGCATCACCGTCTTCCTCATCCTCGTCGTCTCCGACTCCAACGCCTTTGGAATTACTCTCTCCATCCTCATCTTCGCCTTCTACTTCGTGGGGTTCGTCTATATCAGCCTCGTTTGGCATCTCGCCAGCGTCGTCTCCGTTTTGGAGGATTCCTATGGGCTTTCCGCGATGCAGAAGAGCAGGGATTTGATTAGAGGCAAGGTTTGGGTTTCTGCTGCTGTCTTTCTGCAATTGAATTTGGTTTTTATCGCGATTCATATAATGTTCTCTGTGGTGGTTGTTCATGGGGTGGGGGTTGGAATTGTGGGGAAGATTGGATATGGGGTTCTGTTTTTGGTTCTGCTTGCTGGGTTTATGTTGATTGGGTTGGTGGTTCAGACTGTGATTTATTTGGTCTGCAAGTCTTATCATCATGAGAACATTGATAAGTCCATTTTGGCTGATCATTTGGAGGTGTATTTGGGGGAGTATGTTCCTCTCAATGGGAAGGCTGTGCAGATGGAGTCTCTGTCTGTTTGAATTGCTCTATCCTTTCCCCCAATGATTGGGCTTGTGGGTTATTTATAGATATGTTTCAGTTTGTAGAATTTGATGAGAATGTTTGGAATTTTCTTTCACACAAAAAAACAGATTGTGTAATTAGTTGTCACTGTGTCTAGATGAACAAGTTGTATTGCCTATCAATGGTTCCCTTCCAACTTTTATTGCTTATTGCTTTTCAGATTTAGATTGTTGGTTTGAGATTGGGTGAGTTGGGGTAGAGGCAAAAGTGACCCAATTTGGGCCCGTTTCTTTACTAGAATTCGTGTCTGGTGGTTGCCTGGGAATTTCAAATGCTAGTATTTGAAATGCTGTCAAATTCTAGAATTCTAAATTCGTTGTTTCATTTATGGCCGGAATTCTTGCCTGAGCTCCCGGAATACCGTCGTCCCTCTTCAGGAATTCCTATACCAAGTGAGATTTCCAAATTCTCCTTGTTAAAGTGGTTTTCCAAATGCTGAGCTGTTTGGGATTTCAAATGCCTGGAATTTCAAATGCCCCAGAATTCTGGTAATAAAACACAGAATTCCAGACATGAATTCTGAATACCCAGACAGCCTTAATTCCCGTTAGAAATTTTAGTAAAGAAACAGGGCCAAAATCTCAATAGATAGGATTGGGATTGAGATTTGACAAACATTGTCTCTCTTGCATTTCATGCCCTATCGTTTCTTTTTGTGCTGATTTGAACTACACATTCAGAGGACATCAAAGCCTTCCCCCACTATGTTTGTTACACCACATGACATGAATTCTGATTCTTCATTCCATTGGGCGAAATCTTCGGAAAGATTGTTGTTCAGCCTACCCCTTGCCAAGTTGGCCTACCGGTCAGACTGATACTTTTTAAACTTGTAGACCACTCAACCATGAATCTGTTGGGAGTAATGGTTAAGAGGGATTTTTTGTTTTCCTCTTCAAGATGCACGTTTGGATGGAAATACAACCAAAGAGCTGTGCCAACAGACATCCAAACACGTCTTAAACAATTTCTTGTGGTTTTGTTTTGGATTTTGCATGAGGAGCCCTCTTGAGAAGAGAATGCATAGAGGGAGATTGAGAAGCAGCTATTCAAAAACTCATGTTGTTATGCTTTACTGCTTTACCCAAACTATCTGAAATGGAGAGGGAAATCCTTGCAGAAGAATGTCCTTGTAGTCTATAGCACCCTCCAATGCCTAAATGAGCTTTATTGGGGATTCCATACTTTTTTTATTTATTTATTTTTTTTATTTATCCCAGCTTAGGAGGGCTGGGACTATGAGCCCTCGGTTAAGGTGAGGGAAGAAGACTTTGGGTGAGGTAAGATAGCTTTCAGGCGAGGGAAGGTGGCATGGCATGCCCATGCCCATGATGGAAACCCTTGACAACTAGGTAAGAACTAACTCCTCTTATAGTGAGGTAAGAGGCCATTTTTGGGGATTCCATACTTGGGATAGGCATAGAAAACAATGAAGTGTATGAGAACAATCACAAACAAAAGGGAATTAGGCACTCTTTATTTATTTTCTTGGCTTTACAGGGAAGATTTCATTAACAAAAGAGAGAAGCAAAAGTATACAATTAGTTCTGTGGATGTTGGTATTACCCCTTGGGATACGCATGGGAAAGTCAGCAAAGGGTTAGTGGTGGATTGATATGGGGGGTGGAGGGTGAGTGGTTAGAGAAACTTTTATGATAAAAATAGTTGACCCATCCTTTTTCTTCACATGCAGTGAAAATGCCTTCTAATCTTTTTTTAGCCCTCTACTTCTATGTTGATTACAGGCAAGTGCCCCCCACCCCCCCTGCATGCAGGGATGGCGGACTGAGTTTTCTTTGAGAGTGTATTAGTCCGTCTCATATTAAAGGGACCAATGGATTTAGGGTCATGTCATTATCAATCTTTGATTTCCACATCCCAATCTTGCCCGTATGGTTGACTACTGTAGATAACTTGTATGGACCTTCTACAGAAAAAAATAGACCCATGTATGGACTCTGCCCAAACAAGGGTAGCAGCTGGTTGGGTCAGGTTGACAGCCGTAGATACTAGATAACATCTAACAAGTGTGGACTCAATCCAAACCAGCCTATTTACCAATTGGATTTGAAATGTCCACCTTAAATCTAACTCAGAATAAATCATCAATCTGAATTGTAAATTTTAGTTACCATGTTAGGTAGCTGGTCAGTGCAATTTATTAGGTTGGCTTGGCATGTTAAACATCAAAAGCATGGAGGTAACCCGGACCCAACTCATTTACTATGCTGGTTGGAGGTGTCAACCTCTTATCGAACCTGGAAGTGAAAAGGGTGACACAAGGCCAATTCATGGTTTGGGTTAGGTTATTGGTTCAGGCCGGGTTAGGAAGTGCAGTCCCTACCTACAGCCAAACGAACAAGGATGGATACATCGTATCACTATTAAAGGGCCAAAATATTTGATGGGTAGAGTCATCCAATCAAAGATATTGTTGGGTCCCGTAATTAATGATTAGCTTCTAAAAATAGATTGAATTATTGGTTATTTTTATGTTGATGTATGGTTAACAAATGAGCAGTTGTGATTGCTCCATAATGAAATGGTACTCACTCTCATTCTAAGTTGTCACTTACCAGACTTACATATGCCATTGAATTTTTTGTCTAACCCTAGTTTAGATTGGATTTTTCTGTCCATCAACACGCATCCACTCAAGGAGAATGCATAGAGAAGGTGCTTGTGTCGTGTAGCTTAAATAAGAACATTGCTTATTTGATTATTCCTACTGTTCTAGTTATCCAAAAATCACAGGCATTGCTACAAAAATAGCGGGCACAAGACCGGACATATTAATTTCGTTACAACTTACATCAGCATTAATATCATTCTTCATGGCATAATTATCAGTTACTACTTATTATTAAGTTCTGATCCTATGATGCATTCGAATCGAGAGAGCAGATAATGCAACCAATCTGATGGTGAGCCCAACTTATATTGGAGTGAAACTCGTCCATAAGGACATTTGTTTCTATCAATTTGGATTTTCCGGCTTACACCGAATCAGGAGGCCTTTGTTATTGGACATTTTGGGTCTCCCCGGCTGGCATAAAGAAAGCTTGATTCGGAAATTTCTGTTCAGGGATCTCATGTTAATTAGGTACGTCCTGCAAAGTTACAAACATACTACTAAGTACGTGAGAGAGAGAGAGAGAGAGAGAGAGAGAGATTATCCACATTGAACCAAACTCAGGCCATTTTGTTTCTAATGGGGCCAAGCACTGTGAAGGGGTCAATCACCACACATAAGTAATTTATAACTAGAAGAGAACCAGTAACTTTTACTGGTTGGGGATAAAATTTGCGAGAAAAATGTCCTCACAAATTTGAACAAAGTCCTGTTTAGTGTTTACCACCTCCATTCTCTAAGCCTCTCTCCATAAAAAAAAAAAAAAAAAAAAAAAAAAAAGGCCCAAATGGTAGGAGCAATGGTTTGCTCCTTATGCAGGGGATAGAAAAGTCTTTTTTTCTTCTTGTAAAATCAATATTTATTACAAATGTAATATTTTATTTTTAATACATTTTTTCGGTGTTTAAAGAAATGTCCGAAATGCATATCTTTCTCTAAGATGCCATTTGGCAAGTCTAAAAATATGTTCTATTTGATTTAAAACTGTTTCAAACGGATGCTTGGGTGATTTAGATTGTCGGGGAATAGCTTATGTTATCCCCTTTTGGTTGAATTTGCATCAAGATGATTTGACTCTTTTTCAAAAACTAACATAAGGATAATGTTATTAGAGATAACCGTTGGTTAGTATTGTTTGCTGGTTTTCAATTTTATTTTACTGTTAAGGAAAGGTGAAGAAAACTGTCTACGGTACAAATTTTAATAGAAGGAAATTGTTTTTAACTTTGGATTACTTTTTCTTGTTTGTCACAATTACTTTTGAAGGATGCGATATCATAAATGTGCTCGATTGAGTTCCACAACTTTAAAAATGATGATGGCCGGGAGTAATTTTGTGGGAACGAGTTGTAATCAAGAGATTTAGGGCACGTTTGGCAAGGGTCGCCGGATGGGAATCGTCGCCGGTTTTTCGTGCTAACGTGGAACACCTACGTTTGGCGAGTGCAAGGACGGAAGAAACTTGAAGTCCAAATCACTCCTTGCATGGATTCTCCGTGTCAGACCCTCCCCCATCGGACGGACAGATGAAGTCATCGAAGGCGCAGAAATGCATGCGAGCGGTCCTTTTAGGCTGACCGTCTTTTTCATTTTTTTTCATTTACATGGGCCACATAGCTACAATCCGAACCGTTCATCACCTCTTAAAGCTAAAAAAAAGGCTATGGTTTCAAATTCCAACCATTGATTCGTTGTGAATCTTTAGATATTTACAAAAATGTCATACTCTAAAATCGACCATTCTTGATTGATGTGGGTCCCATTTGAATGATCTGAACAGTTAACCCTTTTTGAAAAAAGGTCAATAACAGTTTTTGGATGTAATTTCACAACTTGAATCGTTATAAATCATTGCAAAACTGCAAAAAACCTGAGACCGTTGATTTGCCATAGTTGAAAAAATTGGATTTTCATGCAGTAAGTCTTTTCCATTTTTTCTTGTTTGTGTGGGCCCCATAAAGGCGATCTGAACCGTTCAAAATCTATAAAAGGCCAAAAACAACCAAAGGATGAAATTTCAGCCTTAGATTCATCCTTCTCTTTGGAATATTTGTGAAATGTCCATATCCTAAAAATTAAACTTTTTTTATTTGTGGGATTTTTTATTTGTGGGACCCATTAGTATGATCCGAACTGTCTATCATTTCTAGAAGGCCAAAAAGGATTAGAGGGTCAAATTTAATGCCTTGATTCATTAAGGATTTTGAAAAAATTGTGAAAAAACTTTGACCGTTGGATGTAGTATAGTGCAACTAGTAGGATTGCTGGGTGTTCACCAAACATGGAATGCAATTATTCCTCTCCACAAAAATCCTCAACGAGGAAAGCATGATTCTAGGGGGATGAAAGGAATTGTCTGAATAGAGGATTATTCACCCCGGTGAGGATAGTTACCAAACGTGCACTTAAGCACTTCACGCACGTATCATTTTGACATGTCCACTTCTCTTCTCTCGATTCATTTGTCAACGTCTCCTTCTAAATTTACTGCTCTCAAATCACTTTATCGTAAGCACCACAAAGTAATTAATGATATTCTTGCCCCCCCAAAAAAAAAAAAACAATCTTACAAAAAAAAGTACTTAGTTATATAATCATTTTGCTAGCACTATTTACAAGTATTGTGCTTCATAAAATTCTATAAAAAGACTACTTGATATGACATGAAGACCTACTACTTTGCACTTGATTTTAAGGATGTAAATGAGTATTGGATTCTCCAATTATTCGGAGTTCCAACTTGTAAAAAGGGTTAGGTTTGTAACCTATTTTATATTTTGTTTCATAAATGGGTCTTATGATTCATAAATGGGTTTATGTTTGAAAAGCAATTTAGGTTTCAATTGATAAATAGGTACAGTTTTAGATCAGTCTGTAGACATGACATATGCCGGTCTAAGTCTTTAATGTTATAAATTGTAGCTCAAAATAAACTTTAGTTAGTCATTTTACTGGTTCCTAATTGAATTAGTCTCCTATTATTAGAACTGGGTCTGGAACCAATGAAATAAATTCCGAGTCGGAACTGGAACCGTCATTTAGAAATGGCTCCGATTATGCCGGTATGGTCCGGCCCAAAACCAACCCACTTCCATCCTTACTTGATTCAAATGCACCCATTCTAATGTCCCACGTTTAGGAACTATCCTACTTAGCTTTGGGTCGATCTTTAGTCCAGCCCTAATTTAGGTTAGATTTTTCCATCTATCTTTGACCATTGTCATATTTCCACTAAGTGTACCGTCAAATGTTAAAAATCATGTAATCTGTTTAATTTGGAGTGGACCCATGGCGTTACACACCTTATAATGATAATCATGATGACCCTATCTTTTTTTTTTTTTTTTTTTTTTTTGATAATGTAGGGTTCCTAGTCCTTTGGGCCTGAATAATCCCTTCGGGCCCAGGAGAGAAAGCCGGGTAAAATTCCCCTGTAGCCCCAGTGTGGTAGTGCAGTTTCGAACCTACAACCTCTGGGTGCAAACCGTGATCCTAGGCCAACTGAGCTACCCCTCGGGGTTATGATGACCCTATCTAGCGGACATCGGTTGAGGGATGCATCTAATATAAAACACAACCACAGAACCCATTTGAATTTGATGATCATAACAATCCATCCAATTTTGGTAATCAGAAAGGAAGGCATCTGGTGGTTTTATGTAGTGTAACATGTCAAATGTTGATTTTCACAATGGTTCTTATTTCATGATGGTAAATTGGTAATGATAATGACATGGTTTGCTCATGAACTTGTGAGAAGGGATATGTGTTAAAACTTTTCACACTTAATTTTTATAGAATTTTATCCTGCATATTGTTTTCTTCGCCAATAATGTGATATAAAGGATTTTTTTAGAAGAAATTGGCGAATCAAACACCTGTCTTTCAGGTGGGTGAATTATTTTATAATCTACCAAATAATATTTTAGCACTCCCTTTCAGGCTCAAGTGATATTTTCAACTTAATTAATAAATGGATTAGATCTGGATGAACCCTGAATATGTTATAAAATGCTCACGCGGCCTGATTTTTTTTTTTTGGTAAATAACGACCGACCTTAAACATAGTCTATGAACCCTAAATATGTTTAAATATTCATTCCGTTCTCAAAATCACTCAAATTTGAACCATCAAAAGTTTTTCTTGATTTTCTCATTTTGAAAATTTCCTATTTCACAAGGTCCAACTCACGGGATTCACTTAGATGCCTATATATTTTAGTGGGACAGAGCAGACAAAAATGCCTTCTTAAATGTAAGGGTTGGGAAGAAAAAAAAAAACAGGAGCCCGTTTGATCATTCTAGCCCTTGACTGGTTCGAAATCTCACATAATAAGTTCACTATCAAAGTACTAATTTTATCACTCAAACTTGGTAAAGATTAAAATGAACAAAAAGTCTAAATGGACAAACTTTTTGGCATGAATTTGTGAAAGTCCCATCTCAACAAATTTTAACTTCACCTTTACTCCACCACTTGCCTAAAGAATATTTCGATAGTTTAGCGGTCTTTTAACAATAGATTCCTGTTATAATCCAAGCGTAGAAAAAGGTTTGATGAGATTAATCTAAACCTGGTGCTTGATCATGGGGATGAGAGTATGAATGGGCCAGCACTGATCACAGGTGGGCCCAGGTGGGCCCCACAAGAGATCATTTCTCATTTTTATTTGAACCCTAAAAATAACGGATCCTGAGAGGCCCAGAGATAGTAGAGAGAACAAAGCAAACCAAAGCACCCTACCTGCACTCCAATCTCTTCTTCAACATACAGAGCAGAGAGACAGAATCTAGGGTTTCGAATTTCCAAGTCCGACTTCTTCTGGGTTCTGCAATTCGTCGAACGTTGGAATCCTAAGTATGTATCTCTCATTGAAAGGTTTTCTTCTTCTTCTTCTTCTTCTTCATGGAAAGACCGGATTTTTCTTCCTGATTCCTCTGTACTGTGTCAGCGTTTTCAACGATTATCTCTACTATGTGCGTGTGAAATCGGATTCTGGATTATGGGTTTTGGCTGTTGATGGATTTTGTGAATTGGGGTTTAGTTATTTTCGATGATATTAGCGATTGTATTTGTGTCTATGTAGATAAATTGAATCCTTCCCTTTTGAAACTACTTTGATGTTTCCATAGAAACCCAGTGCATGTTCTCTATATTCCTTTCCTTCTTCATCATCATCTTTTTCTTCTTCATTCATTTTTGTTGATTCTGTATTGGTTCTATAGTGTAATTGGGTTTATTTCAGTTGATACAAACTTTTCTCGTTGGATTTTGCTTTCAAAATATTGTTTCAAGTTGTTCAACAATAAGAGTGTCCATTTTGTTAACCAACAAATGTCCTGTATACTGTATAATTATTTAACTACTATAACAAAGCTTAATACACTATTGGTTGTAATGTGCCAAAAGCTGCTTCTCATGTTCTAACCAGTAACCAGACAATTTGGTGGTGTTTTTGCTGCTAAAAGGCAGGTATAAGAGTTGCGCTAGCCCAATTACCTTTTCTGCAGAAGGTGCTTTTAAGAAGTAGCTTCTTAGCCGGAAAGCATTCTTTCTCTTTTAAGAACAACCCCAACACCATAAAACCCTGCAAGAGTCCTTGAGAAAGAGGCATTGCAGAAGCCATGGGGAAGAGCACAATGCTGGTGAGCTCGAAGGCAGAGCTAAAAAGAAGAGAGAAGGAGAAGAAGAAGAAGAATAAGTCAGGAGGGTTTGAGTCTTTGGATCTGCTCCCAACTGTCTTCCGCGGCATCAAGCGCAAGGGCTATCGTGTCCCTACTCCAATCCAGCGAAAGACCATGCCTCTCATCCTCTCTGGCACCGATGTTGTTGCCATGGCTCGCACCGGCTCTGGCAAGACTGCGGCCTTCCTCATCCCCATGCTTCACCGCCTCAACCGTCACCTCCCCAACACCGGTGTCCGTGCCCTCATCCTCGCCCCCACCAGAGATCTTGCTCTTCAGACCTTTAAATTCACCAAAGAGCTCGGCAAATTCACAGGTTCCTTCAAATCTCTCGATTCTATTCCTGCAATTCTTTTGTTTACATAAATACTTGCCTTCCCACGCACCCACCATTGTATTTTACCTTAACCATTTCAAACCATAGCCATTGTTTGTAATAACGAATTTGAGTTCACATAGGGTCTGTTTGTTTGCATGGTATGGACTTTCTAGGAGTCATGGTAAAATGGGTCCCAACGAAGGAATATTAAAGCAGTGAGGGGTGAAGGATATAAGGTGGAGTTATAGATGGGGTCCTTGACTTTCCTAGATGGTTTCTTGGGGTGATGGCTGGGTATTTCATCTCCACTTATTCATTTAACTGAATAGGAGAATGATTTGTGAATCTTCACCTCTGTTTCTTCAGTTGTAGCCACTTTGAGAGGAAAACATTTCTTATAATTCTTAGGAATTCAATTCCATGCAAACAAATGGGCCCATACTGCAATTCTCTTCTAAATTTTAGATTTTTTTTAAAATTTTAATATGGGTATATTAATTTTTATTGTTGTGCACTGCAGATCTCCGTACTAGCTTATTGGTTGGTGGGGATAGTATGGAAAGCCAGTTTGAGGAATTGGCGCAAAACCCAGATATCATTATTGCAACCCCAGGTCGACTCATGCATCATTTGGCTGAGATTGAAGGCATGTCTTTGCGAACTGTAGAGTATGTAGTGTTTGATGAAGCCGATTGTCTTTTTGGCATGGGCTTTGCAGAACAGCTGCATAAAATTCTTCTGCAGCTGAGCGAGACACGGCAGACGTTGCTGTTCAGCGCAACCCTGCCAAGTGCTCTTGCGGAGTTTGCTAAGGCTGGCCTACGCGACCCTCAACTTGTCAGACTTGATTTGGATACGAGGATTAGCCCTGACCTAAAGCTTACCTTCTTTACTTTACGCCAGGAAGAAAAGCATGCTGCATTGTTGTATTTGATTAGGGAGCAGATCAGTTCAGATCAACAAACACTGATCTTTGTTTCTACAAAGCATCACGTTGAATTCCTTAATATCTTATTTAGGGAAGAGGGGATTGAGCCCTCTCTTTGTTATGGTGATATGGACCAAGATGCTCGTAAAATTCACATTTCGAGGTTCAGAGCGAGGAAGACTATGTTTCTAGTCGTGACTGATGTTGCTGCTAGGGGTATTGATATTCCATTGCTCGACAATGTTGTGAACTGGGACTTCCCTCCAAAACCCAAAATCTTTGTTCATAGAGTGGGGCGAGCCGCACGGGCTGGTCGACTGGGTACTGCGTATTCATTTGTTACATCTGAGGACATGCCTTACCTCTTAGATCTTCATCTCTTTCTCTCAAAGCCAGTGAGACCTGCTCACACTGAGGAGGAGGTTGTACAAGACAGGGATGGAGTATTAGCCAAAATCGACCAGGCAGCTGCAAATGGTGAAACAATCTATGGGCGTTTTCCCCAGAATATGCTGGATCTTGTTTCAGATAGAGTTAGAGAAATCATCGAAGGATGTGCGGAACTGATCTCCTTGCAAAAGACATGCACAAATGCATTTCGCTTGTATGCAAAGACAAAGCCTGCACCCTCAAGGGAATCCATTAGAAGGGCAAAGGTTATGCCTCGTGAAGGTGTGCACCCAATTTTTAAAAATATGTTGGGAAGTGGTGAGTTGACAGCTTTGGCCTTTTCTGAACGCTTGAAAGCTTTCAGGTGAGATATTGTCAGAGTGCTCTACAATTTGCAACTGCCGTACTGAATGTTATTTCTGATGTTATTGTGAGAAATGATCCCATGCTGCCACTTCCTGCAGTGTGGTCCCCGTGCAGCTATATACTTGGTTTTACCTATATTAAGCCACCTTTGCGTTATCAAACCCATTCATGTCACATGGATGACTATTTAGGAAAATGGCACAAATTTTACTTCAAACAAAGAGTATCATACACTTTTGGATTGATCATGTGTACAAATGCAACTATATATTTCACACGTAATTAATGTAACCGTTCATCTCACTCCAGCACGAGTGAAATTCAGGCTAGGCTCTATTCTATGCTGAGAATGGTGTTTGATATGCCGTCTGCGAAGTTGGATTTAAGTAAGGTGAGCGCTACATATGTTAAATCAGGTGTTAGCTGCCGTCGGCCTAATAACTGACAAAACACGAACAACACAAGCTCATTTTTATTTATTGTGTTCACCTTTCTTTCTGTTGTTCATTCTTCTTCTTCTTCTTCTTTTTTGTAATGGTGGTTTTCCAGTTCTTGTTTGCTTGAACCTGATGCATGTTACTTTCTCTTGCTCTGTTTGCTTGAATCTCATAAGATGCTTTATATACTGAGGAGCTTGGAAGCTTTTCTTTCTGAAACTTACTGACATGCCTTTTCTTGTTCATAACTAGACCAAAGCAGACCATTTTGGAGGCTGAAGGGGAGGCTGCTAAGGGAAAGCATTTGAAAGTAATTTCATTCACTTAGATGACTTTGTCTAAATGGGTGTTGTTATCTATCCATTTTTCCCTACTGACTGACTTCATTAATTTTGACTTTTTTTCCTTGATGAAAATTGAATCTCAGTAAAGCCAGCTATGTTTGTGTATTTGCTCTCTCTCTCTCTCTCTCTCTCTCTCTCCTGTTTTCATGACAAGGATAAATGCTCGCAGGGGAGCATGATCTTCTTGTAGGATATGTGAAATGTTAAAATGTCTGCGTAGAATGTCTGGTTTTAAATGCTTGTTCCTTGGTAGACCTTTCTTTTCCCTTATATCGTATTATATTCTGAATCTCAGGGTCCTTCTAGTCAATGGGTTGATGTCATGAAGAAGAAAAGAGCTATTCATGAAGCAGTCATCAATTTAGTGCACCAGCAGCAATCTAGAGATCAGTCAACAAAGGTAGATCTCTTTCTGAAGTCCATGCCATGCCAATTGTGGTTGTTCTAATTTGCACACACTACTCACCTTTTCAATTGTTAACATGTGCACTTCAATGTTTCAGAGGAAATAATAAATCTCTGAAGTGTTTTAATATTTCAGAGGCATTTGAAGTTTTTTAATTTTTCAGTATTGTCATTATGGTTAAGCGATTTGACTTCTGTTTTAATTTATTTTTTGAGATGTAAAAGAAGAATCAGAGAAATCCAACAAAGGAGAAACCTACAAGAGTTGAATATTTCTACATGCATAAAAGATCTATTTCTTTTGATCATTTATGTTTAAGAGATTTATCAATCTTCAAAAAAGGTTTTTTTTTTTTTTTCTTTCAAAGAAATGCATAGAAAATTTGCAATTTCTAACTGTGCTTTGCCAGGCCTTGAGAAATGGATTTAAGTTAGAAGTGGTATACTAATTTACCAAAATTTTCCTATGCTAATGTAGTGATTAATATTTTTGCTCTCAACTTGTGCTCTTTTGAGATTGTCCCAATTTTAAAATTAACAAAATCCTTTATTTGAATTTTTGGTTTTTTTTAGTTCTTTTTTGAGTGAGCCCTTGCTGTGCTTTTGGGTTGATTTTTCATTGATCATATGCTGACAACTGCCACTGTTCCAGTAGTAGCCACATTTTCAAGTTTCAACAATGTCAAGCTTCCATAATTATAGTTTTCTTTTTCCCCTTTCCCACTTCTCTTTAAAAAGTTTGGCATGCTTATTTTCTGTCATGCTTTTTCCCCTTTCCATCTATTAGCTAGTTCTAAGAAATTTCGACACAAATACATCCAAATGGAGGGTGTAACACTGTAACTAGAATGTTATTGAAAACAAAACGTGAATGCTTCTAGTTTTATCCCTTATATTTCATCTCAACAAGCTCATTATCATTTTATATACCCTGGTGCAGGACATGGAATTAGAAAGCACATTTCCGACGGAAATAGAGAAAAAAGGTTTTGCCCTTTTGTAGCCTTTATTTCCTTTATCTTTGAAGCCTGAACTTGAAAATTCTGTTTTGCTATGAAGGGTCCAGGTTTCCATATAAGTTATTCTTTTATTGGTAGTAGATGTCATTTCATGTAAGCACTTAAAATCAATGCAAGAGGGCCTACTGTACACTACTGATTCAATGATATGATCCAAGGCAAGTATTTTCTTTTGCACCATTCAAAAAAAGACAAAAAGTATTTCTTTTGAACATTGGATCCGTTATCACCTGATAGAACAGCACCAGATAATTATAGCATACTAGTCTTTTAGTTCCAATTGGTTGTACAATGAGTTATCTACATCAGTTATCGACTGACATAATAGCATTGGTTGATTATAGCGTACCAGTCCTCAGTCCCTCTCGGTTGTACAAAGAGCATCCATACAATTATGGGTCGTCTCATCTCTTTCTTCCAATAGGAGTCCATGATCCATCGTCGATTGTTAACTTTTTTGGTACTCCTTTAATCCATAGTTTTCCAGTCTTGGTGGGCTCCCTGTTTTATGGGCTGCTCGGATGGATCACCACTGGGCCCACTAGCTATTTAGGCATGCGGTGCTCACCTTTTTGTAAGAGCACCGTTGGAAATGTTTCATGTGGAATTCACAGCACATAATCATCATCAAAGCCTTGTCCCAATTTTGTTGGGGTCGGCTACATAAATTTTGTTTCTCCTTTTCGATCCATCTTGAGCCAAATCCTTAGATGAGTTTCACTTCTTTATATCTATTTTGGAACACATGAATGGGTCAAAATACATGGCAATTTTGGAACTACATCTTTATTTTCTGAAACTTTTTTTTAAATATTTAGTTTAATGTAGGTAGCTAGTTCTCCTTCTTTTATTATTATTATTATTATTATGGAGGGTGTCCCAGCCCTTTGGGCCATAATAATCCTTACAGAGGTGCAGGGGGAACCGAGTAAATCCCCTGTGGCCCCAATGTGGTAGTGCAGTTTCTAATCCTCAACCTCCATGTGCAAGTCGTGGTCCTAGGCCAACTGAGCTACCCATCGGGGTTGTAGCTAGTTCTCCTTTGTTATGCGTTATATAACTTGGGAATGTACGAGAATATTCACAAAGGAAGGTTATAGTCAACGTATGAGTATTACCATTGATTAGAGTGAAACTAGGTTGCGATAAAACTTGAGAGAAATGGATGAAAGCATTCAGTGCAAGCCGTGGTCCTAGGCCAACTGAGTTACCCCTCAGGGTTGTAGCTAGTTCTCCTTTGTTATGCGTTATATAACTTAGGAATGTACGAGAATATTCACAAAGGAAGGTTACAGTCAACATATGAGTATTACCATTGATTAGAGTGAAACTAGGTTGCGATAAAACTTGAGAGAAATGGATGAAAGCATTCAGGATAATGGTCCTAATGAAGGTGCGAGCATTGAAAAGGAATTTGCCTTGATTTATGTAGTGAATAAAAGGATGAGTTAGTTTATCATTCATCATTATGTTTTTGTGTTTAATGCATAGTAAAAAGGAAATTCTTTTTTTTTTTTTTTTCATCATTTGGCTTATACTGGATTAGAAAACACTTCTGAGGAAATCAAGTCTGCTTTCGGTGTGAAATTCAAATGTGCTCATGTTTTCCAGTCTTATGAATCAATCGTATTGACTCTTTGAGTCTATGTAGAAGTTCGTGGTTCAAAAAGAAAGGCAAAGAGCTTCAAGGATGATGAGTACTACATAAGTTCCATACCAACAAATCAAGTAGGTTTTTCATCTTTTATTAATTATGATGGTGCTAAGTATGCTGATAATAATAGTAGAAATTCCTTTTGAGCAACAGCCCTTCCCTTTTGCTTCGTAATGTCACAAATTCGTGATTGTAAAAATTTAGTCAAACAACCACTCATTGGTGCATTCCCTGATTCTTGAACTTTTCATGCTTAACTCTATTTATTATTTTGAGAACCTTGCTCAAAAATATAAATTATAGGGATTTTGTTTTCTTCTCAGCATTTAGAGGCAGGACTGGCAGTGAAAGCTAATGAGGGGTTTGGTTCAAGCAGGTGTGCTTATTTATCCTGGTTACATTTTCTCTTTATCTCTAAACTTTTTTGTTTTGATTATATGTTTAACTTTTTACACCAGTCACCATGTCAATGAGGAGATCATTTTTTGGCATGGCTTCTTAAATTTTAATTTTTCTTTCATCTATGGTCAAAGCCTTATCCCGTCTATCTATAACCAGATATCCTATCATTTTAACTTTTGGTGCACAACAGCAAGAATGAGGAGAGTGTGTGGATGATACTTGAATCGTTATACAAGGACTGATGGCGAACCTGCAACTTCATTGTTATTGTATGCTAATTATCATCTATTTGGAATTGCCTTTTTGAGTTATATTTTTCCACTTGACCATATTAGAAGTCATGCTGTATAAGTCCACTGTCAAACATCTCTTTTCTCACTGGGGTGGCTGTATGAGATGAGACACCCGTGCCGCCACTGGGGTGTCTTGTGTTTCTCCATTCCCGATTCTTTAATTCTTGTAATTTCACACATACATCGTACTGAGCCACATATACATTTTACTTTTGTCATTTCTTTTTCCTCCAACATTCAGCTCTGCAAAACAGGGCAGGTTTAATCACTGTTTTATAAAAATGACTTTTTAATCGAAGAGGCATTGGGCGATCAGATAACACTCCTACCTTGTCTCCATCTCTCTCATGCTATACTATTCGTACTCACTATATTCAACTCGACCCTCCTTTTCAGTAATTGATCCTAGGTATCTAAAAGAATCTATTGCTGTTTTTGTGTGGAACAATTAAGATCTTCAGGCAGGTGCTGCTTTTTATTTTCTATAACAAGTCAAACTACATTCCTTGTTTTCTCTTCTTATTTGAGCCACTAATAGATTTCCTCTTTTTGTACGTGTCTTTTATATTACCCTTTCTTGTTACTTTAGACTTTGATTTGGTATAAACATATCAACCACATTTAGTTTGGTACTTGTCATTCTGGCAATCATTCATTTCCTAACATTCAGATTTATATATTGTATTTATCATGAGCATTTGATATTCTCTAGTGGCCAGTCCAATAGATCATGTAATCCAAGGATCCGAGAAAAAAATGGTCTCTATTATTATTATAATAATAATAATAATAATAATTATTATTATTTAGAATACTGCATGTATCATCTGAGTCAATTCATCTAAAAAATGCCGATACTCTTTGACATTGCACCCAAACATGCACATATTGTTGCATGATAGACAAAACCCTAAATTGGTTCAGTTGGGATTTCATTAATAGAAGGGGCAGGTTTTAGTTTTAGAGTGGTCTCTTGTTGTGGTTTTGGTAATAGCGTTTTCGGTGCCGGAATTGTAACTCATTGCTTCTACTTGTTTTGTGTTCCTTGTGGTATTACTGCATTGTGTGTGTTTCCAGTAACATTTTCTGTTAACAATTAAACAATATAATAGCAAGGGCCAGGCTTAAATGCCACTAGCACAAAAACCCGTGCTAATCATGGGTATGCATGAAGAGATATGATTCTATCTATATTAGAAAGGGGGAAGATATGAGTCCATAGGGAAGGGAAGTATATTAGTGGAAAGTGGAGGAATAGTATGTTAGCAGTTGTAGAAACCGAAAATAACTTCTGGTCAAAATTAAAAGGTAAAGTCAAAATTAGATCCAAAACCTTCCAGCTTAATATATTATAATAGGC
Organism: Umbellularia californica; assembly: GCA_028538565.1. NCBI lineage: Eukaryota > Viridiplantae > Streptophyta > Magnoliopsida > Laurales > Lauraceae > Umbellularia > Umbellularia californica. The sequence goes on along the minus strand of JAPQWN010000007.1, from coordinate 69,314,686 downwards.
TGTTAATGTTGAAGACTGGAGGTATAATGGCCACGATAGCAAATACATAGATGGGTCAAATAAAGTTTAAATCTATTCCAAAAATGCTTGTGGTGTAACTTAAATTGTATCATACTATTCAGCCGCAATGGTAGGCACCCTCTCATTAGGAGAGCTAGGTCGCCATTGAGTTTGTGATGATGTTAGTTACCATGAAACTTGTTTATTAAAAATGCCCATGTCTCTAACTTCCTGTTTCTCACATTCATTTCATGAAGTTGTTATTATTATTATTATTATTATTATTATTATTATTATTATTATGCAAATTGAGTGGAATTTATGCATTCAATTCTTGCTTCACTTGGATACCAGTTGGATGGTGGTGAAAAGATTGCCCAATTTGAGGATGGACAAACTCCTTGTGCAAGAGCACAGAATTTTGGGGAATAATTTTCTGATTTTCATATAGACGGATACAACATATTTATAGAGTTCCTTGCCTCAAACATAGAAACTATTCTATCAATCACTAATCAATTACCTTAAGTCATGGATATCAATTACTAATCAATTACCTCAAGTCAAGGTAATCAATCTCTAATCAATCATTTAAATGAAGGTAATCAATCACTAATCATATTGCCTAAATCAAGGTAATTAATTGCTACTTTATTATCTCCATGGTATGGGGAGATTCACAGAACCAAAGATTTGCAACCTAATGTTGCTATTTTTATTCAAAGCAATCTGATGGAGTTGTGTAGTCCCCTCTAGGTCCCACAACTTGCATGGCCTGTACTTGGCCCTTGGATCCTATCAGTTTATCACATTTTCCCCAGTCTGGAAACTATGCTGAGGGCTATATACTGGTTTGGGTCTTCACAGTGGCGGACCTAAGTGTAACGACACGGGTGCCGTGATTAGAGAAAGTCCTTAAATAATACCTTTAAAATTTTATTTTATTAATTGACTTCTTAACTTGACTATGGCGTGCACCACCCAAATGAAAATCATGGGTCCGCCGTTGGGTCTTCACTAAACGGCATTGTAGCATTTTCCTTAAAAACATATCTGTTGACTAAATTTACTAATGGTATAATAGAATCAAGTTCTTTTTGGTGATCTAACATGTTTATGATTATTTGCTTATACCGTGCTGACCTAGATAGATAGGATAGTGCTTTGATGTTAATGATGATAATGATGGTGAGGATGATATCATGCTACTGCAGTGTTGCTAATCTCATCTTTTCTCTTTTCATTCAAAGAAGCAAATCAGAGGGTGCATTAGCTGGCATGAGATTTTATTAAGTTGGCAAGTGTTGATTGGCTGAAATAGTATCTCCCTGTTTCAACGAAACATGGGATCCGGACTCTTGCTTAATAGCTGATGTACACTACACTACAATTTGGGAGTCATATCTGGCTTTCTTCGCATAATAATAATTTGGCTCTTATATTTGAAGTGGCATGATAATGGGACATCAAATCTATTTTTCCATCATTTTCTACCATATGTTGATGATACATACATTTGCAGATTAGATGCCGCTGTTCTGGATCTAGTTGCAGACGATGGTGCTGGCATGCAGAAACAAAAATCAGTATATCACTGGGATAAGGTATTTTGAAAAATGAGTGACCAAGTACATTAATATTCTTTTGCACCCTGTATATCCAGAATTTTATGGTGATGATTTACTTTGATTTCAGAGGGGTAAGAAGTACATCAAATTAAACAATGGTGAACGTGTGACAGCCAGTGGAAAGGTAGCATCTTGTTAATAGTCATGACTTCATAGAAAAGCAAACCATTACTTTTGCTTTCAACTTGTGGACTGCATAGAATTTTCAAAAGGAGAGAGAGAGAGAGAGAGAGAGAGAGAGAGAGAGAGAGAGAGAGAGAGAGAGAGAGAGAGAACAAACTTATGGATTGCAAAATGAAAGAATAAACATATTTTAATAATTGTGGCATCTAAAATATTGAAGTTTTTTAAAGTTTATGGGCTACTTATATTTTGTGAAGTAGCCAATTTCAGATGATCCCATGTTTAGTGCAAAATATTTCATGTGCACTGTTCTCATGTTTTGTACAGAAACGTTTCATTGTTGTTTGATTGCTGTTTCTCCCATAAAGGCTAATTGTTGTCATTTGCTTTATAAAACATCGTACAGATCAAGACAGAGAGTGGCTCAAAAGTAAAAGCTGCCAAGACAGGAATATACAAGAAATGGAAAGAGCGGTCACATATGAAGGTATCTTTTACTGGAATGCCTGCCGATGGCAATGCTGAAGAGGGCACCAGTTCAGCAGGTACTGTATTTAAGGTTGTAGGAGTGCGAAAAATAGCCTGATATCAGTTTAGTTCGACACGCCATTCTTCTGAAGTTTTGTCTGCATTGTTTTATATATTCCTAGGATATGTTAACCAAGTTAAATTAATTTTTTACTCTTTTGGTGCGCAAGTGCTTTCTCTCCTTTTCTCCAAAAGTCCAGAGGGAGTCATTGAATTTTGGGCATGTTTAATAATGTATTGTTGAACTAGCATGTCCTTGCCTTTCTGGTATATTGGCATATCCTGAAGTGGCTTTCTGCAAACGTTCTGCTGATGTTGACATAGGTGTTTGGCTGGAGGTTGAAAATTTTTAAAAAATAAAAAAAGAAAAGAAAACAAGCTTCCTTTCCCATGCTATCCATTCATGTTATTTTGGATTATGAATAAAAACTCTGTTATTGGAAAAATTAGTTTGAGTTCCTGGATTGTTCAAGTACCTTGTTATGGTTGTTTTGTGTGCTAATTTTTTCTAGAGCATACGGTCCTTTTAGGTTCTAAGTATAACTGTATCCTGCATGTGTGTCTCACATAACATCTTTGTCTATGGTATCTCAGTAACATATTTTTAATTACTTTGGTCATTTTTCATTATGTTATACTCCTATATAATTATTTATTTACGGGATCTATTTTAGTAGTGCTATTAAAAGTTTAATAGTCACCTTGACAGCATCCTTAAGCAGAATATGTTAAATTTAACTCAAATTTAATGGAAGTTAGATCCCTTTCAAATGACTTATGCAGCATGGTTTTGCAATTGCATTTTACCTGGTCAATGCACACTACGAAAATTCCCTTATGAGACGTTTGTTTGGCACATGTAGTAGCAAAGTTGGAGTTAAAGTAGGTATGAGATATGATGTTTTGTTACTTCACCATGTTTGGGTGAGAAAAGTTGAGTGGAAAAGTAGACTTAGGATGTGACAGCACTTACCTTTACTCCTCCACAAGCCATTTTCATTTTACCAACGAAAAGTGATAAAGTTTTGTGAAGTAAAACTTTGACAAAAGTGTTTTTTAATCTACACTCTCTTACATGTACCTTTTCTTGTACTATCTTAACAAACATTTTACCACACCTCTACTTATACTTCAACATGCCTCACCTTTACCTTTTTTCATCACATGACATCCTCTTCACTTTTACTCCTCCACACCTGTAACCAAACATGCCCATCTAAAAGTCCTGAGAACATAGAGAACTAAATTTCATTTAGGACACGTTACTGTGATGCTGGACTAGTGCATTCCATGGACTTCCAAATCTTCAGTTCCGACCCCCTTTCTATAGGAAATTGTTTTCAGAGGACTGGAGGAAAAATAGCTCATTTAGTTCCTCTTTCTAAGTTGAAAGCGCTGCACCAAACCATAGAAAGTTAGCAGTTAAACGTGCCCCCTAGTGTAGCTTGCTACATGGAACTTTACCTATAATCTGCCGCAAGGTCAACTTCTTGTCGAAGTAAACTCTTCAATCTAACCACTTGTGCTGCACTATTGGATGAAATGGTAGGCAGGGTGTGGGCTTTGTTTAGAAGAATTGACTCTTTTGGAGAACACTGCACCACTCTTGTCTTGATTGTTTTTAGTGCTCATCTTTCATTTTACAGGTCATCGGATGCAAGGAACTAGGAGAAACTTCCAAGGAGGCAAGAAACACCGGCCATTGCCTAATGCTAATGTGCCTTCTGAGCTTAGAAATCCAGAGCAAGTCCGCAAGAGAAGACAACAGAAGGCCAATAAGGTTTCTCAAATGAAGAACAAATCTAAAAAGGGGAAGAAACATGGGAAAATGGGGAAAAGAGGGAACAGGAAGTAGAAGGATATAGATTCATGTGCTTGATGACATATACCTGTTTGAAAGCCAAATTCAAGTGCCGTAATGAAGGGAAGAAGTCTCCGAAGCATCAATCAGAACGGTACTAACAGAAAAGTTTTGGATACTTTTTACATGAGGCATTGTAATTTTTGGTAACTTTTTGGCGATGTGTGCACCTGATAATATTCAATTCATAAATGATGGAATGCTTCCTTTTTTATCCTCTTCTTTTTGTTGAAATCTATATATTAAAAGATTACTTTTGCAATTTTTCCTCCATCCATGCACTTCACTAATGAGCCCTCATCTGTAATATAACTGGTGGAAGATTGCCTTTTCTCTTGTAATCATTACATTATTCATTCATAGAGCACTGAGACCAGTTCATAGGCGGGTGACACCGAACCTAGAACCCAGCTACACTAATGGGAGGTGCCCACCAGTGTGCTAGGTGAGCTGTTGACGACGATCGCCTTTTCATTGATATTATTGTCTTAGTAGAATTTCAAGTCAGCGTACCTCTACTGCAGGCATAAAACCAAAGTACTATCCTTGCTAATTACTCTGTGTGTGCGCAGGTTCGACATTGGCTCAGTGTCTCAGGCAAACTGATCAGCCGGGGAGGTGGTCCCAGGACAGGAAAGTTGAACACCATCCTCCCAAAAGTGCATGTAGTATGATTTTCAGATGGATGCCAATGGTGGATCTTTGCCACTATTGACTGATGAAGACAGGTGGGAAACCACCTGGCCCTCCATATTGTCGCTAGTCAAACCAACTCATTGCTGTCTCTTTATGAATGGATGGATGGATACATGATGGTCATGATTTCTTTGATAGAAAAAAAAGAAAAGTTCATAATGTTCACCAGGAGGTTGAGGCCCACCTAGTTTGAATTGTCTCTCTCTTTATGTTATTGTACCTGTAACTCCTGTCCAATTTTGCCTGCTTATGTGACCCCCCACTTTCCCCTACAGCTATTACTAGAAATGATGCCTTATCACTCTTAACTATTTGTAACCTGATCATCATCACTTGTTTTTGTACTTCAAACATTCTCAAATATGAAACCCACGTTTGCTAACCGTGAAGACATTAGATTGTGGCAACCCTGTGTCTCATTAAAGCCACAAATGAGCTGGCCCAGGTCTGTTGGCTAGTTTTTTTTGATGGGCAAGGTTGACTACTTGGGTCCTGGAAGTTGAATGGGGTCGACCCGACCTCTCAATTAACAAGTTAAACTCAGGTCGGGTTGGTGGGTCAAAGTACAATTAGTCTGGGTTGCGTTGGGTTATAGTCAACCTGAATAAAACCGACTTATCGGTCAGGTCAGAAATGTCAAACTCCATCTTAGAGTGAAAATAAAATGGTACAGCCTCAACCCTAAATCAATAGTCCAGTCAGGAATTGCGACTATTGGGAAAGTGATTTGACAAGGTAGTCCAAAGATTTGGGCAGTGTGGTCCTGGTGTGGTCTGAGGCAGCACATGTGCAGAGTGGAGTGCACTGAAAAGGCAACACACGAGCAGAACCGAGCACATGCATGGCTAGAAGAAAGGACAGGCACCACATGTGCGGCGCACGAAGCACTCATGCCCCATTTGATATTTCTAAAAGATCTAAACCGCTTAAAATAAATATTCTCACCAAATAACATTCCAAAAAGAGTTGGCATACTAACCTAGTTCAAACTCATATTCAAGTGGATCGTTCCCATTACCCCATATTGACCAATCTGAGGATTTGAGGGGCTTAAGTTTTAAGAAGCCTTGCTAAGGAGTTTTACAAATTTTGAGCAGCAGTTGATAAGTACAGTAGTTAATGAAATGTGAATTACCTTAAATTATAATATATAATAATGTTGTGAAAATTGTAAGTGCCACAAATATATAAATGATTTGACACTAAAATGATATTTTTTTCCCGATCTTTTATTAATTCCCTATATTTTATGCAACATCTATTTATCATCTTAAATAAAATTTTAATTATTTTATTTCCATATTTTTCCTGTTAATAGCCTCAGAAAACAATACCTTGGAAATCTCCCATAATTACTCCTAATAACCTGGTAACATGACTTGTGACAATGCCCACCAATATTTAAACTGCAAATCAATGCCCCTGTCAAAGAACTGGAAACAGACCCTGCAGGTTCTTCTGATCCACACTAAAGAAAACTGGCAAGTTTCAGGTAATACAATGGCAAGAATGTGACTGCAGTTTGATTGACCAAGAAAAATGATACCCTCGAAATCACCATGATTAATGGGTAATTAAGGAAAGCAAATTGGAAAAAAAAAAAAAAAAAAAACCAAACAATAATGAAATATGCCTATATCATTTTGTGAGCTTGAACTAATTGCAGCTCATTAATGTCAGCATCCTCAAAAATGTAATTTTGGATGTTGAAAGTATATGACAATAGGCTCTAAGTACTAGTACATGTAACAAACTTGGATTCAAAGTGATCATGAAAGAGAGAACCTGAATGCATATATACCAAGACACACATGTAAAAGAAAGCAAAATAGAAAGTGTAATGGGTAATAACTCCATGGATATTTGAGTCACCAACCCATAAGCTTTCTGCTATTCATATTGGGGTGATTGATAATAGGAACATATGGATACAAGACTGGGGGGAAAGTTATGAGGGATACAATAAAGTAGATAACATCTCTCTCTCTCTCTATAAACACTTCCATAGTAACAACAGTAAAATCAAAATACTCCTATGAATCAACCAGACCTCTTTGTAAATTACATCTACTTGGGTCATCTGACCACATGGATCTAAGCAGCTTTAGCAACAGCCTGGCCTTGGTCTTGGCCCTGCCACTGGATTGGCTTTGAAGCAGCAGCAGGAGCTGTGTTACAATTCCTGCATTAATCGCCTTTTTTCGAACCCGCAATGAATCATAACATATGATGAATAGTGAATTAACCACGCTTTCGCTGCCTTCGTGATCAGAGACTCTGAAGACCATCTTTACCAGAACATGGACAGCATTTGGGTTACTAATTAGAGCCATTTTCCCACTCTCCAGTCCCAACAGAAGTTCAATTGTGGTCAGAGCTCTTGTAGCATGGCGCCTATCTGGGTTTGATAGATATGATATTAGGCCATCGATGCCGCCTTCTCTAATGACATTGCCACGATTGGATTCCAAATTAGATAAGCCTGCTATAGCTCTAATGGCAGCATCTGAAGCACATTGATCTGAACTCTGATGCAAGAGTGAGACCAGAAGTTGCAAAAAAGTGCGATTATTGCCAAGAAGCAGGCAGAGATCTTTGGTTTCGAAAGATGATGAAATTGCTTCCACCATATTACATAGACTTATCTTGACATTCACACTTCCCTGGTCTAATAACATGAGCAATGATGCTAGACTGGAGGATTCTTTGAGAATATTAAGAGACCCCAGTTGAGAACAAGGTGATAGATTCAAGAGACAATTGAGAGCTTCTTCTGCAATCTCTGTACCTTGTGCAGAGAGTCTTGTTTCTGGGTGGTGGCTTCCAAATAGCAGTTGAAGTAGTAATGGGAAGAAGCCCAACTGAATCAAACAGATGCGCCTGGTGTCAGATTCCTTTGACAAAGCTTTGATCTTTCTGAGTGTCTCCATCTTTGTAGTGAAACTGGCCTCTTGGGATTGAAGGTTGTTCTTCAAGGTAGCCAAGGAGAAGTCTGGATCCATGTTTTTGATGTGATCTGGGTCGAATTGAGGATCCATGAGAAGCCACTGATCGATCAGATGCCGGAGAGTGTGGTTGGGTACCATGGACAAGTCATGGAGCCTCTGCATTGTAACAGGACATGTGAGATTCCCATCTGCAAGCCATTTCTCAATGCTGGATCTATCATAGGTTTGGCCAGTGCTGAGAGTAACTGGATCAGTGAACAAATCTAGGCTGATTGGGCATCTAAATAAAGGAGGGATGCTCATTTGATTCTCCTACAGCAAAGGTATCCAAAGATTCAAATGGAGAATGAAAAGAAAAGGAACCAACAACAACCAGAACTCCCAAAGTCACAGCTCAGATGTGTGTATCTATATAAGAAAGTTGGGGGAAAAATGAAAAATTGCAAAAAATGGGAGTGGGTTTCAATCAGTGATATCAGATGACACCAAACCAACAAGAGAAGGAAAAGGTGGAAGTGGGTTATCAGATGAAAGCTCTCCTGAGTAGTCCTGACACTGAAGACAAACAGAAAATGGAAAACTATAAGTGAGTTTTCTGACTTTCAACTGTTTCACTGACAGAAAATCAAATGAAGTCGTCCTTCCATGACAATACAAGAGGAAGGGAAGATCAAAAAAAAAAAAAAAAAAAGGAGAGGAGGATGATGGAGAGAGGTTCTTTGGAGTGACTTTTGGATGACTATAGAGGTGGTGGGGACTTGCAGTTCATGGCAAATGAGGACTGACAACAGATCAGTGATGCAAAGGAAGAACTAAAAACAGGAAAGATAATGAAGAAATAGAAAAGTGCATCTTAATTGGAAGAATCAGATGAGAACACCAACATACAAACACTAGAGATAGCAATGGGTGTCTTTATCTTGGTGAGGCTGTGAGATTGTAACAAGGAATAGAATAATAACAGGGAGCCAAATTTCAATATTTCACTGTTTTCTTAATCAATCTAACCAGTCAAACTGACCCACCTAAGACCACTTAAAATATACTGCTTTAGGTTTGAATCCAACTTGGAAGAGGATATAAAAAGATTGTGTTTTTCTAAAATGCTGCCTAACTTTTTGTGATATTCTACAATGGCCCCTCTGGTGTCAAATTTTGAACTGCAACCCTCAATTTGCTGACAATTTCTGCAGTCATCCTTGACTACCAGTTAGTGCAGCAGGGGCAGTACATGAATTTGACAAAGGCACACCTCACACATGTTACATGACACACCACACTCAAGAAGTTTGTGTAAATTATCAGAAAATATAAGGGGCTGCCATCTAATTCTTGACACTTGATGGACTACAGTAGAATCTCAAGAAAAGGCAGTGACTGTTCTGAAAGAATCCGAAAAGAAATTGGAGGAGTAATGGCAGTCATAGGACTCATGAGAATCACAATAAATGTGAATACTAAATCGTCCAAAAGGGCAAGTGGGTACATGGCAATGAATATATCTTATTCTGCACCTCTGACCAATACATTTGTATATTCACATGTCTGAGAGGACTGGTCCTATGTGCAGTGTATATACTTGATCAAATGTGTATAGTGGGGTAATCAGTGTCTGATCATAGCATCACACATGGGTCTGAAGTCTGAACCATGGGCCTCATCACCTTCTAGAAAAGGTGTGGAGATCATGAAAGTATAAGGTCTTATGTCTAGAAACTAGAAAGTGATGGGTCCAAATGTAAGATAACCATTGACTAACATGATTTTGGTTGACTGTGGATAGACACAATTGTTTGCTGTATACTCTAGGAGCCTAGTGTGTACTTCAAAGGGACCAAAGAGCGTTTGGTAGGAATAAATAAGTAGTATTTATTATGGAACTACTTTTATACGACCAAATATTTTATCAATACCTGTCCATTGTATGTTTATACAAGTTATTCTGTAAACTCTACTTTTTGTTTGTTTATGAAAATATTAAAAAGGGTTCCTCTTTTAATGAGAAAACCAAATCCCGGGTAAAAAGGATCCTATGTCTCATCTAATCACACCTCCCTTTTTCTCTCCCACACACATATCCATCTCTCTCTCTCTCTCTCTCATATTTTTGTTTGACTGATTTTCATCCTAGGTAGAGAGTTAGTTAGGAGAGATGGGGGAGTTTTGGAAAGCTGGGGGAGGCATGTTATCACAAAATACATATATAGCCTGTTTTGTTTGTTTCCAATTATGGGAATTATATGACTTTTTACTTCCTGCAAGTGGTTAAAATGAAGAATAAAAAAAGGTGAATAATAAAAAATGATCATCAAATAACCTCTCCATTAATGAGAGTATTCTTCTGGATTGGAATGGTTAGTTTGTAAACATTTGATGATTTGTGGTGTTGTTTTCTTGTTTCTTTGGTGAGAGGAGTGTGATATATGGCTTTTGTATCTTTAACTATTTCTTGTTTTCTTTAACTTCGATTTTTTTTAATTTAAGTTTCGTTACCGATCAACAATTAGCTCTATAGCTGGACACAATGATCCTTGATTGTTTATATGGAAGGGAGGTGCCTCACCATTAAGCTACTAGGTAAATTGACTTCTTTAATAAAAAACTAAATCAAGGGAATATAGGAAATGCACACTCAACCATCACCCGAGTATTTTAAATTTGAAGAAAGTTAAAGCCCCATCTACGTTGTACGTTGTATCTTTCATTAGTCATCATTTACATAATCCTTCAATGGAACTCATTTGATAATAATTTTTTATGCATTCTATTCAAACAAATAGTATTAGTGTATTTAAATAAATTAAAAAAAAATTAAAATTAAAATCAAAGAAATAATATGAGATAAGAGATTTATGCCGTGATTGCCTATGTCCACAAGACAAGCAAGAAGCTTCTTGTATGAGTAGAAAATCAAAGATTACAACAGCTTTAAGTTTCTCTCTCACTCTTATAAAGCACATCACTTTCTATACCAGAGTCCTAATCTTTTCCCTCTTAGAATAAAGGAACTTTTTTTTCGTTTTTAATGTATACACAAAGCAGAGCAATAGGGTCCCATGACCCATGTCTTTTTTTGTAGGTGAAAGAGTAGATAGTTATATTTCTTTTCTAGGCTTTAATGCCTTTTATTCTAATGATACAGGACTCTTGTTTGAGTTCTTACATTCTCTTGTAGTCTTCAACTATGAAGAAAATTAAAAAAAAAAAAAAAAAAAGAAAGAAAGAAAGAAAGGAAGGAAAAGACTAAAGTGAAACTTTGGCTCTTATGGTTGTGGGTTTAATTTTGGTGGTGTTGATTTGTGTTTCTCTTTTCTTCTCTTCTTGGCTTTTCAGTATTCCCCTCATGTACTGTTGAGTTTGTTCAATGAAAGTTAACATTAAAAAGAAAGAAAAAGAAATTATCAACGGCCGATCTTTCTCTATCCTGATCTATTGAGAAATTTGCAATCACAATCCAACTAATTGAAACTTTGGTCACTGTAAAATATTGTATAGGGTATTTTGCCAGTGCAATACAATAACCAAAATCTTAAAGAAAATTGTCAAAATGTTTTGTCAATAGATATGGAAACTGTACACATTTTTAAAGGATAATATATTATGTACTATGCCTAAGTATATCTGTCTATGAATTAATCTTTTAAGAGTTATATTTTGTTAGGAACTTAGAATCATGTGATTACTGATGTGTGCAAGTTGTCTATATTTTTCTTCCTAGGAATTAACGTTTGAACTTTTTTTTTTCGTTATGAGCCTTACAATTTCATATGTGATGTTGACTATTGATGTTGATTTTCCTTGTAGGTGTAAATGTGTTAGCTTACATTTTTGGAATCCTGAGAATTGACTTATATGGGGCCAGCTATGTTCAATTCAAACTCTACAAACTCACCTATCCTATGCAGAATGCCAAGCATCTCCAATTAATCTGATTGTGAGTCAATGTTTCATGTTTCCACAAAAGAAAAGTTGTTTTATCCAAGAGTTGGAAACTTTTATGAACTTAATTAGGGTCCACAAATCAAGGTTTAAAACGATGGAATGAGGAAAAGTACCCACCCCCACTCAATAAGACCCATTTATCTTCACTCCCACATGATTATGATGCATCAAAGTGGATCCCACAAAGGGGCTTTCTATTTTTAATGATTTTCTATATTGAAGGCAATCTACCTGTAGCTTAGTGGCGAGACACCCCCTTTCCACAAAAATAATCAGGGGTGGATCTTTGGTTGCAGCGTAGATGTTGAGAGACGTAGGTATGGTGTGTCTTGTTGGGCGTCTAATTATTTATCGGTGAAAAAACTATTCAAACAATTAATTTCCGTTAAATCAATGATAAACTGGGCCAACACACTCATAGTTTAGTGGTGTTGACACAAATGTCCAAAATGGATCCCGGTTGTTCAAGTTTAAAGCATCACTTCTAATAAGTAGTCAGACTCGATAAAAATAAATAAATAAATAAATAATCACGGAAACTAGTAACTTTGGAAAGTAGGCGGACATTAAGGAATTGAATTGATCAAAAGCTGCACCCACCGTAAGAAAACATAAAAAGCAAAGTTAGGTAAGTGGATTTTCCACCGAAATTGCCACATTCCGCACATGAATCAGATTCTCAATCCGTGAATGGTCTTCTTAAATATTGTTTAATTAAAAGGATATTCAATGTTGGTCTAACCATATTTTTAAAACATGATTATTAGATCAGCCATAAGCCACTGATATTTCATTTTGTTTACACCCTATTTCCTAAAAAGATTAAACATTAGTTTGAAAAGCCAGAAAATAAAAGATTTGTAAATCTTTATATTTAGTTTCTTTTAAAATACTACATATTTATATAATGAAAAAAAAAATAAGACGGGTTTATAAGAGGTGGTTAGTTTTAAGACCATGATTATACAATTAATTAATCACATCTTTTTAAAAGAATCAATGTTAATTAGAACTGGTAGGAATATCTTGGTTTCAGGATCATGGGTCCGGAATTTCTTGGTTTATGGAACATGACCCATCAATAATAGCAGGCCACTTGATCAAAATCCAAATCCTTACGTGGTTCCACATCACTAAAAAAATCACATAATCTAATCAATTAATAATAAAATAGAAAGCATTGAAAAGACCCATCAACCATGAGGCAAATATGTATTCAATCTAGAACATTGGGATCATATACTTCGATACCCAAAACAGAAAGAAACAACATTGAGTGGTAAAATCAAACTAATACACAGGTCCTCAGTGGGCAGCAAATGACCATTGGATGATATTCTAAAAAACACAAGTGAAAACTGAGAAAAAAGGAAGAGAAAAAAAGGGTGGGGGGAATGATTCAATTTCATGTGTGAGTGTGATGGTCAAAGGAGAAGGAAGCAAAAAGACAAGACAACACATATGAGGCATTTCAAAAGATGGGGGCTTTGAACTCTATCTTGTCTGCCATTTATTCAATAATACCTTCAACCATACTCATCTTTGTTACCATACATTTTTATAAAATCATCATCCACAATACTCAGTCAAATTATTCCATGTTCCAGAAGCCATTTGTTTGTTACAATGAAGACTTGGACTGCAGAAATACATGTGTGTACTCGATACGGCACCTCTCTGCTTGTGGGACCCACCCATGGATCGGTGATCTGGGTCGTCGAATTGGTGGGCCCCACATGTTATGGATGGTGGTGGGTATATGCTGAGAATGTCACATGAGGATGGGAAGCATGGTGTGATTTTGTTAGTGGGACTTGATTATCAATTTTTTTAGTGTTTTGGCCTAACCCAACTAGAGGAAAAGACAAGAGATAGGTTAAGATTGGATCATTAGAGACCTTTCAGCGGATAAAAATATCTTGCGGTGAGAACTAAGGGTTATTCAATTGGTTGGGAACTCCGATTCTTGCTTTAGGATCTACATATTGAACCCGAACTTTGGGTACCCTAATATTTCCCCAAGTCGGAGTTTTTTTTCACCAAATACGATCTTTGGGGATGGAGTTTTTTTTTTTTTTTTCCTCTGCAGGAACAGATGTTATCTCCAATGGATGGGGTCTCTGTATGGGCCTCATAGCACCCTTAGCTGGGTTGATAAAAAAAAAAAAAAAGAGTATGTTGTGGTGGCTATATTAGCATGATTGGTGGATCTGTAGGGATGTGGGCCTAGGGCAGGTAGGTGGGCCCATGGTAATGTAGAGGGCGCCGAAAAGGGCCTTGTTTGACCATGGCCCTTTCAAGGGGATTAGCCAAAAGAAGATTGATTGGTAGCTATGGTCTGGCACATATCTCTCTCTCTCTCATCCATCATTCCACTAGAAATGGACGGACATTGAAAGAAAATAAGGCCTTGTTTGATTAGGATTGATGAGGACTGGCAAAAAAAAAAAAGGGTTTGCACTTTAAAAGCACTTCCTGATTTTTGCCGGGCCCACCCACATGCAAAATCTAATTACAGAGGCAATGGATGAGATCTGAGTGGAATAGGCTTGGCCAAATATCAGTCTAACAAGATTTTTTCTGGGTGGATAATAAAATAGACCAACTTTAGGGCCTCATAGTTTTAATGAATTTAAGAGTGCTCTTTTTTTTTTTTTTCCTTCCATGATGAGGTGCAGATGTGTGTGAAGAGTCTTGATTGATGAAAATAGGCCCAATGTAGAGCCAAATTGGAATCTTATTTCTTATTTTATTTTCTGATCCAAGTCATGGATGGGGCACTATCATGACTAGAAATTCCAATGGGCCAACTCCAAACTTGGTCAATTTTGAGCTGAGCCACAATTACACTAAATTAAGGTGAAACTGTTTTGTTTTTTCATAAGACCAATTAAGCCCTTAATGTAAACAGGCCCATGCCCAGCTTTGACCCAAACAGGCATTACCAGCAGCACATTCAACTTGAACCATTCAAAGCTGGGGAGAATCTACGACCTCACGTGGCTGATGCAATGATTCTTAGAAAAAGGATCCAACTTGGGCTTGTCTGATGCAGAGACCAATTTAACTTGGGCTTCTCTGATGACCGACCCAATCAGCAGACTGGAAGAACATACTTTACTTTACCCGATGAATGCAAAAATTATCTACTGCAATCGTTTGTCCAAGAAGTCTTTTTTGAAATTCTCACTTCTTTCTCTTATGCTTGCATCAATCATCATATGAATATATGAATATAAGAGAGAAATTTAAGATTCCCATGTTTCAAACTTGGCAGCTGCTCCACTTACTCATATTGTGGTCAAAGTCTGCAAGTGGAAGGCCAACCCACAACCAAATAGAAACAATAAATGTCAGGGATGGCAATAGGGGTCTGGTACAGTTTGGGTTAAACCCGAACCCGCTGACTCACACTTGCCCAGCCTAGTAACTGACCCGATTCAATTCATAATGGGTACATGTCGTTTCAAGATAATATATATAGATATATCCGAAAAAATATGTAAAATAGTTATAAATGAGAGAAACCGCTACCAAGCCAGCCTCATACTTGACTAGTGTGACCCCTAAAAATGGTAAGATGTCTCCTGTAAAGATACACACTGCTTCACAGGGGTGCAACTTGGAGTGGCCGAGACTGAGCTCACATGTTCTAGTTTTCATGAGAACCCAATGCAGTATGGGCTTGAGCCCAACCTCGAACATGGATTTTGAAGCCCAAGTAAAATTCGGGCTGCGCTTAGGCTCAGGCTCAGGCTCGAGCTTATGTATATTGTAATGAATCCAGTCCTTCACATTCACATATCCCTAATCCCTCGGTACTAGATAAAAGTGAAGATCAAAAGTGAATTACTAGAGTGATGGGTAGTTTATTCATTTTCTATCTTCTTTATATTCTATTTCTCTAAAGGGAAAGATTATTTCGTACTCATTTTTGAAAATTTACCTTTAGTCTTCATTTTAACTACTTATGGTATGAATCCCATATATTCGATTTCTATGTATTATAATGCAAACAAACATGCCCAAAACAATCATTTTATGTAAGATTTTATTTAAGACATGAAACTTTGAGGCCCATTTGATTTGGTTGTGATTTACAGTCTAGGCTAATCTACATGTAACCCTAATCATTTGCTTCACACAGTAATTGCTAAGTCCATGTCAGCCTCATAAAATGTTTTTTATTTTGAAAAAAAGAAAAGAGTTTAAAAAGTTGTTCTTAGTTTAATATTGTAAAGGAGTTTTGACATATTAGTTCTTCTTAAAACTGGTTTCCCCAATTTCATTACCGAAATTTATATAATATCACAAGAGTTACTCCACTTTGGTCTGCATTTTTTTCTAAACTTTTTCGTGTTGTATCCCATGATATCATAGGATTTGACAATCCCCGAATATCATGGAAATTATCAGTTTTTGTATCATACACTTTCTGCAACCAACACGCGAA